>JAXQQM020077760.1:0-14903 GCA_034641835.2 Pinus albicaulis
ATACATATTATATTATTAATAAAATCGCCTTCCATTTTTCCTATGTATCATGAGGATTCGCCCATTTATTATATATATAAATTTAGGGGGGTTCTTAAAATTTTCCACAATTTACAACCAAGTCTCTAATACTGAGATAAATTTCATATAATAATAGCTAGATGACTGCACTATATTCAACAATATTATTAGTTGTTTTACCTAGAAAAATACCTTTTAGATTAACCAACTTTCCATTAGGGGAAAAAAGTGCCCATGCTATGGAAGATAACTTCGGTGTGCTATGACAAGCACCATAATAAAAACTGACATAAGGGTTTGATGACATTTGAAAAGAAAGTGGAACACGAGGTGAGCAGAGGAAACATGTCTGCAAAGAAAAAAACACACAAAAAAATATAAAAGCACATTAATGAATTACACACTAATGTAAAAATTATTGTACTTGTGATCAAGCATAATACTTCTTAGATGGAGTCTAATACAGGACTTGGATAATCAATTTCCATCATAACTAACATAAATAAACTCAGGGTTCTATCATTTATATTTCTTGTAGGCATTACCTCGGCCAATTTTGTGAGATAATTCATAGCAATGATGAAGTGCCCATGCTCCCTTTCCAAGTAAGGGTTACAAATCATGGAAATAATGGCCCCGTGGGAAAATGACCAAACGGTAAGAAAGGGGTCTAAGGGAGTGGGTGGGGCGCATTTTTTGAAGAAAGAAGTGTAAACCTTGATCTAATCAGGAGAAAAAGAAGCCCCAACATGAATATTCTCGACAACCCCTGGTTTAACAAAGATGTTGATCAGAATGGTGGCAAAGATGTTACCCATGTTTCCTTTGGATAACACTTCATGTTCCAGAATGGGATTTTGAAGAAGGCCAGTAAATTCAGATGTAAAACAGGTTTCCAAACAAGTAGATATTTCACGTAGGTTTGGGAGAAAAGAGGAGCGGTTATGGCCATCATCCGAAGGGGTTTCTTCGAGAGACATAACTTCCATGATACTGTCATAAGTGGGAAATATCTCATTGAAGGGATCATCAGAATCTTCATAACCAAACCAGGGAGACTATGCATATGTGTCCAGAGATGAACCTGGTTATCATTGATTTTGGAAGTAGCACTAGAAGCTAGAAGAAGGATTCGATACATTTGTTCCGTAGGGATGAGGGGAATAATGCCACCAAAATTATCAATATGGTTGGGACTAGGAATAATCCATGGATTGTAACCATATGATATCCAGTTAACAGGGGTGACATTAGGAGGCGGGAGTGGAAAAATTCCCATCAGGGATGAGTCCTTGAAAAGACCCGACCCAACGTTCTCATAAGGAACAAAGGTATTCCCAATGTACGGAACATTTCCAGTTGAAGAATCTAGGGAAAAGAAAGCAAGTTGATCAATAGTGACAATCTTCCCCTGATGAGGAAAGTGAAGAACATGGAAAATTGTAGATACCACACAAAACATCACATGAGTCCAATTATTTCTAAGCAGAAGTTTATAATTGAGGTTGGCATCCACCACCTCTACTTCCATGTTCATCATTTTACCCTCCAACCAAATTGGCAAGGATTTGAGGATACCATATGGTCGAGAACCATTGTCATCGAAAGCTTCCAGAGTGTTGGGGGCTGGCTTAATGGAGGACAATTGTTACGCAGCAATTTGTCACCGTCCCTGCAATCCCCCATCTCGCACATTGGAGGGCTCATTCCGTGACCTGTGAGTAGTGACATGACCTGAAAACACTTTCATGGCATCCCCATGGACATGGAATTTCATTCCGCTGAAGACAATTCCTTGTGAAAAACCCTAAAAAAAGCCTTTTTTGCATTGGCGTGGCTAGACAGTTCATCCCTCGCGCCAATTGGGGAAATCCACCAAAGAGGGCACGCCAATTGGCGCTCTGTCCATGTGTTGCACCTACGCCAGGCTTAATAAGGAGTGTTTTTTAAAATAAATGGCAGAAGATTGACTCCAACCAATTCCTAAACTGGTCTCTAAATTGAGTTGGGAGGTTGGCTCTGGATCTCCATGCAGAGGAAGTAGTTTTCCACCTCTCATGGAAGCTTCCTTGAGGATAGGGCCAATCCCATGATTGTAGGGATCCCAACTCCCCTTCCACCATCTATATAAGCTTGCCATTTTCCTTTGCAAGCTAATCTCCAAGAGCCTTCATAGCCTAAAGAATGCTACAATAGTCCTCATAGAGCCAAATCAATAGAAAGGAGATTGAAGATCGAAGAGAGAGGTTTGTCCCCATTCCCGACAAGCTTTACCGAGATGTATTCCGCTGCCAACCCGCCAAAGGAGAATTCAGCGTCAGAGCCAGGTTGTATTTTCCTTTGTATTAATTAATGATAAGTGACTTTGGTTATGGTTCTACTTGTATTGTTCATTATGATCATGAGTTGTGTCTTCTCTGACTGATACATAGTTGCATATATTGGATTTTAGGCTTGTGTTTGTCGTGTTTCTTGCGTGTGCAGGTGTTTGATTGCGGCGAACGTGAGGATTGTGGTGTGCCGGAGCAAGGGAACGAGAGCACTACCTTCTCTACAAAAAACAACGTTGGATTCAAGGTAATCCTTCTTCACAATTTGGTTTATTGCAATTAGGGACTTGCACCATAGCGGATTGTTGCTAGACCCGATCTAGGCTAGTAGGGATCGCCTCTGTCCGCAGAGGGGATTTACCTCTACAACAAATTGGTGACTCCGCTGGGGAGTAAAAGCTTGTTGTTTTCTTTATTAACTATAGACAGAGCGAAGTTAGCGAGATAGCCTTCGAAATGCTCTTGCTTTGCATTAGCGAAAGTAGATGAATGCTGCTTCAGTCAATCTCTGGTCTAGTTTATGAACTGAACATTTGGAGTATTGTCTTGTATTTTTGGTCGATTCTTGACTTTGCTTGCTTGATCAGCTCTTTTGGTTGGCTCTTTCTGTGTGTTTGGTTTTAGCTTAGCTTCATCATCATTAGTCTGTTCCTTGGATTTCTCTTTTCTATTTTTTCTTAGTAAACTCGACTGGCACGCTTATTAGCTTAACAGTCGCGCCAATTGGTGCATGTTGCTAGTGTATTACCCGCGCCAATTCTGTTCTGGTGCTAGATTCCACCTCACAGTCGCACCAATCCTGTAAGGTGCTAGGGTTTACTCTGTTTTGAGTGTTCTAAGCTTGATCTGGGTGTTTGGTCTTATTTTTACGACTGCTTGAGTGTTCTGGAGCCTTGTTTTCCTGACTGTGTCCTTCATCCTTTGGTTGTTTGCCCGTTTCTATCAATTTTACATTCTAGCCCTAGGGCATCTAGGTGCTATAGTGTGTCGAGCCTCTCGTGGGAGTTTTTGGTTTCTATCTGTTCAATCAACCTTGTGATTGCTTCTCTGCATTCATTTGGTGGTTGTCTATCATTTTATTGTGCTCTTTGAGTGATTGGTTTCTTCTTCATTTGAATTCCGCTTTGTCTCATTGTGAGCTTAGATTACATGGTTCATTTGAGTCTTTGGGATTCTCTTGGTTTTGAGGGATTGTTTTGTCAATTTGAGGTCTGATTGTGTGTTTGCATTGAGTGAAGTTTTCTTGTTTTTACTCCTTCGCTACTGCTTCTCAAATTGCTCTTTTCATTAGTTTTCATTTCGTTTAGTGCACTTTGCTCTTAAACATTGAAAATAAAAAAAAATCTCTTTTGCTTTTGATTAATTAGTGTGAATTAAATCTTTTCTGTGTTATTAGTGATTAGTAAATTTGAAAGAAAAGCTTTTAGTTTCCATTAGCTACATTAGAGACATTACTGGTTGTTGTCTGATCGTTTTTTTACTGTGTGAAAAGCTCTTAACTCTCTTGTAATTAGCTTTCATCGAATGAAATGATATACTGTGGCATATAGTGTGCATTTAGGAGATTTTGAGACATAAAACTAGCTAGGGCCTGAAAATTGAAACATAATTGAAGATAAACATTAAAATATATTCAATCTCCATTAAGGCAGCATTGAAACATTAACGAAATATTTAGAGGTCTAGGCTAGAGACGTGTTCCGGTGTCTTTAAACCTAGTAGTTGTCGTTCGCCTCTTGGATTTAGACAGTGCTAGTACGGACTTGTGCTCCCCGTATCGTCGCGTATATAAAGGGAGACCCCACTAGGTTGCCATCCTTTATCCATAGGAAGCCGAGTCTGCCACCCTATACCCGTGATACACTGGACACAGCATTCGGGGAGATTGCCTACATTTACGTTAAGTCCTTGGTTGATTTCTCTTTCATTTTGAAACCAAGGTATATATTGCAGTTCACGGTTATTTGGTACACCCTTTGCCTAGAATTCCTGAGAAGTCATTTTGATCTTATCTGACTCCTTAAATTTGAAAAGATCACCAAGCGCTTGTCCTTTCACGCTTGCTTCAAAACTGAAAGAGATAGAGTCATCTTTCATCTGTTTCTCGACTCTTAAAACATGAAACGGTGAAGTTTCTAAGTTTCAATGTCGTAAAATAAATCACCCGCAATCACACGCCCTGTTAGATTTTGCTTGTTAGCCGTTTGATTGTGTGCCTTGATTCGTTTTAGCACGTGTGTTGTGTTTGATATTTTCCTTTTGTCGTTATTGTCACAGTGGCGAAACCCTCAGTTTAGTCTACTGGTAGTCCATATACGGACGATTCATCAGAGGTTTCTCAATCCTCTGCTGAACCTCAACAGCCCATCATCTTCGAGTTTCCTGATAGGGGACCGGTTCTGTCTGAGCTTCCCTTTGGAGGACCAGTTGAGTTCAATTGGCCCTTATCCGACCCTTGGTCTGGATTTGGAGTAGGGGAACATTTCCCTCCTCTTACATCGGGTTCGCCTTTTCTAGCTACTGTTATTCCTCCTAGTCCTTTCCATCTATTACGAGCTCTAGCGGCAGGTTCAAATATGAGTGCATATAGCCATTCTCCTAGTGAGGAAATCTCCACGTCTGGTGAAGATTACCAGTTGTTCCTAGAAGACAACCCTGAATTATCTGTTATGTCCTCGCCCGATCCCTCACTACTAGTAGGGTATAGATCCTTAGGTCAGATTATCACCATCGTTGCCTCTATGGGGATATCAACTCCTTCTGCAAGGCTAGTTATACCTTCACTGGGGATGTCTCCTAGGACACCCATCACGTCATCCCCTCAGGTCACTTTTGTACCCATCAGGCCCACTGTCTGTGTGGCTGCATCTACACCTGCTATTACCACTCAGTCTGTAAGGGCTGCGTCACTTCCCGAAGACGTCTATATAGCATCTGCTATGCCAGAGAACATCTCTCCTGAGGAGTATTGATTGTCTTTACAACAATCGAACCCCGAGGTAGGACAATCCTCTCAAGATCCCAATCGCTCGTATTTTTTGCATTATGCGTAGGATGGTACGCCCATGTACATTTTTCCATATCACTACGATGAGTATGAGATCCTTTACATTTACCCGCTCCAGGGGCTCACCTTCATGCTCAAGGTTTTCCGCCTAACCAGGTTGGGTAGTCTTATAACCCGCAAGGACAACCTTTTCAAGGCCAACCTTCGGGCCAGCCTACCTATCCTTATGACCCGCAAGGACAACCCTTACAGGGCTGCCCTTCGGGCCAGCAAGGGCCATTATACAGTCCGCAAGGATAGTATTACAACCCTTCAGGTCAACCTATGCAGCCTCTCCCTGGAGTCCAACCTGGGCAACCTCAAGGACTCACAGGTCAACCAGGGTACCAACCAGGGCCGATATATGGTCCTGGGGGGCAATTCCAACCTTCACAACCCATGCAAACTCAGTATCCTCTTGGTCTGAATGTTGCGCAACAGCCAGGATCATCTTATGGTCCTACTGCAGGTCAAACCAGTTACCAGTCACCACCTGGCTCCATTCCACCACCAGGCCAACCAGCCCATCCAGCACAACTTGGTGTTCCACAACAGCCAGGTCAACCTACGCAACCAACACAACTTGTTCATCCGGGTCAACTTGTTCAACCAGGGCAGCCAATTCAACCAAGTCAGCCTGTCTAGCCAGGCCAACCTGCACATTCTGTCAAACCTACCCAACAGCAAATTTATTCAATGCCACAACTAAATCAACCGGTGCGCCCTAATTATCAGCCTCAGCAGGGTCCCACCTATCAGCAGCCCACTCAACCTCAAGGCAGTTACTATTCTCATGGTCAATATCGACCGAATTATAACCAGCCCCAAGGTTCTAACTATTATCCTCAACAACATGGCTACACCTATACTCAGCAGCCGAATCCACATACTGCTCAAACGGGGCTGACATATAATCAAGGTCCATACTATGGTTATCAAACCCCATACACTGGTTACCAGCAACCGAATCAGACTGGTTATACGCCCTATACCCCCTATGGTTAGAATCCTGCAGGACAGAACTCATGGGGGAAAGGATATGCTCAACCAGCGTGGATTACAGGTACATGTCCTTATCGAGGGCCTGGTATGCCGTTTAATCCGAAATTGCCGTTCTTGGCTACCGTGGAATTACTAGATGTTTCTAAATTAACCAATGATCCAATTCTTCACAATCCTTATTGGCCTCCGGTTCCAACCAAGGTACCCGGTGACTGCCCTAAGTTCGAGGGTAAAGCTGGAGAGGACCCCCAAGCACATGTAATGACTTACCATCTGTGGTGTTCATCTAACTCTTGGGTGGATGATTCAATTCGTTTACGTCTCTTCCAACGCACTCTTACTGGTGTTGCCGCTAAGTGGTATATTGAATTACCCCATGGCATCTTTCAAGATTTCAATATGTTAGCCATGGCTTTTCTGACTCACTTCCAGTTACCGGTTCGTTACGAGGCCGAGACGCATATCTTGACTTCTTTGAAGCAGGATAAAGCCACCCACATATCTGATCACATTCATGAGTGGCGACATCGTCATAGACTGATCAAGTTTGATATACATGATTAGCTACTAACTCATTGGTTCACCACTTCCTTCGTTAGCAAAATCGCCCAAGATATTGCTATGTGGGCGTGCATGACTGAAGAACAAGCCATAGCGCGTGCCTAGTATCTTGATCTGGTATACTCTTAGTCCGACACGCTTTATGATATTTTGACTGATGCTCCACGCCCGGGAACCTCTAAAGCTCCACCTACCCCCGTGGTGGATGGTGTTAATGGTTCCGTACCTCAAAATTCTCGAAAATCCTCGAATGGGAAGCAAAAGTCCAATTCTTCCAATAATTCTGCTCCTCCCGCCCCTCCAGATTCTGGCAAGACTGCGGAAGTCAACACCATTCAGGCTAATCCTACGGAAAAGGCCTCCAAAGGAAAGAAGAAGGGCAAAGGAAAATCTAAACCTGATACCCCAAAGCCAGAATCTTCTAAACCTCGTACTAATGACGGTTCCCAACATAAACTGAATTACCCCTATCTTATTTGTGAAGGAGACCATTATACTAAAGATTATCCATGACGATATGAAATTAGTAAACTTCTCAAAGGCTCCAAAGGGACTCCGAAAATTCTTAAAGAACCATTCCCATCTCAGCAGAACTAGATGGTTTAACAGCCTTCACAATCTGCACCATTTGGGTCCCAGGTCTTTATGATGAATGGTGCTACACTTGTCTCAATTGCTACGCGTTCGAAGGATTATGCCAGATCGCATCAGGCAGCTGGAAAGGAAGTTGTGGATGGCCCACCTCCCCCACCTGTCTCCGGTCCTTTGAAAATTGAGAAGCCCAGCACTGAACCTATTGTTAGGCCACCCTCTAAAGGTTTTCTGCGAAGATCTTCCTACAACCCAAATGCTCGTGCTGCTCAGCACTATAGTATTGTTGAGGATTTGGCACAGGCGCCTTCTGCTATGTCTCCATTGGAAGTTCTTCAAAGTTTCCCGTCGCAATGGAAAGCTTTGTTGTCTGCAATCGGTGGAATTGATCCCACTGATTCTAATCTTCTCACCTTCGACTTAGAAAATTTTACCCCCCGACTTCCGCATCAAATCGCTCTGGTTATTCAAGTTGGGATCAATGGTCTTAAAATCCATAGAGCTGTTGTAGATGAAGGTGCTTCTACCTGTGTCATGTCATCCGCCTGCTAGAAGGCCATTGGCTCTCCAGCTCTTTCATCATCTCCCAATGCCTTAGAGGCATTCGATGGTCGGGAATCAAAACCCCTGGGTGTTCTCGAGAGTTTTCTGAATACGTTACAAGGGAAGACAATCAACGTAGAAGTAGAAGTGGTTGATGCCAAGCTTAACTACAACCTGCTTCTAGGCTGCAGTTGGACTCACGCTATGCTGTGCGTGCCATCCACCCTCTTTCGGCTTCTTAAGTTCCCTCATGAGGGTAAAATCGTTACTGTGGATCAGTTGTCTTTCTTCACCTCCACCTCTGGGAACAATGTTCCTTACGTGGATCAGATCCCCAATCCACCTGACAGTGTAGGACCCGGTCTCTTCAAGGACCCCATCCTCATGGGTATTTTTCCCACACCACCATCGCACACTGTTCAAGTTAATATGATCTCTAGGTTTGATGACCCATGGATCATCCCTTCGCCTGAACAGGTGACTGATTTTGGAGAATCGATGCCCTTAACTCCAGTAGAGATTAATTACTGTGAAATCGTCGCCGCATCCGATCCTCCTCCTCCTCAACATGCTCCTTCGAGCATGGCTTTAGATATCTATTCTCAATCCCCCTGGCTCGGCGAGGCCAACTCGAGTGATCCTCTTAAATAATTTTTCCCTTCTAACGAAGCCATTGTTGAAAAAATGTCTCTTGAGGACTTGCCTTGGAGTGATGGACATCATCGTTCCTCCTTCATGCCCAGCCTGGGGGAAATGTCAAATTGTCTAGAGCGTTTTGCATCTCAGGTTCCCACTCCACCTCTCCAGACACCCATATTGACACATGATGTCCTTTCGGAGGGAAACCTAAGCAACATTACTGAAACCACTCCAATCAACATCTCTGTCAAACCAGGGATAGTCGAGAACATACATGTGGGAGTAACTTATTCTCCTGATGAGATACGAGTTTATACCGATATTTTCCTTGAATTCAGAGACGTGTTCGCTTGGTCCTATGAAGAAATTCCTGGGATCGATCCCAGCATTGTAGTGCACAAGATTCCTACCTATCCCGGTGCGAAACCCGTGCGCGAACGCCTACGCCCAGTGCATCCTCGCAAAGCCGCTGCCATTAAAGTAGAAGTTGAAAAACTTCTGAAGGTGGGCTTCATTTACCCAATTCCCCTCACAGAATGGGTCTCAAATATTGTCCCTGTAGATAAGAAACAGGGTACTATAAGGGTCTGCGTTGATTACTGTGATATTAATCGTGCCTGTCCCAAGGACAATTACCCTACTCCCTTCATAGATCAAAGTCATTGATGAATGTGCTGGGAGTGAGATTTATTCCCTAATGGACGGATTTTCCGGGTAAATCAGATAAATATTTTATCGGCTGATCAACACAAGATCACATTCATCTGTCCGTGGGGTACTTTTGCCTATAAAAATCTCCCGTTCGACTTGAAGAATGCTGGAGCTACTTTCCAGCGTGCTATGTCTTACGCATTCCATGACATACGCCATATCGTTCATCCTTATCTGGACGATTTTCCAGCTCACTCAGCTCGGCGAGAGGACCATCCTGAACACCTCCGCCAGATTTTCCTTTGCCGTAGACGCTATAATATCTGGCTTAACCCTCATAAATGCGTCTTTTGCGTGGATTCTGGCTATCTTTTGGGGTTCATAGTCTCCAAGGATGGGATTCACCTCGACCCCCTAAAGGTCGAGGCCATTGTCAATTTCCCATCACCCTCTTCGTTACACCAATTTCAGAGTCTACAGGGAAAAGCTAATTTCCTACGATGCTTCATACCGAACTACACAGAAGTGGCTAAAGGATTCACACATATTTTAAAGAAAAACGTTCCCTTCCATTGGGATGACATTTCTCAATGATCCTTTGAGAAGCTTAAGATGTTACTTGTTAATGCTCCATTGCTTCGTCCTCCAAACTATCACCGTGATTTCACTCTATACTTGGCCGCCGCGTTTAGCACCATAGCTATGGTTATGGTGCAGGATGACGATGATGGAAATGAACACGCTATTTATTATCTATCACAAAATATTCTAGACACAAAAACACGTTATGCTCACGTCAAGAAGCTGACATTAGCCACAGTGCAAGCTGTGCAGCGTTTCCGCCACTACATCCTATTGCGTACAGTAACCATGGTTTCAGATTGCAACCCCATGACGTACATTCTATCTCGACAATTACTGGGGGGAAAATACTCCAAATGGATCATTATCCTTCAGGAGTTCGACTTAGATTTTACCACTACTAAGTCGACTAAATCACTAGTTTTTGCGGATCTCATTTGCTCCCTCCCGACAAACTCCACCCCATCTCACTCTGAGGAACATATCCCAGACGAAACCATTTTCCTTATCAGTACTCGCGATCCATGGTACGGTGAAATTATTGTGTATCTTCAAACATCAACGTTCCGTTCTGAGTTTACCAAAGATGCCCGACGTCGGATTCAGCATCAGTCTCAACCCTACCACATTGTAGGAGATACTCTATACCGGGTTGGAGTAGATTCGGTGCTCCGCCGGTGCTTGACCCTGACCGAGGCTGAAAGAGTCTTGAATGACTGTCACAATGGCACCTGTGGTGGTCACATGTCTATATATGCTACCGCCCAGAAGATTCTGTGTGCGGGTTACTTCTGGCCGTCAATATCCAAAGACTATATTGTTGTAGTTCGAAAATGTCATGCGTGCTAGGTATTTTAGCACAAGATGTGCATGCCATCTCTCCCTCTGCACCCTGTCATTACCATTGGCCCGTTTGAAAAATGGGGCGTATATTTTATGTCGTGTAACCCTCATTCGTCCGGGGGGCATGCATATGTAATCGTCAATGTCGACTACTTTACTAAGTGGGCCGAAGCAATGCCTACACTAGCCGCCGATGGTAAGACAGCTGGCCAGTTTATTTTCAACCACATTATTGTACGTTTTGGGGTCCCTCAAGCCATTGTTACCGATCATGGCACTCACTTTTGAGATTACATGATGGCCGAGCTGACATCAAGATTGGGCTTATGACATGATAGCTCAATGCCATATTACCCCCAGGAAAATGGCCAAGTTGAGGCTGTGAACAAAGTTTTGGTCACAATGCTTCATTGGACAATTGGTATTCATAATTCCAATTGGCACCTGCAGTTGTTCTCAGCTCTATGGGCCTACCAGACGTTAGCAAAGAGTGCAACTGGATTCACACCATTCCAATTGGTGTATGGTCTGGAAGCAACTCTTTCGGTTGAGTGCGAAATTCCTTCCTTAAAGTTGGCTGTGGAACTTTTTCCCTACATTTCTCCTGAAGAAGAGCGTCTCTTGTATTTGGAACGGCTGGACAAAACCTACTACTTGGCTGCTTTAGTCATTGAAGCACAGAAGAAGTGGGTCAAAGCTCACTTTGATCAATCAGTTTCTCCACGTTCCTTTGTCAAAGGGGACCTTGTCCTCCTATACGACCAAGCGCATGACAAACTTGGAGCAAGAAATTTCTAGCCCATGTGACATGGGCCCTACATAGTAAAATGAGTATTGAAACATGGGGCTTATGAGCTCATTGATTACGAAGGAGTTCAGTTGGCGCAGCCTAGGAATGTGTTGTACCTTAAAAAGTACTACGCTTGAGCTATTTTTAGTGTGGTGTGTGTACATAGGTGTGTATATTCATTTGTGTGCATGTGTGGTGTGATGTGCGTTGTAAGTGTCTTTCTGATGATTGGGTCTTCCTGATTGTGCAGATGTCTATTACTCTTTTTGTCGGTTTCGTAGATGGTGCCTCCCGCAGTACCAGGAATATGTCCTTGGCAGCCTGGGTAATCTATGATCCTGCTGGTGAGTTGGTTAATTTGCAAGGTGTGTGTCTAGGGCCTACCACAAATAATGTTGTGGAGTATAGTGTTTTTTTAGAATTATTAACCGAGGCTATTAACCTCGGTATTCATGCATTACTTGTGTATCTGGACTCACAGCTTGTAGTATTACAACTTAACGGTCATTATTCAGTAAGAAACCCATCCATTTTTCATCTGTATCTATGTATTCATCTACTGGAAAGAAATTTTGACTATATCACATATCAACACATACCCAGACATATGAATACATTAACAGATGCAGTAGCTAATTTGGTTTTAGATCGAAATTTGTGCAACCTATAAACAACATCATCACATGTAAAAAGATCCATCTAGAAATAGATATATAGATATATGTGTCGAATAGTTTGCAGTACATCACATAAAGTCAAAAAATATACATGTTTGTCTAATAATAGCCGGAGACAACATGTCTCTCAAAAATATGCATATGAAAGCCCTAAATAGCTAATCAGCATGGTGCTCGTGGTAACACGCCACCGTGTGCACCAAACACCTCAGCAGTCGGTGGAGGCGACTAGGCACCCCCACAGTGTGTCGTTGGTAAGCTAATGAGACGTCTGCCAGCCGTGCATAGTCTAGGATTCCCCGGGAAATGCCTTCTAGGTTTTGGATCAGCTCGCTCCCTTCGCCACCCTTAGCTTGAGGGTCATGTCTGAGAGGGGTACTCCGCGCAATGGGCGACATGCCCGCGGGCCTCTCTGGGCCAACATTTGCATACACATAAAACTGTTGTTAGAATAGACATGTATCACCAAAAAAAATCATAAATACATAAAAATAAAAAAAAAATAATCATACCCATCTCGTCGTCCCAGTCATCCCCTCCGGAAGTGGGAGATCTGTGTCTCTAGTGAAATCGATCCCAGCATAAGGCCAATCCTCAACCACGATCAGTTGACACCGTAACCACACAAAGAACTTGGGCCTCTAGGACATCTGTTGGCCTCCTCTTGACCTGGGCATAAGTGCTGCCCAACGAGCCATCCTCGGCTCTCTTTGTATCAGCTCGGCAACTATTGCCCCTTGGCCCTGAAAAATGGGTAGTCGTTCCAGGATGAACGACACCAGAATGGAACCGTATCCAAACTACTTTAGTTTGGCTTTCTTTCAATTTGTTAGCTGCCTTTTGATGTTGGTTTTCATTACGGTAGCCCAATCATACAGTGTAGGGTTCATGCACTTGGAGGCTAAGAGGAGCTGTGCCTTTGTTTCCTCATGCGGGGCCTGCAATCTTGCAGCCGGCGTAATGGTATGAAGCACTACTCTGAGTGCTAGGTCGCAATGGTGTGGATGTCCACCTTCCCACTTCCAGATCCTGTTCGTGCCCCCGGGCACACTCTTGCCATTACCATGTCCAATTTTTCTCTAGAAGGTCTGTTGCCCGTTATGATCGGCACTGGGCCTCTACGCGACAATCCAGTTATAAAGTAAACGTGAGAGACCTCAAGAGATAATACTTGGTCCCAGAGTTTGAACACTTCCTCGTTTTCATCCCATATACTGACCAAGTACTGTAATAGCTCAAGTTGAGCTCGTAAACATGGCATAAGGAAGAATTTCTTGAGACCACAGTCTCGGAGTGCATTCATGCAAGCTTCGTTTTCCATAGCCATTTCATCTTCTTCCCCATGTTCACTCTCCTTCCATTCAATAACCATTGTGCCTGTTTACCTACACCAACATGGTCAAAAAGCCCTTGTTAGATCTCTGTTATACTTAAGAATCCATATGGATGGCTCATAGTTTATAAATTTAAAGCGAAAACCACGTTGTGCCATTGGCGCGATCCTTTTGTGAGTAAAATTCCATTGGCGCAGGTCCGTGCCCGATACCTGCGCCAATGGCAGAGCCCTACAATTTTAAAAGGTCTCCTCCAGAGATCGAATGTGCAATGGAAACTCATAAAAAATGGATCAAAACAGAGCTTAAGGGAGCGTCTCTTACCTGGAACAAACAAGGATCTGAATGGTGTCCTGGATCAGTCGCAATCGCTGCCGCAATTTTTCACACAAAAGACCATTGTTGCTCTCCAATGAGGTAAAAAGTTAAAGTAAATTTGTTTTTACCACTTATGGCATATTTATAACTTTTTAAGTCAAAATTAGGTTTTAAAAGTCATTTTTCTCAATATTTTAATATATTTTGCTGAAAAATGGACTTTACACTTGCCTTTATGTGCAGCGACAGGTTTTTACGTGACTTGAACGGTGATACAAGTTGTATTTTATACTTTTTCGGACTCGGTAAAAACATGAAAAAGTCATCTTGGAGTTATCTTTCAGCTATTTTCTGACTCTCTAAACATGAAAATATTGCCGAGTCCCTTGTCATTTTGATCTCGTTAAAGTGGCTGCGAAACGACATCTACCCAATATACGTTTACCCCTTTTTCAGGCTGGGATAGATTATTTACGAAAAAGGAATACCCTAGCCTATCTCGACTAGGAGGTTTTCTCAGACATAGTTTTATACGTTTTCGGATCTGAGGAACTATCTATGAAAAGGGACTGTTGGAGTTTACTTTTCCACTGTCTTTTCAAACTCTATAAACATGAAAAGATGCCAAGTTCTTCCTTTTTCAGACTCGTTAAATCCCGATGACATTGGATTAAGTCGTAATGACGATATTCAAGTTTCTCCTTCCTAGGGCTCGTTAAATGTACTAGGTTGGGTTCGTCCGAAGGACGGACTTATATGAAAAGCATATGGTATCCTCTTCAAGTTTGTGTAAAAATAAAGAGGTACTCGCTATAAATGGTGGGGAAAAATGGAACCAAAATTGTTGTCGTGTCGGTAGGATGTCGCTCTTGAACATGGCACTTGTCCAGGGATAATTTTAAGAACCCCCCTAAATTTATATATATAATAAATGGGCGAAACCCCATGATACATAGGAAAAATGGAAGGTGATTT
>JAXQQM020081200.1:0-17946 GCA_034641835.2 Pinus albicaulis
TAGGTTGTTGAGCCCCAAGATTGTTCTTTCTTTCATCTTACTTCACTCCATTTTCCTTTGTCCATTGTTATCCCAGGCCCAAATGATCAATGAAATTAGTTAAAATTACTTTAAGAATGAATATCATGGCTAACTTGCTAAGTTTTGTGATTTTGTCATTGTAATGCATTTTGAACTGAAACTAGCTACAGAATGTAGACATTCCGTAGCTAACCGCCAATTCTGCAGTTGTCTTCACGTTCAAGCATGTTCCAGGTGTCCTCTTAGGAAAAGCCACACATGGGTGTATTCCACATCATGTCCTCAACGTTTGTTGCTCACCATGAAGAATGAACTGAATTCTGGACGTGGTTTTGTACGTGGGAACTCATACAAGGAGGCAGACTCCTAATAGGACAAGGACAGTCCAGATGTCCTTTGTCCCTTTACGCTGCCATCTTTAAAGTTATAGTACGATTTTGATATGAAAAGACAATGATCCCCGTATTGTTGCAAGTTCTGTTATGAAGATTTGTTATAAATGTACTCGGGAAACCGAGAGACAAGCTCTAGATTTTGATTAGATTTCGTGGATTGACTGCTATATTTCTGAAGACCGAGAATACTCTGTTTTTAAGTTATTTTCCTTTAATGAAGAAGACAACATTGCTTTGAACGCGTTGAGTTGATCTTGAGTTAGATTCCGTCTGGTGGTAGAGGGCCCCTACCTCCTGAGCGGTTTTACTTTCGCAATTTAGATAAGTTTCTTAGTCGTTTTCACGTTTTTGAAGTTTGAGTTCATATTTAATTTCATTAGTCACTATAGCTATACTTGTTCTAAGAAACTCTTCCAAAAGATCATTATAATGAATGAGAAATGGTTGTAGTGTGATAGATTTTAATTGCAATTTCTTTTGTTCATTATCACAGTGGAACTTATTCTAGTAAACTCTTCCAAAAAATCATTATGATGACTAAAGCATGACTGTGATACTGAATGTTTCAGTTCTTTGTTTACACTAAGTAGCATAGCTGATCTTACTCTTAAAACGCTCTTCCAAAATATCATAACAATGGGTAGGAAATAACTGTGATGTCTTAGTTTTTAATTGTAATTGTTTTCAGTCTTTATGTTTGCATTTGCATTGAATTGTACAAACATAGGATTTTTCTAACAAGCTCTTCCAGTACACCATTCATGATGAACGAAATAGGCCGTAGAATCCCATAGATTAATTGCATGATAACTTAGTTAGAGTACTCCGGAGTCAAATTGCATTCAATTCATGCTCTGTTATTTCGTTTTAAGTTTGATAATGGCTTCGTTAGTTTAGCACCGTTTATTGTAGATCGGTAGCACTCTAGTTTAGTTCCAGCTTAGCTCACTGTGTTTACATGCCACGTTTAATTGCCATCCATTGCATATTAAATTGCATTAGTTTTCAAACTTAAATACCACGGTCTTCATTATTTACAAAACTTCTTTTGTTCTAAAAAATATATTGACTTATAATCATCTGAACAGAAGATAGTATCAGTCCAAGGCCTGGAGTACTTTTGCAACCTTTTTACCATTTCACAAACAAGCCTTTCCTCAAAAGACTATTCTAAAGGGAAATCTGTAACTTTTGAGTGAGGTTTAGTGGTGTTAAACTAAGTTGAAGAATAGAATTAGGAGCTAGTTTTAGAGTAGATATCTTATGATGTTACCAATGTTCTTCTCCAAATATGTTTCAACAAACCTTTAATCATGGATGAGATGTTTTATCATTATAAGCTGATTGTTTAATTGTTTAGTTAGGAGAATTTTGATACTTAGCTGCCCATTTCTCAAGCTCTTCCAAAATACCTTTAATGAAAGAATTGGACAAGTTAAGTTCATGTTGTGATTCATTTTCTTGAAGTCATTATCAAGCTTTGTATCCTGCTTAGTCATAGTTTAGGTTTGGTTGTGTTTCAATATTTGCATTTTTCATTTGTCATCAACAATTTAGGCTTAACTCTGTTTTTAACCAGTAGCTTCTTTCCACCAGCATTTAGTTCTTTCCCTTATGAACATAAAACCATAAAAATACCAAAAACATCATAAAACACTAGACAAAACGCAGTAAGAAACAAACACCTAGGCACATACAGTGCACTTCACTTCAGCAGTTTACCAATCCTGGTTGATAGTTAAATGAACTCAATTTAGGAGACTAGGTTGAGCACAAACATTTTGGCGCCGTTGCCGGGGAAGTGAAAACTAGGTAACCTTTGTTTCTTAACTCCCAGAAACAATTATATGCATAGAGAGAGAGACTCAAGGGGTAGATTCATAAGCAGCAGAAGCAGAAGTTTGATTCCTAGAACACCACTTGTTTCACCTAGACCAAGAGCTATTACACCTTCAACTTAGACCCACATTCCATCCTTTACTGATCCTAGACTTCTAGAAGACCTAAGATCAGATATTCCATTAGAGAAACCTTCCACTTCATCAACTAGACCTGCCTTAGAAGAAGATCCAAAGACTCCTATTGGGGACACAAACTTTTCCACTTCCACAGGAGAATCAACCATGGCAGAAGAAGGGGGAGGAGGAGTCTTTAATGGAGAACACACATTATTTGGAGGGGGTAGAGGTAGATGTAGAGGAGAAGGAGGTAGAGGTGCAGAAGGATGAAGAGGTAGAAGAGAAATGGGAGGCTCTTTTGGGTTTCCTATAATAGATGAAGAAACCAATACAACCATGAAAAACATTTCACCCTTTGTCCTTCCAAACTTCTATGGACTTAAAACTGAAGATCCTGAAGCCTTCCTATTTGAATTTGAAATCATGTGTAGAAATTATGACTACTTACAAGATTCTCAAAAACTTAAACTATTTCCTTCAACATTGAAAGGAGCAGCATTGAAGTGGTTTATGAGTTTGATCAACAGTTCTATTAGGACATGGGAAGACATGAAAAAAGAATTTTTAGAGAGGTATTTGGATTATTGTATGCCAATCAATCATCATTAGGAAGTGTTTAAGATGTTACAAAAAGAAGATGAAAACCTGGAAGATTTGTTGGAGAGATTTCATTACAACATAAAAAGGGCAAAAATGGAAAACCTAGATCAAGACACCTTAAAATGTCTTTTGTTGAAAACAATTAGGGATGAATGGTTGGATATCCTTAACACGATGGGAAAATGGGATATATCTCAGCTCACATTACCTAAAATATTCGAGTTATGTATCAACCTTTAAAGAGGGAAATCTAAACCTATAAAAGGTCCAAGAGATCCTGCTCTTGCAAGGGCAAGTAAGTCTGCTTCTGGGACAGTAAGTAGGTCAGAAATAGGACATATTCTTGATGATTTCAAATCTGACATCTTAGGGAGTCTTAGTGAACAAATAGACACCCTTAAGATACAAAATAAGCAAAAAGCTGAATCTGATGCCTTAGCAATCTTTTGTCCCAAATGTAGAAAGAAACATGCCTTGAGAGAGTGTCCTTTGGATGTAAAAGTTGTAGAGACCTGTGTCATTTGTTCTGAAAAACATGAGACCAAGAATTTTCCTTCTCTTCCCGTGCCTTCAAAGCCGTCTTTCAAGAGGAAACTCATACAAATTCCACAGAATTCTCAATTTTGTCTCTAGAAGGCCTTGGCAAGGACCTCAAACACAAGGATTCCATGATCAAATGTTATAATCCAACTCCACCTTGGAATTCACTCTTGAAAGCAACCTTGGCCTCAATTTCAAAATCAATCAAAGCTTGGGCACAAGGGGCACAAAATCCCTATGGAAGATACTCGCATCATCGCATCCACCATACCCACATTTTGCTATCTCTGCTAAAATACTCAACAAAATTTTCAACAAGAATTATATCAGAATCCACTACATAAAAATCAACCACTTCTATTACTACTTCCTCAAAAAACTGAAATCGCTTACCTACTCAACCCATACCAAACCCCAACAATAAAAATCCTTAGAACACATACATGATAGAAGGCCAACAGTTTCCAACTTATTTAATTACTCCTTTAGACCTTAGTAATGTTCAACTTAGGTCTAGAAGAATACTTGAAAAGAGGAAACCTTTCTGTGATCATACAAGAACAAGATAACTCTGAGGAAGATTCTCTACGGGTAAATAAAAGTCTTGAGGAAGACACATCTTTTCAAGACCCAAACACTAAAAAATTAAAGCAAAAAGAACCAATAATTTCAACTCCTGTATTAGTGTAGCCATCAACATCTACTTCTACACCTCCCTTTCCAGAAATATTACAAATTGATAGAGGTGTAGAAAAACAAATTATGGTGCCTAATTATGATTTCCTAGATGAGCTGAGAAATGTTTGCATTAAGATTCCATTATTACTAGCCATCAAGGAAATTCCAATTTTAGCCAAAACAATAAAGGAGTTGAGCATGAAGAAAAAAAGAAAAAGAATAAGAGAAACAAAGAAAATTCAACTAGTAAGAAAAATAGCAGATATCATGATGGGTAAGATTGTTATTCCAAAGTATCTAGACCCAAGAAATCCAGTTGTTAAAATTCACATCAATGGAATTGAGATCCAAAACACACTTATTGATTTAGGAGCAGCAATAAATATTATGAGTAGACAAATCATGGATAAACTGAGACTTCCTAATCTTCTTTTTACACCCACATTATTACAATTAGCAGACAGATCTGTGATCAAACCTGATGGGGTAATAGAAGACATTCCGTTGTCCCTAGTGTCCCTAATTCTTGGGAGTACCCCGTGGATTTCATGATCCTTACACCCAAAAATAATCTAGGAGGACATCCTCCTATACTATGAAGACCTTGGTTGGCTACAGCTGATGCTTTTATTAGTTGTAGGTCCGGTGATATGTATATTTCTGATGGAAGTTCAACAAAGAAATTCACTTTATATCCTCCAGATAGGACAATTACAGATCTAGATGACACTCAATGGATAGAGGATGAAGAATATTTGCAACCACTCTTCACAATTTCAGAAATTAGTGAAGATAATCAAATTCTGAATACTCTAGAAAATTTTGAATCTTCTCCAGAGCACAAACAAGAATCATTTCAAGAGAGACCCAATATTGAGTTCTTGTCATCTAGACAGATGTCTCTTCATTCTATGGACAAATTTGGCAGTTCTACAAGTGAGATATTTCCAGGCAAAACTTTGAATATAAACAAGAACCTAGAAAAAATCTCAAGAAGAAGAGTTAGTCAAGATATTACAGAGACATTCTTCTGCATATGCATGGGAGTACACTAGGGACATGAAAGGGATAAGCCCCAAGACTTGCACTCATCACATCTATATAGAGGAAAATTGTAAACCAATCAAACAAGGTCAAAGACTCGATGAATCCAAATCTTAGGGAGATGAGCAAAGAAGAATTGCAAAAATTGTTAAATGTCAACTTCATCTATCCTATTTCAGATAGTCAGTGGGTTTCTCCTTTGGTAATTGTGCCAAAAAAAAATGGTAAATGGAGGGTATGTGTTGACTACCGGGAACTAAACAAAGTTACTCTTAAAGACCATTTTCCCTTACCTTTCATAGATCAAGTGTTAGATACATTAGCTGGCAAAAAGTACTTCTCATTCCTAGATGGGTTTAGTGGTTACAACCAAATCCAAGTAGCACTTGAAGATCAAGACAAAACCACATTTACCTGTCCTTGGGGTACCTATGCTTGCCGAGTATTGCCATTTGGATTATGCAATGCACCTGCAACATTCCAAAGGGCAGTATTAGGAATTTTTTCAGATATAATACATGATTGTGTAGAGGTATACATGGATGATTTCACAGTTTATGGAAACACATTTGAAGAAGCCTTAGCAAACCTGGAAAAATTTTTAAAGAGATGTCAGGAAGCAAATCTTTCACTTAGTCATAAGAAATGTTTCATGATGTTTACTGAAGGTATTGTTTTGGGGCATCACATTTCAGGGGATGGGATTAGAGTTGATGAGTCAAAAGTTGAAGTCATCTCTAACTTATCTATTCCAAGTTGTCAAAAAGATGTTAGGAGTTTTCTAGGATTTATAGGATATTATCGGAGGTTTATAGAAAACTTCACCAAGAAAGCATCTCCACTCTTCAAATTACTTACCAAAGATTGTGAATTCAAATGGAATTCTGATTGCCAGTTAGCCTTTGAAACCCCGAAAACAAAAATTTCTGAAGCACCTATTTTAAGGGGACCTAACTGGAAGTTACCTTTTCATATTTCAACAGATGCCTCAGATACAGCTCTAGGAGCAGTATTGGGACAAAAAGACCTGATTCTTTATGCCATCTACTATACCAGTAAAAATTTGACTCCTGCAGAGTTAAACTATACTGTAACTGAAAAAGAGTTTTTAGCTGTTGTTCATGCCATAAACAAATTCAGACACTATATAACAGGCTATGAAACTTTTGTTCACACTGATCATTCTGCAATTAGATACTTAATGAACAACTCAATTACTAATGGCAGAGTCATAAGATGGTTATTGCTTTTACAAGAATTCAACATTACCATTCTAGATAGGCCTGGAAAACAAAACACAGTAGCTGATTTCCTATCTAGACTCCAAAACATGAAAGATGACACTCCAGTTGAAGATCAATTTCTTGATGAATATCTTTTTGCAATTTCTACTCAAACTCCTTGGTTTGCTGATATTGCTAATTATTTAGTTTCAGGGAAATTTCCTTCAATAATGAATGCAAGAGATAAAAGAAAAATCATTTATGACAGTGAAAAATATTCATGGGTTGCTAATGAGTTGTACAAGACAGGTCCAGATTTGATCATTAGGAGGTGTGTTCGTGAAGATGAGATGCCTAAGATTCTCAAAGCATGTCATGATGAACCTTGTGGCGGACACTTTGCTGATAAGAGGACAACCTATAAGATCCTTAATTTAGGATATTATTGGCCATCCTTGTTTAAAGATGCTAAAGAGTATGTCAAAAGGTGTGACAGTTGCCAACGGGTAGGGAAACCTTCTCCTTCAGGTGAGATGCCATTACAACCTCAGGTACATATTGAACCTTTTGAAAAATGGGCTTTGAATTTTGTAGGACCTATTAGTCCTCCATCAAGACAAAAGAGATATATATTAGTTTGCACTGATTATGTTACCAAATGGGTAGAGGCCAAGCCATTACTTTTTGCTAATGAAGCATCTGTAATTACTTTCTTTTTGAGGATATTTTTACTCGTTTTGGTGTCCCAAGGAAAATTGTTACAGATCAAGGAGCTCAATTTACATCAAGGCTAGTAGAGAAAATGATGGAGAGGTACAAAATCAGGCATAGAAAATCTACTCCTTATCATCCACAAGCAAATGGTCAAGTGGAATCTACTAATAAGGTCATTGAAGGAATCCTAACAAAGACTATTCATTTACATAGAAGAGACTGGGTAGATAGGCTTCCTGAAGCCTTGTGGGCCTACAGAACTACATGGAGAAACACAATAGGTCATACTCCTTATGAACTTGTTTATGGAAAGCAAGTTTTTTTTCCCATAGAGTTCCAGATTCAAACTTTCAAAATGGCAGTTCAGCTAGGACTTGATTTAACGGAGGCACAAAAGCATAGATTGGAGCAAATTAATGAATTGGATGAGATCAGACAAGATGCAGTTCATAAAACAAGTCTAGTCCAACAACAAAGGACTAGATGGCATGACAAGTACATCAAAGAGAAGAAGTTCAAAGAAGGTGACTGGGCTCTCTTGTTTGATTCAAAATTCAAGGATTTTCAAGGTAAATTTCAAACACATTGGCTTGGGCTATATGAAATTGTTGAAATTTTTGACAATGGAGCAGTAAAAATCAGGACAATAGATGAAGAAGAGGTCACTTTTCTTGTGAATGGTCATAGATTGAAGTTGTATCACAAACCACTCTCAAGAGAAGAATTTGTCAAGAAGTTCCAGGAAAACAGTGATGTGAAGTTAATGAAGAAGAATCTTTCTTCTTCATCAACTTGATTGAATTTTCTAAAGTAATTTTTGAAAAAAAAAAAAAGTATAAACATGAAAACCAATCACTGATTGGCATGTTTATACAGAAAAGATAGAGTGAAAATCAGAGTCTTTCTGACACTCTAACTTTTCCATTTTGTTTCTGCAAGCAGCTGTTACAAAATCATAAGTTCAGATCCATTGCACTTATGATCCATCTCATTTCATTTCATTCCATTTACTTATCCATCCATACTCCATTTCATTGATTCATTCATACTTCACTTCATTCCATATTTCATTCATCTCATTCCATACTTCATCCACCTCATTTCCATATCAAAATTTAAAGTTTGATGTTTTTCTGCAAATGAATAACACATGTCATGGATTGCAGGCCATTTCTTATATTCTTCCACTCCATTTCATAAATTGTAATCCATCCCATTCCATAATTCACTTCATACATATTCCATTATACCATGTTTCATCATCTATATTCACCCATTCCATAAAATATTCTATGTATATTCCAAACCACTCCATTCCATGATTAAAATTCTCTACAGGTACATTCTGCAGCTAAACAGACATTCTGCAGCTAATCAGACTTTCCGCAGCTACAGATCCTGAAGGCACTGATCAACAGACATTTGAAGTGCAACAAGATGATCCAGTATATCCATGAACAAGAAGAATCAAGAAGGATTATAAAGACTCACAAAGTAATGGTGTCCAAAGGAGAGCAAAGTATACAAAGACCACAAAAAGCAGATGAAAAGCAAAGGTAAAAAGTTCTGATTATAATGGCATTTCATGAAAAACTTTAGTATAGTCTAGTTATGAATCATTCGAAAAGTTGTTTTGATTATTTTTATTGATCATGCCAAATATACCCTCCGCAAAACTTTGGATAAAAATCCTTCATTTCAAATTCTATACCCGATCATCATTTAAGCGGTTAAAAGGCTGAGGTGTTTAATTTTCTTACGTCACCTAGCCAAATCATTTAATGATGATTTTTGAATCCGTTGTAAAAAAAAATCTCCGCAGTCTTTTCACTCATTGATTTGTTTTCTTCACCTCACTTCATTAACTCGTTTCGTAACCACTCCCTATTACTCCATCCCGTAGCCAACCCTTCATCATTTCATTCTGTAAAACAGAGGTATCTCTATCACCGTGAGCAGAGGTATATTAGCTTGAAAGTTGAAGCCACTGTCACTGTGAAGCAAAAGTATATCAGTTTGAGGTATATTAGTTTGAAAGTTGAAGCCACTGTCACCGTGAAGCAGAGGTATATCAGTTTGAAATTTGAAACCACTATCACCGTGAAGCAGAGGTATATCAGTTTGAAGATTGAAGCACTATCACCGTGAAGCAGAGGAATATCAGTTTGAAGGTTGAAGTCATTGTCTCCGTGAGCAGAAAGAGTAATAATCCAAATATTGAAGAAGAAATTATGGGCCTCATCGTGAGAACTGAACCAGTGGGCACAAAATACCTGGAAGGATACCCTCAAAGCAGAGAAATGTTGCAACAGGCAGGATGGCTACAATTCCTTGAGAAATTTAATGGCTTCCACAAAGAAGTTACTAAAACATTTGCAAGGTCATTCAAAGGAGCCAAGGTTGAAGTTGGAGATGTTAAATTCACTGTCACAGAGGTTTTTATTGCAGAAGCAACATGATTGCTTAGACATGGAGAAAGATGGTTTAAGAACAGAGAATTTCATAATGAATCATGGAAGCAAATCCTCAAATCACCAGGTATGGATGTCACTGTGTTTAAAAATGGGATTCCAAGCTCTGCATTAAAGAATAAATGGAGAAACATATTGCTTATTCTACAAAAAATTATCACTTGTGAAGGTAGATATGGTGCTTTTCATGTTTACCATATTAGGTTAATAATGCATTTTCTGGAAGAAGAGCTTAATTTTCCCTATTTCTTGCTTCAAAGTTTGAAAAAGATGGCTTCAAGTGTTCAAAGAAGAGTCCAATTCCTAGAGAAAAATCTATACCATCATGGCTTGGTTAAGATTCTAGTCGAACACCATTTAGCCAAAACAAAAGATACTTTGGATAATTTCTTGTTAAGAAATCACTTTGAGAACCAAAAGAGCCTTCACCTGAACATCAGCCTACAAAGAGAAGAAGAAAATGGAGAGCCTCTAAAATTGAAACTGATAAAGCAATTCAAGATAGCAGTGAAGAAATAATCTCTGAGAAGTTGACCCAGATTAAGAGACAGCTTAAGGAAGAGAGGGTAATCAGAAAATTTGCCACAGAAAAAGGAGAGGGACCATCCCAGCTGAGAAGAAGCCATAGACTCAGGGGGAAGCTAAGGAAAACAAAGATCAAACAAACCGGGGTGATAAACATAGAAGATGAGGAAATATCTATTGAAGAAGATGTTGAAGAATATTTTGATGAAGAAGCCCCTGAAATTGACCCTGCACAGCAAGAAATTTATAACTATGTTGAAACATTGGAAAGGAAAGCTTCAGAGAGTAGAGATAGAACCCCTAGTCCTCCATTGTCCAAAATAGATGTGTTAAGAAGAGATAGGTACGAGCTGGAAGTACTTAATAGACACATCAGAACTGAGAATGATATTCTGAAGGAACAAGTCAAACTCAAAACCAGTATGAACTCAACCCTGTCTCTACAAATGGACAAAGTGGAAAAGGCTAATGAAAAGTTGAAAAGGAGGAACAAGAAGTTAATCAGGGCACTTACCAATTTAAGGTTCAAGTTAGTCATCAAGAAGCCCATAAGACCTTTAACTTCCAGGCAAAGAAGAAGAAGAGGGTTGGATGTTCTTGCAGAAGTCTTTGAGTTTATGGAATAAGTTGCATGAGGACATGCAAGAAGTCAGCAGTGGGGGTATGTTGAGCCCCAAGATTGTTCTTTCTTTCATCTTACTTCACTCCATTTTCCTTTTTCCATTGTTATCCCAGGCCCAAATGATCAATGAAATTAGTTAAAATTACTTTAAGAATGAATATCATGGCTAACTTGCTAAGTTTTGTGATTTTGTCATTGTAATGCATTTTGAACTGAAACTAGCCACAGAATGCAGACATTCCATAGCTAACCACCAATTCTGCAGCTGTCTTCACGTTCAAGCATGTTCCAGGTGTCCTCTCAGGAAAGCCACACATGGGTTTATTCCACATCATGTCCTCAACGTTTGTTGCTCACCATGAAGAATGAACTGAATTCTGGACATGGTTTTGTACGTGGGAACTCATACAAGGAGGCAAACTCCTAATAGGAAAAGGACAGTCCAGATGTCCTTTGTCCCTTTACGCTGCCATCTTTAGAGTTCTAGTACGATTTTGATATGAAAAGACAATGATCCCCGTATTGTTGCAAGTTCTGTTATGAAGAATTGTTATAAATGTACTCGGGAAACCAAGAGACAGGCTCTAGATTTTGATTAGATTTTGTGGATTGACTGCTATATTTCTGAAGACCGAGAATACTCTATTTTTAAGTTATTTTCCTTTAATGAAGAAGACAGCATTGCTTTGAACGCGTTGAGTTGATCTTGAGTTAGATTCTGTCTGGTGGTAGAGGGTCCCTACCTCCTGAGCGACTTTACTTTCGTAATGTAGATAAGTATCTTAGTTCATTTTCAAGTTTTTAAAGTTTGCATTCATAGTTAATTTCATTAGTCACTATAGCTATACTTGTTCTAAGAAACTCTTCCAAAAGATCATTATAATGAATGAGAAATGGCTGTAGTGTTATAGATTTTAATTGCAATTTATTTTGTTCATTATCACAGTTGAACTTATTCTAGTAAACTCTTCCACTAAGGCATGACTGTGATACTGTAGGTTTTAGTTTCTTGTTTACACTAAGTAGCATAGCTGATCTTACTCTTAAAAAGCTCTTCCAAAATATCATGACAATGGGTAGGAAATAGTTGTGAGGTCTTAGTTTTTAATTGTAATTGCTTTCAGTTTTCATGTTTGCACTTGCATTGAATTGTACAGCCAGGATTTTTCTAACAAGCTCTTCCAAAATACCATTCATGATGAACGAAATAGGCTGTAGAATCCGATAGATTAATTTCATGATAACTTAGTTAGGGCACTCCGGAGTCAAATTGCATTCAATTCATGCTCTGCTATTTTGTTTTAAGTTTGATAATGGCTTGTTAGTTTAGCACTGTTTATTGTAGACTGGTAGCACTCTAGTTCAGTTCTATCTTAGCCCACTGTATTTACATTCCACATTTAGTTGTCATCCATTGCATATTAATTTACATTAGTTGTTAAACTTAAATACCACGACCTTCATTATTTACAAAACTTCTTTTGTTCCAAACCTATATTAACTCATAATCATCTGGACAGAAGACAGTATCAGTCCAAGGCCTGGAGTACTTTTGCAACCTTTTTACCATTTCACAAACAAGCCTTTCCTCAAGACTATTCTAAAAGGAAATCTATAACTTTTGAGTAAGGTTTAGTGATGTTAAACTAAGTTGCAGAATAGAATTAGGAGCTAGTTTTAGAGTAGATATCTTATGATGTTACCAATGTTCTCTTCCAATAATGCTTCAACAAACCTTTAATAATGGATAAGATGTTGTATCATTATAAGTTGATTGTTTAATTGTTTAGTTAGGAGAATTTTTATACTTAGCTGCCCATTTCTCAAGCTCTTCCAAAATACCTTTAATGAAAGAATTGGACAAGTTAATTTTATGTTGTGATTTATTTTCTTGAAGTCATTATCAATCTTTGTATTCTGCTTAGACATAGTTTAGGTTTGGTTCTGTGTCAGTATTTTCATTTGCATTTGTCATTTGTCATCAACAAATTAGGCTTCACTCTGTTTTTAACCAGTAGCTTCTTTCCACCAACATTTAGTTCTTTCCCTTGTGAACATAAAACCATAAAAAGACCAAAAACATCATAAAACACTAGACACAACGCAGTAAGAAACAAACACCTAGGCACATACAGTGCACCTCACTTCAGCAGTTTACCAACCCTGGTTGAAAATTAAATGAACTCAATTTAGGAGGCTAGTTTGAGCCCAAACATAGGTGATGCAATTTCCTGTTGGACTTCAACAAGCTATGAAGGTAGCAACCAAGGAGAAAGTAGCAGAATTTATGAGAGAGAATGTGTTTTACATATTTGGATACCCCAGAGAGGTAGTCACTGATCAGGGGGCACAATTCACATCTCATCTCATTGAGAATATTTTGAGGAGGCACAAGATAAAGCATAAGACTTCCACTACATACTTCCCTCAAGAAAATGGCCAAGTGGAAGTAACCAATAGAGCCTTGGAGAATATCCTCACCAAGGTTGTGAGCAGCAGCAGAAAATATTGGGCGGAGAGATTAGTAGAAGCTACTTGGGCCTACAACACTACTTGGAAAAAAACAACAGGGGTCACTCCTTATGACCTGGTCTATGGCAAGAAAGATCTGCTTTTAATTTAATTTGAGTTTAAAACCTTAAGAATGGCATTGAGTTAGACCTATATAAATCATATTCCCAACAAGAGAGGTTGCTGCAATTAAATGGATTGGATGAGTTCATGATGCAAGCACTCCTTCACACAGAAGTGATTCAGTTGCAAAGGAAGGTCTAGCATGACAAGTACATTAAGGAAAATACCTTTCAAGAAGGAGATTGGGCATTGTTGTATGTCTCAAGGTTTAAGGATTTCAAAGGAAAACTAATCACAAGATGGTTGAGACCCTACAAAGTGGACAAATGTTATGATAATACGCAGTTCATATCGGATCCATAGTTGAAGAAGGAATTCCCTTACTTGTCAATGGTTACAGGCTTAAGGTTTACAAAAATCCCATGTCTAGGGAAGAATTTATGAATTACATAAATAGGGAGGTGTATGTCATGGGAAACTCCATAGTTTCCAATGCCTCCCCCTCCTAGAAAAATTAAATAAAAAATAAAAGTTAAAGAGGCTTGGGTGGAAACCTCTCTGAGGTGCCCTAGGCCAACTCCAGGGTTGAAAACCTCCATGAGGCAATCTTGGAGAAAAGAGAGAGAGAGAGAGAGAGAGAGAGAGAGAGAATAAAATATCCTTGGGTGAAATCCTCTCTAAGGTGCCCAAGGCAGCCCTATGGGTTGAAAACCTCTGTGGAGGTAGCTCACTTGCCTTCAAAAAAAGAGAGAGGGAGAGAGAGAATAAAGAAAGAAAAATACCTATGCACTTATGTGTTTTTCTGTTTTGCAAGTTATTGATCAAAGATAGTTTTTGGGATCCAGAGGAGCAGTTTCTCTTCATTTCCCCTTCTCCTTTTATTTCACACTCCATGATCCACTCCAACATACACCCCTTCATCCATTTCACCCCTCAAATAGGCAAAAAAATAATTTTTTTCCTAAATTGTAATTGTTACATGCAAGTCCAGCAGCTACAGGATTCTTGTAGCACTACAGGAAACTCCTGTAAATGCTACAGGAAACTCATTATCAGTTTGAAGGTTGAAGTCATTGTCTCCGTGAGCAGAAAGAGTACTAATCTGAAGATTGAAGAAGAAATTATGGGCCTCATCGTGAGAACTGAACCAGTGGGCACAAAATACCTGGAAGGATACCCTCAAAGCATAGAAATGTTGCAACAGGCAGGATGGCTACAATTCCTTGAGAAATTTAATGGCTTCCATAAAGAAGTTACTAAAACATTTGCAAGGCCATTCAAAGGAGCCGAGGTTGAAGTTGAAGATGTTAAATTCACTGTCACAGAGGTTTTTATTGCAGAAGCAACAAGATTGCTTAGACATGGAGAAAGATAGTTTAAGAACAGAGAATTTCATAATGAATCATGGAAGCAAATCCTCAAATCACCAAGTATGGATGTCACTGTGTTTAAAAAGGGAATTCCAAGCTCTGCATTAAAGAATAAATGGAGAAACATATTTCTTATTCTACAAAAATTTATCACTTGTGAAGGTAGATATGGTACTTTTTATGTTTACCATATTAGGTTGATAATGCATTTTTTGGAAGAAGAGCTTAATTTGCCATATTTCTTGCTTCAAAGTTTAAAAAATATGGCTTCAAGTGTTCAAAGGAGAGTCCAATTCCTAGAAACAACTCTATACCATCATGGCTTGGTTAAGATTCTAATCGAACACCATTTAGCCAAAAAAAAAGATACTTGGGATAATTTCTTGGTGAGAAATCACTTTGAGGAACCAAAAGAGCCTTCACCTGAACATTAGCCTACAAAGAGAAGCAGAAAATGGAGAGCCTCTAAAATTGAAACTGATAAAGCAATTCAAGATAGCAGTGAAGAAATAATCTCTGAGAAGTTGACCCAGATTAAGAGACAGCTTAAGGAAGAGAGGGTAATCAGAAGTTTGCCACAGAAAAAGGAGAGGGACCATCCCAGCCGAGAAGAAGCCATAGACTCAGGGGGAAGCTAAGGAAAACACAGATCAAACAAACCGGGGTGATAAACATAGAAGATGAGGAAATATCTATTGAAGAAGATGTTGAAGAAGATTTTGATGAAGAAGCCCATGAAATTGACCCTGAACAGCAAGAAATTTATAGCTATGTTGAAACATTGGAAAGGAAAGCTTCAGAGAGTAGAGATAGAACCCCTAGTCCTCCACTATCTGAAATAGATGTGTTAAGAAGAGATAGGTACGAGCTGGAAGTACTTAATAGACACATCAAAACTGAGAATGATATTCTGAAGGAACAAGTCAAACTCAAAACCAGTATGAACTCAACCCTGTCTCTACAAATGGACAAAGTGGAAAAGGCTAATGAAAAGTTGAAAAAGAGGAACAAGAAGCTAATCAGGGCACTTACAAATTTAAGGTTCAAGTTATTCATCAGGAAACCCAGAAGACCTTTAACTTCCAGGCAAAGAAGAAGAAGAGGGTTGGATGTTCTTGCAGAAGTCTCTGAGTTTATGGAATAAGTTGCATGAGGACATGCAAGAAGTCAGCAGTGGGGGTATGTTGAGCCCTAAGATTGTTCTTTCTTTCATCTTACTTCAATCCATTTTCCCTTGTCCATTGTTATCCCAGGCCCAAATGATCAATGAAATTAGTTAAAATTACTTTTAGAATGAATAACATGGCTAACTTGCTAAGTTTTGTGATTTTGTCATTGTAATGCATTTTGAACCGAAACTAGCTACAGAATGCAGACATTCCGTAGCTAACCGCCAATTCTGCAGCTTTCTTCACGTTCAAGCATGTTCCAGGTGTCCTCTCAGGAAAAGCCACACATGGGTGTATTCCACATCATGTCCTCAACGTTTGTTGCTCACCATGAAGAATGAACTGAATTCTGGACATGGTTTTGTACGTGGGAACTCATACAAGGAGGCATACTCCTAATAGGACAAGGACAGTCCAGATGTCCTTTGTCCCTTTACGCTGCCATCTTTAGAGTTCTAGTACGATTTTGATATGAAAATACAATGATCCTCGTATTGTTGCAAGTTCTGTTATGAAGATTTTTTATAAATGTACTCGGGAAACCGAGAGACAGGCTCTAGATTTTGATTAGATTTTGTGGATTGACTGCTATATTTCTGAAGACCGAGAATACTCTGTTTTTAAGTTATTTTCCTTTAATGAAGAAGACAGCATTGCTTTGAATGCGTTGAGTTGATCTTGAGTTAGATTCTGTCTGGTGGTAGAGGGCCCCTACCTCCTGAGCGGCTTTACTTTCGTAATGTAGATAAGTATCTTAGTTCATTTTCAAGTTTTTGAAGTTTGCGTTCATAGTTAATTTCATTAGTCACTATAGCTATAATTGTTCTAAGAAACTCTTCCAAAAGATCATTATAATGAATGAGAAATGGCTGTAGTGTTATAGATTTTAATTGCAATTTATTTTGTTCATTATCACAGTTGAACTTATTCTAGTAAACTCTTCCAAAAAATCATTATGATGACTAAGGCATGACTGTGATACTGAAGGTTTCAGTTGCTTGTTTAAACTAAGTAGCAGAGCTGATCTTACTCTTAAAAAGCTCTTCCAAAATATCATAACAATGGGTAGGAAATAGCTGTGATGTCTTAGTTTTTAATTGTAATTGCTTTTAGTTTTCATGTTTGCATTTCAAATGCATTGAATTGTACAGCCAGGATTGTTCTAACAAGCTCTTCCAAAATACCATTCATGACGAACGAAATAGGCTGTAGAATCCCATAGATTAATTGCATGATAACTTAGTTAGAGTACTCCGGAGTCAAATTGCATTCAATTCATGCTCTGTTATTTCGTTTTAAGTTTGATAATGGCTTGTTAGTTTAGCACTGTTTATTGTAGACTGGTAGCACTCTAGTTCAGTTCTAGCTTAGCCCACTGTATTTACATTCCACATTTAGTTGTCATCCATTGCATATTAAATTACATTAGTTGTTAAAATTAAATACCACGGCCTTCATTATTTACAAAACTTCTTTTGTTTCAAACCTATAATTAACTCATAATCATTTGGACAGAAGATAGTATCAGTCCAAGGCCTGGAGTACTTTTGCAACCTTTTTACCATTTCACAAACAAGCCTTTCCTCAAGACTATTTTAAAAGGAAATCTATAACTTTTGAGTAAGGTTTAGTGATGTTAAACTAAGTTGCAAAATAGAATTAGGAGCTAGTTTTAGAGTAGAGATCTTATGATGTTACCAATGTTCTCTTCCAAATATGCTTCAACAAACCTTTAATCATGGATAAGATGTTGTATCATTATAAGCTGATTGTTTAATTGTTTAGTTAGGAGAATTTTTATACTTAGCTTCCCATTTCTCAAGCTCTTCCAAAATACCTTTAATGAAAGAATTGGACAAGTTAAGTTCATGTTGTGATTTATTTTCTTGAAGTCATTATCAAGCTTTGTATTCTGCTTAGTCATAGTTTAGGTTTGGTTCTGTGTCAGTATTTGCATTTGCATTTGTCATTTGTCATCAACAAATTAGGCTTCACTCTGTTTTTAACCAATAGCTTCTTTCCACCAACATTTAGTTCTTTCC
>JAXQQM020071770.1:0-88208 GCA_034641835.2 Pinus albicaulis
ACCTCTGCAATATAGTCTCGACATACTTCCTCAGACACCTGGTCGACAATGTCGCTCAACAAACTCTATAATGTTACGCCCAACACTGGCTGCGTATTTCCCACCATCCCTAATGGTGGGAGACCAGTCAAGAAATATAAATCCTGGACCGTCAGCTCGATCCTGTGCCCCTGCACTACAAACGCCTCATGATCTGGATCCCAATAACTGATAATCCAGGCCAACAATGGCTCTCCAGCCCTCATCAAAGGGTTCTCCAAAAATTTCAGAACCCCATACCTAGCCAGTGCACGATGGACACCCTGATCCGCCTAGATTTCCATCCATAATGTACCTAAGTCTCTCTCTCTCCACTTGATCCATATATCTGCCATATCTACACAAAAACATCATTTTTTTCAGCCTCTAGATCACCAAAACTGCATTAACTTACACCAAAACAACATCTCATCCCATAACAGCATTGAAACCCCCCACATCTAATAGGTCGCACTTTTTGGGCAAAACCTAGGCTAGGTCACACCTTTCAGGCCAAAACCTGCGTCCCAGGTCACAAATTTTGCCCCAAAAAGTGCGACCTGACCGTAATGATGAAGAAGGGGCAGTTACTGAGGTTTAAAGCCTTAATCTACAATTTGAATCCATCAAAAACAAAGCTTAGGATTAGGCCTCTTACCTGCAACTGACGGATCACAATTCCAATGGTCGGTTTGTCCGCTATGATCACCGCAAGATTTAGGGCCTTCTCTCCTCTCCACATTCACCACAGCTACACAAGCAAATGAATGATTTTGGAGGGAAAATGCCTTATTAGAAGAAAACCCCTATTTTTTTCTTTCGCCCGCTGCGACCAAACCATAGCCCCGTTTGACACACCATCTGCACCTTTGGAAATCTCTCACCGAGCACTCAAATGGGTATCTGTCAGTTTTTCATGTTTTGATACTTCACCAGGACACATTTTGTCCATGGAGGGTCTATTCACCTCTTCTTAAAATCAAATTTTTCACTTACGACACTTGTACATAGGGCACCACTTTGCCTACTTACTCGTATTCATTCGTGTTGATTTTTTTCATGAGCTACCCGATTGTACTCATGCTTTTATGGTCCCCCATTGGACCCGTACTATGAGGCAGCACCCTTGAGTCGCCCTTGTTTAGAGCATCCGAGTCAAGTCATCATCACATCCATAGTGTTTATTCTGAGCCCCTTTGCACCCCACTATACTCTTCCATCCTTTCTTCCTTGATCCCTCTCTCGTGTCATACATTATGGCCTTCAGTACTCTTGTCCCCTATCCCTCATGATATTGTGTCCGTTGTTGCCAAGCCATTCACGCCCTTTATGCTCTAACAAGGGAAGTCGTCTAACTACTCCTTCATATCCCCCATTCCATCATCATCATTAGTATCTATCTGTTCGTCGCTCTACTACTTTCCCTTGTGCCTTAGTGGGGGTTTTCTTATTACCTCACATATGGCGGACCTACTTCTTTCGACATCAACTCATTTATTCCAGAAGCCAGGTCTAGGGGGCAGTGTACCTTGGTTCGAGCTCTTATCAGCATGATCGTGATCTCTACACTTGATGGTCCAGTGATGCAGCAGCCACTATTGGTGATTCCCGGGCATGTGTGAGATGTCTCAACCCTCATGAGGGGGTGGCCCACAGGGACTTCACTCAATGAACCTCTGACCTATCGCGTGTGTTCATGGCATATTAAACAATACCCTTAATTTTACTACATATTGGAACATACCCCTAAAAATCATATTATTTAACCCTCTACCAATACAAACCCAATACACCTTCCTAATTAAAAAACCCTTACTTACACTAAATATTGTAGGTATCCATTTTTTCCTCAACATTTTTTATACCCCTTTATATTTTTTCATTAAATTTGTGATCCATTTTGTATACCTACCAATATAAAAACCCTTTACCCCCTATATATCCCCCAATATATTATTTGATTTTTTCCTCAATATATATCCCCCAATATGAACCCACGTGGTATGGTATTTCTCCCCCAGTGAAGCCCCTGTGGGGTGGCCCTGCAGGTAGCCCCACACGTGCCCGGATGACTTCTTCATTCCCGCCCTTGATGTAGCTCCTCTCATTTGATGATATCGACCTCAACCGCTTGTAGTGCCTCTTCAATTTGCATATAGCAGTCAGAGTTTGTGAGCCCTTCCCAGTGTGTAGGGGGCATTTGGGTGTATTTGTATCTCATGTACTACCATATTATTGTATAAGTCCTGACGATTATTCTAGGCATCACATGTATGTGGGATTCATCATGTTATTTATCTGGCTCATGTTTAGGCCAGCACATGCTTCGTTATTTCGTTCTGTGGTTTTCCGGTTGCCTCATTCTTTGTACTTTGTCTCGGTGGGCATAGGTATGCCTCCCTCGCCGCCTTTAGCATAGGTACCACTTCATAAATTAGAGACTTGTTGCACCTGTAAGTCTCATCTCCGCAGGGTCTAGTCCTGTAGCACATCAGAAAACATTACATTTCTCTCTCTCCCTTCCCTTTTGATATCTAGTGATTGAGTTCTTACAACGTACTTCGGTCATACGATTTGCTCCTAACGCTCGTACGTTGAGGGGCAATCTGTTACACCATTTTTTTGGTCATCTAACCTATTATTATTAGATGAACCCAAGTACACCATGTAAGACCAATTTTACCGTAAGTAAAATTTCTTTCACCATATAAAATAACTCATTTGGTCATGTTTAACCCAAAACAAGGAAATTAATTAAATAAATCCTTATTTATTTAATTATTTCCTAAGAAAAAGTTATTTAAATCATTATTTAAATAATATTCCTAGTTAAAGTTGACTAAATCATCCATAAATAATTAAATAAACCATTATTTATTTAATTATATGCCCATCATTCCCCTAAAATGATAAATAAATCATTGATTTATTTATTATTTATAAATAAAGGAATTGACCCAAGTCAAGAATCCTTTTCCCTCCAACAAATATAATAAAATATTCCTAAAAGGTGCTTCTAGAATTCGATTAATAATATTTTATTCATGCACCGAGTTCTAGACTACCTCAATATTTTGTTATAAATAGGAGGGTTTTCCCCATTCATTAGTCACCTTCATTGCATTAGATCACTCTGGATCTACTCTTGGTCACCATTTTCCATTTTTCTGTATGAACTCCCATTGAGTTCTATGTTTGCTTTTCTACACCCATAAGAGAGAGAAATGTTAGATCTGAAACACTGAGGACTTTCAAGAACCCATCCCATTGAGGAGAACCGAAAGACACCTTTCTTGTTTTCCTCTCAGGTGCCCCATTTTTTAATATAATACAAAATTCTTTCAAATACATTCTTCTTGTCTTGTCTATTGGGTTTATGGAGCTATATTATATTTTATCTGCTTAATCTCTTTTGTGCTTAGATCTGAATTTGTGCAGCAAACTTAAAGATATTTTGCAGCAATAATCGATGTTAGGGCTATTTGTTATGCGTAGCTAAAGTGATATTTTACAACGAAAGATTCATAATAAGACATACATCAGGCTACCCACTGCACTTTCATATGGAACACGGGACATCTCCTCCTCTTCTTCTTGTGTCTTGGGACACTGTTCAGCAGACATATTTACACCTACATGAATCAGAAAATTCACCGGTTTACTATCCTAAATATTGAACCTCTGCAATATAGTCTTGACATACTTCCTCTGGTTTAACCAGAGCTTCCTCTTTATCCAATATCTCTTAATTTCCATGCCCAAAATATAGTTTGCAACACCAAGATCCTTCATGTCGAATTTGGAGAACAGTTGGGTCTTCAAATCTTGGATAATTTCTTTGTCATTTCCAATCAACAACATATCGTCCACATACAAGACCAAATAAATAACACGATCACCAATTAATTTAAAATAAACGCCTAGATCCTCCTTGCTTCTGGTGAAGCCAATTCCTCGTATATAGGTATCAATATTCTGATACCACAACCTTGGTGACTATTTTATCCCATACAAAGACTTCTTTAACATGCATACTAGTTATTTCTTCCCTTTCACCATGAAGCCTTCATGTTTTTTAATGTAGATCTCCTCTTCCAGATCCCCGTGAAGAAATGTTTTCTTCTCATCCATCTATTCTACCTCAAAATGTAATGCAGCAACAACAGATAAAAGTAATCTAATAGAAGCAACTTTGGCAACAGGAGAAAAAATATCGCCAAAATCAATTCCTGGCACTTTGGAATAACCTTTTGCTACAAACTCAGCTTTGTACTTCTCCACCTTGCCTTCTACATTCATCTTCTTCTTAAACACCCATTTTCACCCGATGGACTTCCTTCCAATCGACAACTCCACCAGATCCCATGCTTCATTTTTATGCAAGGATGCCATTTCATCAACCATGACCTCATTCCAGAGTTTTCCATCCTCTGAATCTAGTACCTCCCTGATAGTTTTGGGATCATCATTAGTTATAGTTAAATCAAAACTTGAACAGAAAGAAGATGGACTATACCTTTCTAGTTTCCTTCTTTCTTGAACTGATCTTCTCACAGCTAGAGCTTGTGGCTCTTCCTCTTCTGAGTCCTCTTCTGTTGTAGAGTTTGATTCATCCTCCTTTGGCTCAAACTCTATCTTCTCAGGTTCCTTTGGCAGGACTTCATGTGTAACAACATCTTTCACCTCTCTAAACACCACATCTTGGTTGTACAAAACCTGCCTTGTTTCCGGGTTCCAAAGCTTGTAACACTTTAAACCGTCCTTATACCCAATAAAGATGCACCTTTCAGATTTATTATCCAACTTGGTCCTTTTCTCCTTTGGAACATGTACATATGCATCACATCCAAATACCCTTAGATGTGAAAGAGAGGGTTTCTTACCAGTTCATACCTCATGTGGAGTCTTATCCTCCAACGCTGATGAAGGTGATCTGTTAACTAAGTAACATGTAGTCTCCAATGCCTCTGCCTAGAATTCTTGTCCTAACCCGGTACCATTGAACATGATTCTTCTCTTTGCCATCAACGTTCTCTTCATTCTTTCTGCAACTCCATTTTTCTGAGGTGTGTATGGAGTAGTCTTTTTCCGAGCTATACCACACTTCTTACAAAACTCTTCAAATTAATTCTTGCATAACTCCCCACCATTATCTGTCATCAGCACCTTTATCTTCTTCTTTATTTTATTTTCCACCTGAGCCTTAAATTCTTCAATTTTTTCAAAGACTTTAGATTTCTTCCTCAAGAAATATAACCATGTATTCCATGAGAAGTCATCTATGAATGAAACATAGTACACATACTTACCCAGTGATGGAATCGACACAAGTCCAAACACATCATTGTGCACAAGCTCTAATATCCTGTTCACCCTCTTAGCACCAAAAGGAAAGCTCACTCGATCCTGCTTCCCATATACACAATGCTCACAGAAATCGAAATCCAGAGAGAAATTAGACATACCTTTTACCATACCATTTCCATGCAGTATCTGAAGGCCCTTCTCTCCAATATGCCCAAGCCTTTGATGCCATAGCATGGTCTTTTCTCCAGAGGCCGCTAGGCTTTCCGCTCCACTTTCACGAACCACATAATTTTTGCACCCATCAATAATAGTCTTGACCTGAAGCTTGTACAGAGTTTTAATCTGAACTCCCCACATTAAAACCAGTTCTCCCCGAAACATCTTACATGTGTCTTTCTTGAACACTGTTTTTACACCTGCATCATCCATATTTCTTACAGAAATCAGATTTCTAGCCAATTCAGGAATATGCAAAACACCAGGAAGTGTTCTAATCCTTCCCCCTTGCAGCTTCATCTTGACTTTTTCACGTCCAACGATTTCATCCTTCCTATCATCCCCTAGGAACACATCGCTTCCATCATATTTCTCATACTCACAGAACCACTCCCTATGGGGAGTGAAGTGAAAGGATGCACTCGAGTCAGTCAACCATGACTCATGATTTACATGTGTATTAGAAGAAGAAGACAAATACACATCCCCACCTTCATCCAAGGTCATTTTTTCCTCTGCAAAAGGAGCATCATCAGATCCCTTTCCTTTCTCAAGATATTTAGATCTGCAGTCCTTTTTGAAGTGCCCTTCCTTTCCACATTTCTAGCACACCTTTACAAACTTTCCAGGAGATTCAGATCTTCCACTCGAAACCTTATTCTTTCTTCTATTCTAGGACCTTCCTCATACAGATAAGGCATCTCCATTTTTTCCCTCCATAACTCTTCGTCTCATTTCCTCCAATAGAAAGGCTGAGAAATTGTCATCAAAATTCAAGGTAGTTGTATTGCTACCTATTGTAACAACCAAACTGCCCATGAATCTGGTAGAGAACACAAAAAACTGATGCACTTATCTTCATCTGAGATTTTAATATCAACAGATGAAAACTAAATTACCACTGTATTGAAGGTGTTTAGATTCTCTGTCACCGAGTCTCCATCCTTCATCCTCAGGTTATACAGTTTTTTCCGCAGGAAAAATTTATTCACCAGAGACTTAGATTGGTACAAAGTCCCAAGTTTGTCCCACAAATTATTCGTCGTAGCTTCCCCAGATACATTCAACAATACAAAATTGGAGACACACGACCATATTGTGCTCTTTACCTTCTGATCCAACTTCTTCCAATCTTCATCTGACATTGTCATTGGTTTAGTACCTGGATCTACCAGGATCCATTGATCTTTATCGACCAGCAGGTCCTCCATCTTGAGATTCTACAACTCAAAACTCTGATCATTAAATTTCTCGATCTCTATCCTTCGGCTGCTTGCCATATTCTTTCACTGTAAGAATCGATCCCACAGATCTCCCACTGAACAGGGTCTACCACACGCCCGAGCAAAAAACCCTCAGCAACAAAGGCATCCCCTTGAAGCCGAAACAACTTCGATACCAAATGTAGGTCTTAACCCTGTACAGAAATTATCTATAAACGAATCTTAAAATAGAAAATAAACAATAGCAAGAGCATAAAACATAAAAAATATAAACACAAAGATTTTCCCCTGGATCCCAAATCGAGACAACTAGCTTGATTTTTATTTATATTCCTTTTAGTGTTACAACACACATATATATATATACATGCCAAAGGATACATAAACCCTAATCCATTAACCTTGGATTAGAACATAACCGTAGTTCTCTTGATCGGATCTAGAAAATACCAGGGGCCAAAAACCATTGTCCCCCAAAACCATGTGTGAACTCATGCACAAAACCATGGGTGGGTCCGCCTATGAGTGGGTCCACACACCAACAAAAATTTTGCCAAGGTGCTGCCCCAGACCCCGACAGGGGGTGCTACCACCCCCCCTGTGACCCCCCTGTTATGCGCGGCACAACGTACAACCCATGGGGCTAGTCATGGAAATAATATAACACATACCCAACATGTGTGTCAAACTAAAATGGTTGCTACAAGTTTGGTAATGTGAGCCCTAGGGTTTTACAAAGGTTATGTTTCAACTCTATGAACTCATTTTGTTCAGATTCATAAAAAAATAAATTTTATTTCTCTCCTTCCTTCGTGACTTGGCTCAATGGCCAAGTGATATGAGATAATCCCAACACAAACCTGCAGTATAAATTGGCAAGACCTAAAAATTTTTGGAGCTTTATTATATTGGTTGGGCCTGGCTAATCCCGAATGACTTAGATCTTGGATGGATCCACATTCACCCCGCTCTTAACAATAATGTATCCCAAATACAAAACTTGGGTCATGCCAAAAGTGCGCTTCTCAAAATTTTCACACAACTTCTTTTTCACTAGTGTTTGGAGGAACTATCAGATGTGGTGGAGGTGCTCTTCCCATGTCTGACTGAAGATTAGGATCCCATCCAAGTACACTACTACAAATGAGTTGGTAAATGGCTGCAAGATGTCATCCATCATCCTCATAAAGTTTGCGGGAGAATTTTTCAACCTGAAAGGCAAGAATAACCATTCGAAAAGGCCCTCGTTGGCTTTGAAGGAAGTCTTACACATATCAAAGGTTTCGATTGGTAATTGGTGATACCCAGACATCACGCCGATCTTGCTGAAATATTTTTTCCCTCTGAGTTGGTCTAGAAGGTCATCAATCTATGGGATTGGGTACTTATTCTAAAGAGTGATCTTTTTCAGTGTCTAATAGTCAATACAAAGTCTCCAAGTCCTATCTTTCTTCTGCACCAACATAATCAGGCTCAGACAAGGCCATGAACTTGGAAAGATGCAAAATTTCTATAGCAGCTCCTAAATCTGCCTATTGATTTCATATTTCTCCAGAAAATAGCATCGATAGATTGGTCCTTTGGGCAACGACGCTCCTAGTGTCAGATCGATGGGGTGCTTGACTTGATGGTGTAGAGGCACCCTTCCAGGTGAGGTGAAGATTTCACCATAGTCCTCCACGACCTTGTCCATTTATTGTTGTCATATGGAGGAGCTTTGTTTGGAGGTCATGACCATAATATTCTTCTTTCCTTGAGGGAGGATTATCAGGAAAACAAATTTTTGAGTTTTGGAAATGAGCTTACTGCATTTTTTTGTAGTAACAAAAGTGATGGCGGCAGGCGCTGCTACCTTCGGTATCCTAAACAACTTATTTCCCAAAGTAACAATAACAATGCGAAGTCGGGACTCATACACAACATGTTGCTTCAAAATGTATGGTTAGCCTAATAATACATCAGAAACATCAAGAGGAGCAATGTTACATAATACCTCATCCACGAAGGGCTTGATGCTATAGTGAAGGTTGCAATGTTGGCTAATACGGAGATAACATCCTTGTTGAAGCCACCTGATGGTGTATGACTGTGGGTGTGTTGTAGTCGACAAGCCCAAATGCTTCACGAGCACTATTGAAATGAGGTTCTTTTATCTCTCGTTTTTTACAATGAACTACAACGGGGAAACCTTTACCCGCATCTGGTAATGGAAGAGGCACTCCCCCTCCTCTAGATCTTCCAGTTCCTCCTTCTTGATCTTTGTGGTGGAAAAAATCGCATTGGCCTCCACACCGATCTACTTCCATTTATCATTCCCCTTGTTGGGTTTTGATTCATAGTCAGAGCATGCATATGATTCAGAAGCCTTCAACTAAGCCAATAGTGACTACTTGGCATGACACTTACTTGTGTTGTCACTGGAGCTCTTATGGAGCTCACACCACTTTCTTGTGTCCTGATTTGGCTTCGCAGTGTTGTTCTTTCCTTGTGGCTTTGGCGGGTTATCCTGGGCTGCCCCACCTTGGCTTTGTCATTTTTTCTACATTTTGAGGGCACCTTTCCCTTTCTTATGATTCACAGATCTAAAGTCTTCCTTCTTCTGTTTGAACTTCTGCTTAATATTGGCAACATACCAATATGTTTTTCCAAGAAAAGAGATGTTGAGGAACTCTATTTCCTCCTAAATTTATCTATGTATAAAAATGTGGTACTTCAGCACCAAATGTTTCTTTGAATATTTGATACCCAATTTTGTGCACAGGGTATCGAACAGATTCAACATCTCATGCACATCTTGATCCCTTTGCTAATGTAGCGTAGTCAATTATGTGTACTTTTCCTCATAGCTCCCCATGGGATAATATTGTTCCTTAACGAAATCTCAGAAATAATCCCAAGTGGGTGCGGCTAAAAACAAAGAGGGTTCTCTCTCATCCTTTTTCTCACAACAAGTTTATCGCTAGTCCTTGACATGGGGGGAAGCTTTGAGGAGTGAAAAATTAATCTTTTTCTGGTTGGAAAAGTCATGAGCCGAGAAATACTCTTCTAATAGATTCAACCATCTATATATGACGTTTTCACTTATTTGGACCTCAAATATTGGAATTTCAAAGTTTATTTGTACCTTAAAAGGAGTGGCTTTTGGATGCAGATGGACCACCGGTGGGAAGTTGTTGAAGGATCCAAGAAAATTTATCCATCATTGCGTTCCTTTGTTTCTTGAGTGCCTCCTTGAGTAATATTTTGATAGGATTTTCTCCTCCCTCCTCTCTCTTTTCATCCCCCATGGGTTCCCATCGGGGTTTGCGAGGATAATCTTGCAAAGGTTCAACCAGATCAAGCCCTCACTCCTTATACCCCGACCTCGTTGGGGACACACAAAGAAGGATCGAGAAAGAGAATATAGCTCTGATACCACTGACTTGGACTTATGCAGGAACACAATAAAATACAGAAATACACATAAACTCAGATATGTAGTAGTAATAAGACTTCATTTCATTAATATCACATGACTTAAATATGCTTACAGACATAATGGAAATAAACTAGCTAGGGCACTGGTAGCTTATCTCTCAGAAGCGATGTGGTCGCTACAAGCCTCTGCACTATGTTAAAATGAGACTTTAAGGCTTATTTATTGCTGAGAAACAATGGAAAACCCTAAACATTAAAAAATATAACCCTTGGAGATGAAGCACTAAAACTATGGGCCCCGTTTGGGTAAACTAGTACATCAACTTCCCCGGGACATAACTTTGGTATATGATCTCTGTTTGACACACACAATACCTTCTTAGAAATATCTATTCGAGGAATACAACTTTTGTATGAGTAACATTAGTTAAAGCGCCTTGTTTCTTTTATATTTCCCAAAAAAACATCGTTTAGGGCCTCAAAATGGCTCCAGAAGTTTGGGACCCGAAAAATTGCTAAAAATAGTAAATTGTGCTACATTAAAGGAAACTGAAAAACTGAAAGAAACAATAGCGGGGCCCCAAGAAGAATAGGCAAGTGACTACCAATATCCACATGGATCATTCCTCCCCCTTAGAAAGAAATAGTACCCACTGCATTGAGTTCCTCCATGAGATTAGGAAACCTTTGCTGAAGTTGGTCCCTGGTGAGCCACTAGCCTTGGTCTAGGAGTTGGCCAGCTTTGACAACCCAATATAGTTGGATGTTCTACTAGCGAGTGTTCTTGATTTGCATGTCCATGATACGATCTGTGGTCACCTATTCCATGAAGTCTAGATTTAACTCTATTGGTGTGATTTGTTCTTCCATGTCGGAGGTGTCCAGTAGAGGTGGAAAGTAGGGCTGAAGGAGGTCCACATTGAACACTGGGTGTAGACCAAGGAATGGTTGAATATTGAGCTCAAATTAATTGTTTTCTATAGCCTTGCTGATGGTGTATGGACCATATCATAGTGGGTGAAGCTTAGGGTAGGGTCTAGCGAGGCGCTCCTTCTGCAAATGTAGCGACACTTTGATGCCCACCTGGAGGCTGTGTGGCACCCGATGTTGATCATGTCGCTGCTTGTACTTGGCATTGGCTATGTCCAATATGTTATGAACCTATTGGAAAATATTTTGAATGCATTCAATGGAGTTGTTCGCCTTTCCAGCTTCAGACTGGATATGAGCCTAATCGACATGAGTAGCTACAAATGGCATGCCTACATCAATGGGACATAGTGGTCAATATCCTAAGCCCACCTAAAAGGGCTGTGGCCAGTTGAGCTATGCAGTGCCTGGTTATAGTGGTGGTGTACATAGGTGAGGCTATAATCTCATGTGTGTGGATGCTTTGAGTTTTACATGGGCATAATGTGCACAATCATTGCGTTGATAACCTTTTTCTAGCCATCAGTTTGGCGATGGAAAGTTGTGGACTTGGTGAGCTTGGTGTCCAACATTGACCAGAGGCTAGACCAAAATGTACTGAGGAATGTGTTGTCTTGATCTGAGATGATAGACTATGGGATCCCAACGTGTACCCACACTCATTCAAAGAAGAGTTTAGGAGTGGTTTCTATTATGATATTATTCTTGGAGGTGACCATAATAGCCATCTTTGAGAATCTATTGACGACGATGAAAACACAGTCATTGCCATGCTTAGTAGAAAGAAGGCATGAGATTTAATCCATGGAGATGGATTCCCAAGCTCAACTAGGGGAAGGCAATGAAGTATAGAGGCCTTTCTTCTTGATGGTGGATTTGGAAATGGTGTAATAAGTGCAGGATCTGATGTACTTCTCGACATCCAATCGAAGGTTCAACCAATATAAATACTTTTTCAGTACTACCACTATTTTCTCAACCTCGATATTCCCAGTGACCCTAATCTAGTGCGCTTCCCAGATCATGTTGCCAAAATCTATTGAAGGAACAAAAAGGTGTCCCACGTGATATAGCAATGCATCCTGGAGGTGAAAATTTGGAACTTTCTTACCCTTGAAGATCATATTGTATGTGTGGCCAAATTCTAGATCACTTTTGTAGAGAAGTGGTGAATCAGAAATCTAGTTCCCATAATATTTTAGCACAGTGGTCATCGCCATGATCAATGGTTAAGTAAGGCAGTCTGCAACATTATTGGTGCTTCCCTTCTTGTACTTGATGTTCAAATGAAACTATTGCAGATATGTGGACCACTTCTGATGGTGATAATTCTACAACTTCCCTTGTGTTTGTATGAACTAAAAGGGTCTATGATGTGTGTGTATGTCCATTTCCTTCCCCAAAATGTAATTCTTCCATTGTCTGCAAGACTACACAATGGAATACATCTCTTTGTCATAAATGGGATACTTCTAGACAATGTCAGATAGTTTCTCACTGTGATATGCCACTAAATGCCCATTTTGATTAAGAACTACCCCAATAGTATGGTGTGAGGCATCTGTCTCAATCTCAGATGGTTGTTACAAGTCTTGTAACATGAGGACTAGGGCATAGCAAAGGAGATGTTTCAACTCTACGAATGCCTTTTGTTGAGATTCATAACGAATGTTCAAATGAAACTATTGCAGACATGTGGAACACTTCTGATGGCGATAATTATACAACTTCCCTTGTGTCTGTATGAAATACAGGGGTCGATGGTGTGTCTGTATATCTGTTTCCTTCCCCAAAATGTAATTCTTCCATTTTCGGCAAGACTACACAATGGAATACGTCTCTTTGTCATAAGTGGTATACTTCTGGACAATTTCAGATAGTTTCTCACTGTGATATGCGACTAAATGCCCATTTTGATTAAGAACTGCCCCAATAGCATAGTGTGAGGCATCTATCTCGATCTTAGATGGTTGTTAGAAGTCTTGTAACGTGAGGACTAGGGCATAGCAGAGGTGATGTTTCAACTCTACAAATGCCTTTTGTTGAGATTCATAACGAAAGAATTTTTCTTTCGCTCATCCCTTGGTGACTTGGCTAAAATGCCAAGTGATATGAGAGAATCCCAACACGAACATGCGGTATATATTGGAAATACCTAGCAATTTGTGGAGCTTTGTTAGATTTTTTGGGGCTGGCCAATCGAAAATGACTTGAAACCTGGTTGGATCCACATGCACCCCCTCCTAATCAATAATGTATCCTAGATTATGAAACCGAGTCATGCCAATAGTGTGCTTCTCCAAATTGGCACACAACTTTTGTTATCACAGTGTTCGGAGGATTTGTCATATGTGGTGGAGGTGAATTTCCCAAGTATGGCTGAAGATCAAGATTTCCTCCAAGTAAATTACTACAAATGAGTTGGTCAATGGCAGCAAGATTTTTTCCATCAGTCTCATGAAGTTTCCGGGAACATTCGTCAACCCAAAATTCATGACCAACCATTCGAAAAGGCCCTCCTTGACTTTGAAGGAAATCTTCCAAAAATTGGTGGGTTCCATTGGTTCCTGGTTATACCCTAACTTCAAGTCAATCTTGCTGAAATATTTTTCCCCCTTGAGTTGGTCTAGAGGGCCATCAATTCGTGTGATTGGGTACCTATTCCAGAAAGTGATCTTATTCAATGCCCAGTAGTCAATATAGAGTTTGCAAGTCGCATCCTTCTTCTGCACCAACATGATTAGGCTTCCACCGAGCAATGAACTTGGACGTATGTGACCTTTCTATAGTAGCTCTTGAATCTGCCTCTTGATTTCATCATTCTCTAGAACAAAGTGTCGATATATTTCTCCATTAGAGAGTGGCGCACCTGGGGTTAGGTCGATGAGGTGCTTCACTTGATAGTGCAGAGGCACCCCTACAGGTGAGGTGAATATGTCACCGTACTCCTCCATGACCCTGCCTATCTATTTTTGTCATGCAGACAAGATCTATCTGGAGGTTGTCGTCATAGTATTATTCTTTCCCTTAGGGAGGATTACCAGGAAAGCAAATTTCACAGTTTTGGAAATGAGCTTACTGCATTGTTTTGCTGTAACCAAAGAGACGACATCAAGCAATGCTACCACTAGTATCATGTACAATGTATTTCCTGACGTAACAATAAAAACGCAAGGTTGGGACTCATACACAACATGTCTCTTACACAAGTACGGTTGGCCTAATAATATGTCTGAAACATAAAGATCAACAATGTCACATGATACCTCATCCGTGAATGGCTTGATGCTATAGGGAAGGTGGAATTTTTCACTGACATGGAGATCTCATCCTTGGTGAAGCCACCCCATGGTGTACAACTATGGGTGTATTATGGTTGGAAAGCCCAACCGCTTCATGACATTTATTGAAATGAGGTTCTTTTGGCTCCATCTTTTGACGATTAACTGCAATGGGGATCATTGTGGGAACCCTTTACCCACATCTCAGAATGGAAGAGGCACTCCCCCTCCTGTGGATCTTCCAGTTCCTGCTTCTAGATATTTGTGGTAGCAATAGTGGAGTTCGGATCACTATCGATAATCTGCTTTCCTTTATCATTCCCATATCAGTTTTTGATTCATAGTTGGAGCATGCATATTATTTATAAGCCTTCAGCTCAACCACCAATCACTGCTTGGCCCGACAGCCACTTGTGTTGTGAGTGGAGGTCTTATGGAACTCACACCAGTTTCTCATGTCCTTTTTTGGCTTCGAAGTGTTGTTTTTTGCTTGCGGCTTTGGTGCGTTATTCTAGGCCACCCCGCCTTGGCTTTGTCTTTTTTTCTATGGTTTGGGGGCACCTTTCCCTTTCTTCTTATTCAGAGTTCCAAAGTCTCGCTTCTTCTATTTTCTTCTGTTTGAACTTCTGCTCAATATTGGCAACATACCGATATGTTACACCATGCGAGGAGATGCCAAGGAACTACATTTCCTTTTGAATGTATCTGTGTAGAAAATTGCAGTACTTAAACATCAAATGTTTCTCTAAATCTTTGATACCCAATTTTATACGCAGGGTATGGAACATATTCGTCAGCTCATTTACATCTTGATCCCTTTGTTGCCACATCGTAGTCCATTTTGCGTACTTTTCCTCATAGCTCCCCATGGGATAATATTTTTCCTTGAAGGAATCTCAGAAAGAATCCAAAGTTGTTGCAACTGAAAACAGATAGGGTTCCCTCTAATCATTTTTCTCATAGTAGGTTTCCCACTAGTCCTTGACATTGGGGGTGACTTTGATTAGTGCAAAAGTAATATTTTCCCAATTAGAAAAGTCATGAACTGAGAAACACCCTTCTAATAATTTCAACCATCTATCTACGACATCTACATATATTTTGTCGTCAAATATGGGAATGTCAAAGTTTACTTGTACCTTAAAAGGAGTTGCGCCTCTAGAGTGGCTGTTGGATTCAGCTGCACTACCGGTCAGAAGTCTTTGAAGGATCTTTGAAACTTTATGCATCATCGTGTTCCTTTGTTTCTCGAGGGCCTCCTCGAGTAATATTTTGATGGGATATTTTGCTCCCTTCTCTCTCTTTTCATCCCCCATGGGTGCCTGTCAGTGTTTGTGAGGCTGATCTTGCAAAGGTTCAACCAAATCGAGCCCTAACTCTTTATACCCTGACCTCGTTGGGGACACGTAAATAAGGATCGAGAAAGAGAATACCACTCTCATACCACTAATATGGACTTATGCGGGAATGCAATAAAATACATAAATACACATAAAATTAGAGATGCAGCAATAATAATACTTCATTTCATTAATATCACATGACCTACATATGCTTACAGACATCATGGAAATAAACTAGCTAGGGCTCTAGTATCTTATCTCTGAGAAGAGATGTGGCAACTACAGGCCTCTACACTGTGTTAAAATGAGCCTCGAAGGCCTATTTATTATTGGCAAATAATGGAAAACCCTAAACATCCAAAAACCTAACCCTAGGAGATGAAGCACTAAAACTATGGGCCTCGTTCAGGTAAATTGGTACATCAACTTCCCGAGGACATAACTTTGGAATACGATCTCTGTTTGACGCATACAATACCTCGTTATAAATATATATCCGAGTAATACAACTTTTGAGAGAAAAAATATCTCTAAAATACCCATGTTACTCCCTATTTTTTCAAATCCCAAAAAATGTCGTTTAGGGCCTCAACACGACTCTGGAAGTTCAGGACCAGAAAAACTGGTAAAAATAGTAAATTTTGCTACCATTAAGGAAAATGAAAAATTAAAAGAAAAAATGGTGGGGCCCTAATTGGAATAGGTGGGTGGCCACCAATATCTACTTGGATCAGCTTGATATGGCGTGTTGTAGCTAAAAGGGAAATATAACAAGAGGTTCTATCTCCTATAGTTGTTAATTGATTAATGGTTTTTTAATGAATGTGGTGTCATAAGTCCTTAGATTAGTAAGTATAGAGTGCAAGAACATTTTGGATGCATTCTATATCTATAAAATTTTCCTAGAGAATTAGTGGGAACATTATTTTGGTACATAGGCATCTTGATAGATGGAAGTATCTTCATAAAATTCCTTATTGGTCAATGTGTGTAGTAAGGTTGATGTTAGGCCCTAGATTACAATAAGTTCCCAATTATTTTGTGTCGTCCAAATGTTTGGAAAAAATGTATGATTGGTCTCTAATTTGTAAGTTGTTTGAGATGAAAATCTTATAGTTAAATCATAATGGATGAGCATATATGAATAATTTGTTGTAGAGATGCTAGGAATTTTCTATAATGAATAACTAGCGGTTGTTTACTATAGTCGTAAAATATGAATTAAAGAAATATTGTTTGAAGTCCTATGTTAATGGTAGATATGTTGGAATTATGAGTTTGAAATAGGGAGGACATAATGATGTTCTATACATTATACAGAGTTTTATGGGAATTTCATCCAAACCATGACAATGATATTCCTTGTGGTAATAATGGATATTGGTTGGAGATGGACAAACAAGGTACACCTTTTAATATATTTAATCAAGGACCATATGGAAATATGAATTACATCTTGTATTGGAGGAAGTCTAACATGGTGTGTGTAGATTATGTATATTGGTCATTTATGTTTTTGAGATTGATCTTAGAGTTGGGACTTGGGAGGAGTATTGTAATAACATGTGATATTTTAAATGCTCGTACTTATTGCCTCCATGATATGGAGCATGTAAATAGTATGTAAACATATATATCTATGTATTATGTAAAGGGCATATCATTTTATGAATCTTGTAAGAAGGCATACTTATTATCCATGTGTCCTTGATTATTTGGATAACTTGTTTAATCTACTAGTGCACAACTGTTGATAGAGTATGAGTCATGTGTCACTTGAATTCTCTTTGAGTGGATTGCATTGGTTGTAAACTCTAGTGGGTGTGATAGGAAAAAACCTGAAGTTTTGTATCCATTTAGTTGAATTTAATTGAGAATATGAATGAACCATTTACTTGAAGGAGATCTTAGTAGGTCGGTAATTGTAATCGTTAGGTACCCATGTATTTTGGTGGATTGCCACTCCTTTTTGTGGATGCTGACAATTTTTTAATGTCTACTGATCTAGGAATGAGTCACAAATGCCAAGTTAGATAATATATATACTTTATTGATCGAGGGTTTCTTTAATGCATTGAACCAATGGAAGATGATGATGAAGGATTACCTAAAAAAGATTAAGGCATGTCCAACTCACTAAGGGTGAAAGTTTGGATTATTAACTCCTACCTATTATATAGAATATTATGTGATGTGTATGATCATACATGAAAATACCGTGGCCCTATTAATTTATTGGTCATTATGATGTAGAGTTGGTCTCAACATGTGTATTCTTCTTATGTTTTTTTAAGAGGTTGTTAGATCATGGATTGATGAAAGATTTTGGTCAACAAGAATTTTTTAAGTTAGTGCACAATTGAAATTTCCTCAACAAGTTTTTAATGTGCCATTATAGCACGTATATCTAAAAAAATCTCTTATTTATTTACATGTGTACTATTACATTGTTAAATAAATTGAATACACAATTTTGGACTATAAAATATGCTCACTCTTTTATTATTTATATTACAATTTCAAAGATTTTATTTTTATTTTTATAAATATATATCAAGTAAAAAAGGAAAAATTAATCTTACATGAATTTCATTCTATCACATGCATTTATAGGTTATTCATCCATCGATACCTAGGTGAACCCATGAAAAGAGAACTTTATGGTCAGGTATATCAAGAACTAGACGAAAGGTTTAGAAAATTTCCTTACTACTACTCAAACAAGCCATGTTGGGAGAAATAAATGGGAAACAATTTGGTTAAGTCCACAATCCACATGGATCCATATGCTTATCAAGCAAGTTCACTTTAACATATTGATGTCACTTTTAGAGATGGTGTGCCAATTACCCTCTAAAGAATAAAGATTAAAAATTTAACTACCCATAGAGTTTTTATTGTTTTATCAAGATGGGAAAAGAGGAAATTTTCATGGATGAAAAATGGTATCTAAGTCTCTTCAACGTGAAAGAGACATGAGTGAAAGAAAAGTAGCAAAAGAAAACAAAAATTCATGTGATATATAATTTCTTCTAACAACGCCAAGGCCAAAAGTAAAAGTGATATATACATTGTTTTCACTCAAAAACAACCCCTCCATCTACTCTTATAGGCCTTATTTTTCACTTTTTGATTCAATTAAGGTGAGTGATACAGAAACGATTTTTTGATTATTTTTTATACCACATTAGGAGGAAAAAAATTCTTATATTTCCTTTTTAAATAACTATATCACTTTTTAAAACCATCACGTCTTTGGTCCATTCATGGAGGTTAGACATCTTTTTCCCTCGTATTACCTTCTTTCAAACCCTATGTTGTTTATGTGGTTACAGTTTTTCTCTTTCTCTAGCCCATTTTAGGGAAACTCCAAGTCATGCATTATTTTTTATCTAAACCAGAAACTGAAAATCGTGGCTCTATATTCACCATATTCAACCCTTTTGTTGCTCGATTGCACGAAAGCCTAACAGAGAAGATGCGCCTTCTCCGTGTTGTCAGTAGCAAAGATGATACATATGTCAGGGTTCCAAACACCCACAACATCAGGTAAGTAGAAGGAATATGATCTCAGTCCTACAAGTCCTTCGACTCCTACAGTTGTGGGTTCAATTGGCCCAGTTAGGTACCAGAGTTCGGTGTACTTCCTTGAAAATGGAAATTGTAGAATGAACCCCAGGCCTTGCTACTTGGCATATAGTCAAAGAGCCTATCGGATTCGTTTCTGTCACCATCCAAGGGCACATTTAGTGTGAGGTTGAGTTGTGGGAAGATTTACTGGGAGGTCGAATTCATATGGATTGGAGGCAGAAATTGTTCAGCATTACTAGAATTATCTTGAGGACAAACTCAATTACTGGAAGGCCAAGCCCATCAAGTATTATGACCATATTTCTAATGAGGCTGAATCTATGTGACAGGTGGATTTTTTATCAGAGAGGTCCAATTATTGAGTCAGGATGAGATCATCATTTTTGAGATCGTATCCTTAAGCAAATAGTAGCAAAAGTTGTTGAAGGTTCCAATGCTTTGGAAGACTGAGATCAACTTCTTATACATGCTGAGTTGCTTCATTATTTCCAGATCTATAATCCAGGTTCAACAATGCATTGTAAATATTCAAATCAAGTTAATAAGAATCATCATTTTTTCCCTTTTATATATTTCTTTCATCTGTTCACTAATTTTTCTTTCAAGTATCTGAAAAAATGTTGGTCTTTGAAATGTTTGAAGAAATGCATCAAAGAGGTTTAAATTTTTGTGAATTACAATATCTTCCTTTATCTTTTGGAATTACATCATGCTCTTAAAATCCCATTTAAGATGTTAGTCCTTCAACGAATTTGATATGGGCTTGGTAATATATACAAAATTTAGTATGTACCTCTTGAAGAAATTTATTCTATTGAATGGAGGTTACACTAATTTCTTGCTTCTAGGTAACAAGATTTATTGAATTTCTTCTATTATGGTTGGATCAATCTTCATTCCTTCCTTGGACACTGTGTTCCTAGGGAGATTTCTGTCAGAAAGTATGACGACTGACTTCTTTGGATTCACGGATATCCTATACTTTCGACATCTGTGGAAAACCTATTTAAGAAGATGAACATGGGCACTTTTTTTCTGACATAGATTACCTTAGGGATTCCCCCCTTGTATTGGAGAAGCGGAAACCTAATGTGAGGGAAGATACCACTGAGGTGACAATGGTCCTATTTCTAAGTCTCCCTTGGGTTTTCATATTTATAGTTATGGATTTATATGTTAAGTGAAAACTTTGGTAGTAACAGTTTGGCACTATTGCCAAGGATAATTCCCATTTCCTCATGTATTGAAATTTTAAATTCATATATTCATGATCCTACAATTACAAGCTGTAAAATTTCACTTCGAAACTGTACATAAGGATGTTGTTTTGAAGAGATATTCTTCAATATCATCCTCATAGGGAATTTTTCACTACAACAGAACTCGAAAGATATTATAGATGAAAGGTATAGAAATTATCATGTCAGTTACACAAGTCAAGTAGCTCAAGTATTTAGTTTTTTGATGATATAATTTCCTTATTTTTAATAGATATATCCACACCATAGTTAGATGACATCTACAAACCACTTGAATTCTCTCAAATTAATGAATCTCCACATGAAATTCTAGAAAATGACATTGGTAGAAATCTTGCCTTCCAAGGAAATAATGTTGTTTTTTCCTTGGATCATTGGCTGAAATTAGGAGTGTGACATTTAGAATGGGAGGAGAGATGTCACCACAAATTTTTGTGCACTATCTCCAGTGGATGATGTTTTGAAATGGTTGAAAGGATTTCTTGATAATTAATTCGATGCATGGACCCCCTTCAAAATGTTTTCCTTGAGAAATGGGGAGAACGAAAATATAATAGATACTTATTGGTTGATCTAGGTAGTGCTAAAGTAAATCAAAATGAAACTATAGAATATTGTAATAGGCAGTCTAACCAGATTGTGAAAAAACCACCATGAAAATATTAGAAGTCTAGAGGTAACCATCCTTATATATTACCTTGATTAAATTGATGGAAAGCTTGGTTTCCATATCAGAGAAAAGCTGCCCCAGAACCTTAAGGAAGTCCAAATTTCAATAGTTAAAATTTTGAAGAAGATGATCATTATTAGTCAAACAAATTAACCTAGTTCTTCAAGCGCAAATATTGGTTGAGTTGAAGGAAGATCTTGAATGGTTAATACAATTGATTTTTCTCATTTTCCTACTACTGTAACAACATTAATAAAATATATTAAACATATAGAGTCCATATTTATTGAATATAAAATAGCAAAGAAAAGTAGATTGGTACAATTGAAAAGAGCTCCGTAATTCAATAGATATCTAGGAAGGGGAAATGGTGTATGGGATATGTTACCCAGTACGATGCATGGACATATTTGTGAGCACCTTTGGTGGCATTTTTAAACATTTACAGGTGCCTAGATTATTCATTGTCATTATAGAGAGAGTTATTGATAATTATGGAAGAACACACTTTTCTTGGCATTACCCTTATGGTTCCCTATGGCATTGACCACTTCTCAACGGTGGGTGTTGTGATTTTTTTGATAAAGATGTCATATGCAAAGTGATCAATTCATCTCTTTTTGTGTGTTTTGATGGCATGTTATAGTGTATTCAACATTGTGAAATTGACATGGTGGTTTATTGGCTAAGAGGGTATACATTACACAACCCCTTTTATTATTTGATTATTATCACTTCTAATATTTTCTAGTCCTCATAATGTGTTATTGCTACATTGGATGATGGTATTGATCTCATCTGTGAGCACTGAGTGGATATACCATTTATTTTCACTTTATTCATTTATTTATCATGTTGACTATGGTTATTTAGAGATTATTTATCCATGCACATGCATATGGTGATTGAGGTTATTTTACCATTGATTGTTATGCACAAGTATAAGTGATTTTATTGATTATAAGCCATATACAAGTCTACCATAAAATTATAAATCTCCCCTCAACATGCATGCTAATTTTCTTATCAATCAAGCCATCTAACAATAAATGCATGTGCATGCTTGGATATCAAACAATCTCCAAACCATCCCCCCTGGTACAAAAAACTAAAATACAATTCTAGATCATTTACCTTCCAGCGAGTTGGAACTTTCATGCATATCACTCTCCAATTATTTCCATGTTCAAAAAATACAAAATTTCTAAAATAACTACAGTAGCACGAATTTCATAGAGGCCCCTCTATTTGCAAACTTATTTTCATGCTCACTTGAACTATTAGTGTAGAATAAGGATAAAGGAAAAGAGGTTCTAGTTGTCAAATATGTTATTTTATGAGTAATGTGACAAAATGCTTAAGATTGGCTTATATTATGATAAAATATTCCTTAAATGTTTGTAAATCATATTTAGTCGAGCACTATGTCCTGGTTTACATAACATCAAAGTAAATATCTTTTAAGTGTTCCTTAAATTTTTCTTTTCCTTTTTCCTACAACTTGATGAAAATTACTTATCAGCCACATTAAATGATGGCCAAGTTGCCATTTTTTCTGAGGGGATTGATGTTGTTATGGATGTGATATGTATTCAAGTAGTAAAGGGTGTTGTCGGAATTGAGAGCCTTGTGCTTGTTAATGGTCTCATTCTTCAAATTGTTGGTCCATTGAAGGTTTTTGTATGATGATTTTAGAAGAGATTCTATCTAAGTTGGTCCCTTCTTCCTATATACACAAAATGAGAGAAAATTCTTACTGTCATCGTAGGTCAAAAAATAACCCATGGCAATGGAAATTAATGTTTTAATTCAATTACTGGATCATATTGAGACCACTTCATTCTTTTCAATCCTCCTAAATTATGTATCTAATATAAAAAATACATGATAATAAATATATTGATAATTATGACGACAGTGGTTGATCCATTAATTCAGTAAAGTGATTTTTTTTCCACTCCAACGAGAATGAAATTTTTAGGTGTTAATGGCTTCATGAATTTGTGATTGAAAATAAATAATGTTAATAATTTATGTGGATAATCTGATCGATAAAAGGACAATACTCACTTGAAAATTTCTCATAAGAAGATTCGGATTGGTAATCCATGTTCAAGCATCAAATTCATAACCAACATTTCCCCATGTTATTATTGCAAGGCCTTGAATAGTGAACTCTATTTCTCCACAAGATAAGAGCACAATGTTCGGAGGCATTACGTGGGACATCACACTACCTCTCAAGCCGCATACCCCATATGGATGTTCACAAGGTATGTTCTTCTAGGACTACTGTTGTCTTGGATTCCCATTCCTCAGAGAATATTGATCCTCTTTGACCACCCTTCTCTTGGATGCCTTGTCTAATCCTCAAAGAGTGTTGGTATACGAGACTACTTCTCTATCTTGGAATTCTAATCCTCAAGAAGTAATACTCTCAGATTATTACCCAATCCTTTGGACCTCATTCTCTTTTCATGAACTTCACTATACCTATGACTACTAGTCCTAGCCTAGTGCATGACACATGAAGTAGAGAACCATATCCATAATCACTCCCCCTTAGGGAGGAATGTCCATCATCATTTCCCCTCAACCAAAGAGGATATTATCATTCCCTCTCATACTTAGGGAATATATCCAATATCCTTCTCAACTGGGGATACCTAACCATCATCAACTACTTGTTCTTCAATGGAGATCATAGTAGTAGCTAGATGAGTTCCTAATTTCACATCATCATGTCATATGTGAACTTAAACATTCCTAAATATCATGGAGACATCCTTTTTCACATATTCTCATTGAGACATGGTTCATAACTTTCCACGTCACTTGATCATCATCAACTGTATCCTCTTAATTTAAACAATGTAGAGCTTATTCATAGCTCTCTCTAAACATGGGGAAAGTGACCTTCTTTATCAAAACATGATCATCGATCTATCTCATCTTCTACTATGTTACTGACAAGTGTAGTGTAGAAATAGTCTCATAATTTCCTTTGGGCCATATGGAAAAGTCATCACTCAATTCATACATTGAGTTGTGACCAAACATTTCCCAACTATCTCATGAATTCCGGAACACATATTTGTGGGTAGAAAAGTGATATTCCAATCAAGAAATCAATAGAAAATTAATATTAATGGTACCACGATAGCTTCTTCATCAGATGTCTTATTATGTATTTCTTTTTTTTCAAAATCCTTCATCATGATTCTTCTTCATGCTAGAGTACTTTTACTGTTTACCAGCTGGAATATTTAATTAAGGCTTCTCGAACTGTTTTTTCCCTTTTGGTTTAAAATAGGTTTAAATGAGTGATTTTATATTATTTGGACTATGAGAATATGAATAGCTAAATATAATTTTTGGTCCTGCAGGTGACTTTGGAATATCTCAGAAGGGTGGTATTTAATACCAATGGTCTACTTTATCTCAAAAGTGTTTTTGGAATTGATTCCCACACAACTATGATAGATGGATTAGGTATTTCCTACTGGGGAGTTGGAGGAATTGAAGCTGAAGATGTTATGCTTGGCTAGGTAATCTGGTTTGAATTGTATTTTCCCCAAGAGAAAAATCATATTCTATTCATATGGAAAGACATTCTATACATTCTTGATGAATTCCGAACCATTGAATATAATTTCCGAAAAGTTATACTAATAAAACTATCAAAAAATCCTCAGGGGACTACCCTAAGAAGGGAGAAGTTAACCAAAGGCTCAAATACAACTATTTTTCAGAAAAAATCTCAATATCAGTTAAGGCTCTCAAAAATAAAATCTGATAGTACTATACACAGTGTTTAAAGCATCATATAAAAACCATAATGCCAAAAGGGGCCACCATTATACATCATGATAGGTTAAAAAACATTACAAATGTGGTGAGCCACAACCTACACCATCATAAGTTATCATCATTATCTAAGAAGTTGAAGTGAGAAACAACCTGCACATTGACAACGTTACATCAAGAGTAACAATGTTCTCTAGAACTCAGTATGATGGAGATGTTCTTACATAGGTGGGTAAAATTTACATGTTGACTTTAAAAAAATATAACTTCTAACAAATAATAATAATAATATATTCTTTTTTCCATCTTACACTGCCTAAGGAAACCCCTCAAGTACTCTCCCTCATTATTTTGATGATGTTACCCAATGCAAACCATAGAATCTTCAGGGAACAAGGTTGGTTAATAACATGTGTTGAAGCTTTCATGACAATATACTCATTAATAACTCAACATGTCACTTGTGGGAATTGAACCTTGATGAAGAGGATAACAATCATTCCTCCTATCAACCACTTGCGCTAGACCGAAATGACTAATAATATTATATATTACATACACACACACCCCTAATATAAGAACTAGTATATAGGAGATAAAAATGAGAGATCAAGTTTTACTAAAATAGAAATACCATGAATATGATTTTTACATAGAAATATTGTCATCCTATATTCCTCTTAGCCATCTTAAATGATCAAAATAATATACACTTAACAAAATTTGATACCACTCAGCATTTGATATTTCTAGACTTAAGATGGATGTACGCTGCTACATAAGAACTAATTCCTCAAAAAAATAGAAAATAATATTGTTAGATAACATTTATACAATAAACTTTTGGATATATAGTGAGTGTTCCCTTCTCTCTTGATTTGAGCACAGTCTATGAACTAGCATCGAGAGATAACCCAACATTGGTAGAGGGAGTCTGCATATTTTTTATCTTCTCTATATAGATGTGAGAAATATATGGGCCCGAAAAGAAAATTCAACATCCTACTTTCCCCTTTTATTCAATTGATTCTTCATATAATCACAATAAATATGAACATGTGAAACTCCTTTTTCAAGAAACAAAATTTACTAGTAGCATTAAATCTAACCCCATCAAAGAAAACCCATGCACTAGATTTGTCCATAAGATTAGGGGTTGTTTGTCTACATAGTTGAATTAGGCTGAGACTTGAGCTTCCAAAGACAACTTTGCGCTCCCACACCTGTTAGGTCCATGATTATTTCTTTAGCTTAGATATAGTCATCCAATTGAGATACAACATCCCCTTCCAGTCCTAGTAAACCTTGAATCTTCCATCCTTGGGACCAAATTGTAGTTCTATATGCCTTTCTCATGGAGTGAATTAGTAATATTTCTGGATAGATAAGGAATTACCACACAAATGACTATTTTCTTTTGTATGATGTTATCCGTAAAATGGGTTGCTGATTTTCAAAATTAAATTCTCCATGAGAAAATATAGTCATGATTTTTTTTAACCCACGAAAGTTTTGTATCATTCACAATGTTGTTTATAACTTTAGTGAATGATCCATGAATAAATGTAGTCATGAAATTTTTTTAAGCCATATAATTTCTTATCATTCACAACGTTTTTTATAAGTTGAGTTACTGAGGGATCAATTTTTTGACAGTTCATTCAAATCCTCTTAATATTGGTTATAAAGTGGACAATATCCATTTTTTCAGAGGAAATCTTGCCAAAAACCCATCATATTGTAGAATTAGGGCTTCTAGAGTAACTTATTATAATTTATGTTGTGTACAGGAGCCATGTCATTTAGATGATGCAAATTCTTACCAATTGGAAGTAACAAGTAATTCAATTTAAAATTGCATAAATAATGATATAAATCAGTTCCTGAATATTAAATAATTTAAGGTGTTCTCGAGTGTTTTTTTGTTTTTCGGGTATAGGACCAAGGCTCACTTTAATTTTTTCTAGAGTCAGTATGTTGTGGAAGTACTTATGAGCATTTTGCTATGCATCTGCAGCGAATGGGTATGGTTCTTCCTAGTGTTGTTGGTTTCAAATTAACTGGCACTTTAAACAATGGACTTCCATCTATAGACTTGGTTGTAACGGTGACTCAAATTTTACTAAAGCATGGTGTGGTTGGTAATTTTTTTTATTTCTATGGTAGGTTTCACTTGGTGCATCTGCACTTTTTATAGTGTTTCCATGGTTTCATGTTTTTAAAACTCTATGGTTAGTGCTTGGTGTTACTTTGCATAAAACTTTGGAAGATATTTCTTTTGAGGCTTATTGTTATCATGGTATCAATTTAGGTGATGGTAAGGGTGAATTATCACTTTTCGATCAAGTGAATATTGCAAAAATGTCTCCATTGTATGGAGAAACCATGGTATATTTCCTTGTAGATATTTTTACTCTGTAGTATTTGAGGTTAACAAATCGCAGTGATGAGGCTGTGAGTATTTGTAACTATCTTATTGCATTGTAAGTTAATTTCATTTGGCATTATTATGTGTTTCTAATACATTTTGGGGCCATTTACAAGTGAATATGATTGAGGCCTACCTTCGTGCCAACAAAATATTTTTGGACTATAATGAGGTGACCTACATTGTAGTTTTCAAATTTTTTTATGGAAATTGTGTTTTTTAAATTTTTGAAGGGGATTGTATTTGTTGATTTTGTTTCATTAAATTCTTGAATTGCAACAAAAAATAGATAGGATTTATTCATCCTACTTGGAATTGAATCTTTCATCTATTGAACCTTGTATTCAGGGCCAAAATGGTAAATGCTTTTGTATACTTTTAGTTGTTGTTTTAAGTATTTGATATTTGGAAAAAACCAGTGTAGTTTTGTTTTTATTTTGAAAAAAAATACAGATCTCAAATTAGTTTAATGTGTTATAAAAGGTTGATATGGAATATTTTGTTTTATCCCTCTATTTTTTTTATAACTCATGATCGGGTTACTCTTAAGGAAATCAAAGCTGATTGACATGCTTGCCTAGACAACTGCGTTGGATTTAAGGTGAGGTTAATATGTTGGATTTCATTTTTTACAAGAATTAATATGATTTATATGTAAACATGAGCATAGTTATTTCTTCATTCAATAAACTCAATTTCGTTATACATATGATTTTTATTTCTTCATTCAATAAACTCCATTTTATTATTGAATTGAATAAATTAACAACCAATTTTGCAATTGTTTCTAAGTTTTACATACTCCTAGCCACCCACTTATCAACGTGGATTTCAAACAAGTCACATATATCCAAGTTTCTATAATTCCCTTTGAATTCAGTTGTCTTTCATACTTTAAGATACCATATCATATTTTGATCTTCATTCTAACCTATGATGTCTTCAACCAGAAGATTCTAAACTTTAGAACATATGATGCTTATGCAACCGAGCATATTCCTTCAAATTTCTCTTCCTATAATAAAATGAAAAAATGAATCAAATTTAATAAAAAATAATTCGAATTCATGCATACCTCTTTCTTCAGCTAGCCATCTAGTACAAAATGAATTCTTATCTCGAAGATGAGACTTCCTCCATGTTGAAATGTACCTGCAAACTGCTAGGAAGCTTGCTCACAAAATATGAGACTAGAGAATATTCCTTCAATGTCATCATGATTCTTCTTCCAAAAATTGAAGAATATCTCGCAATTTCTTTCTTATAGAGTATCTTTGAGATCCTCTCTTGCTATGAAATGATAGAAAGAGTTGTTGCATGCATTGGTCCTATTGATAGATGACTTATTTTATGAATATTTAAATTCTTCATATTCATATGTTGCTATTTATGATGCCAAAATTACTACTTCTACATGATATACTCTCCAAACTGCAAGCCTCATTATGATGGAGCTAATAGAAGATATCCTTAGGATCTTCAACCTTAGGCTTCTTTTCAGGTTCTTTTCCTTCTTCAATCACGTGAGATTCATCCCTTTCCTTTAAGGATTCTTAGGAGAGTATTCCTTGAAGTGTCCATACCCATTACATTCAATTCATTGTGTTTTGGGTATTTATCTTCTTTTGAAGAGGTTCAAACTTCCCAAACTTCCCTATCTTCAAATTCTTTACGTTAGCATCAGAGGCTTGAGAATTACCACTAGGATCAGTGTCATCATTTGCCTTCAATTTGGTCTATTTCAAGATGCATTGTGACCACAAATAAGCTTGAAGTGTCTTTCCATGAGTGGGTACTAGTCACAAAAGTGTTCCATTCTGTAGGTAGAGCATTGAGCACACTGGTTTTCAGTTCTGCATTTGAAACAAATTCTACAAGAGCTTGGAGTTGATCCCTCGACTAAGATTTCTTCATCAAAGGATAGACTTCCCTTGTAAAAGTGACTCCTCAAAGATATCTCTTGTCTTGAAGTGCTTATTTCATATAGATTAGTCATCCTATCATAGATGTATTTTGCCTTATCCATTTCTGAAAAAAATGGAATACGGTGATCCTTGATTGATCCAATAAGGATTCTTTGATCCCTGGTTTCATCCTTGAATTATTTGTTCAAACCTCCAGTCTTTCACATTACTCTTATCCAGTTCTACAAATTTTCCTAGGAGATGGTCGAGAAAATCATTTTCTATGAGGATAAGATCTATCATGTTATTCCATTTTTGGAAGTTGGATGTCCCATCAAGCTTATTTATTTCTTTGCAGAATGAAGACATAGTGTTAGATGCTTGAGACATAGAGAGCAATATGAAAATTACATGAAGTTTACTATGCCTTTAAGGTTCACTTCAATTGTAGGTTTGTTTTAAATTGTCCCAAGACTAAGATGACAAGTTGCTACTCCTTTTGTCTTCTAGTTAGGGTACACTATAGTTACCACTACAATATTTATAACTTAGACTTTAAGGTTCACTTCAATTTTAGGTTTTTTTTAAATTTTCCCAAGACTAAGATGACAAGTTTCTACTCCTTTTGTCTTATGGTTAGAGTACACTATAGTTACCACTACAATATTTATAACTTAGCCCTATTTTGTTCCAAATAATTATGGAAGCCTTCTCATCGACATATATTTAATTCACTATTTTAACAATATATTTGGTACTTCTCTTAAGGCTATTGATCTGTGCAAATACTCTGCAACTTCGACCCTCTAGTTAGGGCTTACAACAATCACTGCAAAAATCTTGAGACTAGGCTTAAAACTCCACTCCAACATGTGATATCCTTTTAATTTCCAGGTGACTTCTTCCCCCGCTTAAAGTTCCGCTTCTAATCCAATATAGGACTTCCAAACTTAAGACTACATAACTCACCTTTCTTGACAAGTCCAAAAGAACCTACAACCTAGGTTAGGCCTCTTCTCGAGCTGCCTACATAGGTTTCTAGGCCTCTTCAGATACTCCAAAACCCTCGAATTTGTAGCACAAAGTTCCGGATTTGTTAGCCACTATTATAGCATTATAGTATCCCTCATACCCTCCCAAGGTAGATCTAACAAAATAATCAGTCTTGTTCATAGAGGTATTAGAGTGCCCAAACTTTCCTTTGATCCCATGTTCAGCCTGCCGCTCTTACTTTTCTTTTCTCTTGATTGATTTGGCCTTAAAATCATTCACAAACAACCTATTTTTCTTGACTCAGAAACCATTTTGACTTAAAACAACAATATCCTTCGAACTGCCTATGACCTTGACCTTAGATCTAATACCATGTTGATAAATTGATTAGGGAAACAAGGATACAAACTTCTCTTAACTTGAAAAATTACTTGTGATGTTCTTTTATCTTTTCTTATTTATTACTATTATTATGTTTTATCATTAAATAGTTTTTCAAGCACTGAATATCTTAAACAACAAAGAAGGACACAAGATATAGACTCAAAGCCAGTGTAAAACCCCTCCAAGGGAAAAACCCAAAAGAAAATTATCTTCTTACACAATCAATTTAGATGAGACTTCTAGGACTGTAGACCAAAATAGGACATCCACCAAGAACCAAGCCAACAATGAAAAAAATCTTCTCCAAGAGATAATAGACTCTCTAGGGACAACGAAGCAAAATCTCTTCAAATTAAGGCTAGACTAGCCTTTCAGCCTCTGAAATAATATTTGATACTTTTCCTACAATTCTTAGACCTATAGAGTATCTAGAAACTATAATTACTTCACAGGTGTGAGATGCAATAGAAATAATTTCAGAGATCAAACATCATGAGGGTTTCTTGCTCCTTTTCTAGGGTTTTCCTTTGCTTCCAAGTCCTTCTCACATCCTTTCCAATTGCATATTGAATGTGATATGTGTGCATGAAATGTGGTTGAAGTTCCTCCTTTAAATAGCCTTTCTAAGAGGTTCAAATAGCCCTCTCTAGGCTGACTTCATCATAGTTGTCTGACTTGGTATTCGAATTTCTCTGGACTATTTTAGAGACAAAATAATAATTATTTTATTGATACAAGTGCCCAATAGGGTCTTTTTCAAAATTTGACTCTTTGACTTATGTAAGTTCTAGCAGCATTAATAGAATTCTTGACCTAATTGAAAAAAGACTTGAACATGAAACCCACTCTTTACAAAATAATATTATTTTTCTTCTTTTGATACACATATGAGTCAAATGACAATTATGAAGACCAAAACTAGTTACATTTTCCAACATCCTCAACATGACCTTGTGATTCTTGTTTGATTGTGCATAGTTGTATCATTACTTGTGATTCAAGTGTTGAAAATATCTGATTACATATTGTTCTCCAGTCAATTCGATATGAAACCTCAGTTAATTTTTAAAGAAGCAAAAGGGAATAAAGGAAAATTATAGAAATCTATCAAAGAATATAAACTCATGAATTATATCATCAGATTATTGAAATGAAACTATGGAAAAAATTTATTATAATCAAAATGTTGCTAGTAGTTTTAAATTAGAAAAAATATGAACTTGTATCACTCAAATTTTTTACCTACTTTCTTGCTTGAAGCATGCTTCATGCTGAAAAAATTAGTGCTTTTTATTTCATATCATAATTCGTAGGCTAAGAGAGTGCTCTAGTTGATGAATATAGCAATTATGGGAAAAGCAAGACCAACCTTAAACATATGGACGAACCATTGTTTACATATTGGATGCACCCCCTTAATTTTAATTGGATCAATAGTTACTTTGGCTCCATGTAACATTGGTTGCATGTAGATAAAGCCCTTTGATGATTCAAATCAACACCTGAGATTTAATTCAAATACCATTTATTACATCCACATCCTACATGTTCAGTGAGAAAAAGAAGTTTGAATTTGTCTATTATTTCTTTAGGCATATATTCCAGTCAGCATCGCCAACATGCACACTATTGAATTCATTACATCATGCAATCCAATGGAATAAAATATGCACAAATAAAACAAATTAGAAATACCTTGAACTTCCAATGACCACAATTTTTTGATATGGTGTAATTTCAGGGTCCACAACCACTCATTTCTTTAGGACTGGAAATTCCCACAGAATGGGAAAGCAAGTAATAGTTGAAACTTTTATTTAATTAATCCATATAGGCGAACTGATGGATGGTCACTAACAATCAGATCCAAGGTATAAATGATGTTGTACATCTTATCAAGGGTCATAACTTATAATCATGTTATTGTTTTGTTCTTAGACAATATCACTTTATGGTCTCATCATTATAATTGAAATTTCATTTTGAGAGAAGAGCCTATTATCAAAAAAATTTCCTTGGTTGTGTCCTTACAAGTGTAAAGGGTTCTACATTTGGTTATTGAAATTGTGAAGGGAAGTAATGAAATATACAAGAGCATATTTATGCTTAGATGTAAATCTAAGCAGTCACAAAATCAGTTTCTAGATGGTCTCAAAATCGGATTTCTTTAAATGAGAGGGTTGTGTCTTGATGTGAATTAACTATTTCCATTTATAAATAACTTCTGATATGTGTAGATTATGGCACCAAACTGGGTCTCTTCTTTTTTTTATGGAACACAAGAGAAATTCCCTACTTGTAGAAATAAACTTTATCCCATTGAAAATGTCATTATTTTAAAAAGTTACCTTGTCCACCTTTAGGATTATATTAGGTAACCTTACCCTGCATTAAGTTAAAAAATGATACTTAATCTCAATAGTATTTCCTTCTTGAAATAGAGAGAGAGAAAATTATGGTCCACTCACTAATATTCCTTCACTGTGTTCATAGTTATTGTATATTTTTGTCACACAACCAACAAAGGAGTTTCTGAAAGTAACATCTCAACTCAAGATTAATGAATTTTCTGATTGGACCTGCTCTTTTATATTGCAAGCTTCTATGGAAGGGGATGGATATGGAAATCCATGCTCAATTGTATTCATGGTGGTTGTGTAATCAGTTGAACTATATTACAATTGAGGTCATGCTTTATTGAAAAAATCACCATGCTCAGTTCTTCAAAGAGAAGGGAAATTATAATGAACACATAAAAAATCCATCTGTCAAATAAGTATTGGAGAATTCATTACTTGAGTGATTATGCAGCTAAAGTTTGAAAAAATTATCTTTGGTTCAATTATCCCCATTTTTTTAGCAAGGTGTAATTTACAGTTAATCATGACTATTGGGGACATTGGTATTTTATTTCAGTGATATGGTGTTTCAAAAAATCTATTTTCAAACTATCTTTTATAAATGGTTGTTTTGATCTATAAGTTGGAGTGTTTCAAATTCAATGTTTATAATGACTACGGGGTTCGTAAAATGGACTATTAGTTGAGTCACATGCAATAATTTGAGTCCATGCATAGAAGACATTGTTGTTGTTAAGTGGCTATTAGTGGTAGTTACTTATGATTCACTTAATGCTCATGTTTAAAGAAATCCATGTTATGGTTTAATATTGACGTGAAAGTATGGTTGAGGAAGATAGAAGCATGGGTTGTGTTGATCACTTGAGAATATTTTATAAGAGTCCGTGGAGCTAGAAACATAAATTAAAATGATATGGAATCATTCTGGCATTTTATTGTGGGTTGTCATGCATAGTGGCCCCAACCTAGTAATCTAGGTTATGCCGCCATTTAATCTTGTAAGAAATGTTGGAGTCTAGTGACACAGGATGTCAGTGATCAATTTTTTGAGGCCGAGATCAATTTTACCCCTGAATGCATCATTCTACCATGAATTGACCTTAGATCATGGTAGAATTTTAATATTGTCTGAAAATTTGTACTGGATTCTCTTTGGATTTGTGATTGGAAAGAGGGTCATTTTAATACAACATTATCTTACTCAGGTTATGTGTCTAATTACTATTGGGAATATTTTATAAATGTCAACAGAAGGAATTTTTTGTGTTTGGTTACTACTAGGGAGATTGTATAAATGTGAATGGAAGGAAGGACCTGATATTTTTCCCAATAACTCTCCTGAGGAGAAACACAATTCACGATTAGAGATGGCAATTTACTTCTTATAACTATGACATAAAATCACTCTAGTATTCCTTGTTAGACTACACTTAAGCAAGTAGTGAAGCATGTATTGGCATTACCTATTCTATTGATTATTTCATACAAAAACTCATCATTTTAGATTGGGAAGCAATAAACAGGATTACCTCATAAACAAGGCCAAACTACAGCGACAACATTTCTGCTTCAGTTAATCAAGGAATTGACATGGTAGATAATTTTGTTTTATATTCTCTTGTTTAATAGGTCTTAAAATTATCCCTTTTGGAAACTATTTTGTCATCTTTGTTTTGTTTCAACTCATTAGGATCTAATCTTCTTTGTTATTTAGTATTGCTGAAGAAATATGTTGTTTTAACATTACAAATGATGTTCCCTTTCAATTTCAAAACTTACGATGATGAGCTCACAGCTCTAGTGAACTCGAATGTGATCTCCATGAGCCAAATAGGAGATGCATTTAGGAGGATTCTAAGAGTCAAGTTCGCTACTGGTTTGTTTGAGCACCCGAAAATAGACTGATCCATATTGAGCACGGTTGGAAGCTTGTAAGCATAACATTTTTGTTCTTTCCATATTTTCTATTTTACACTCTCTAACATTATAATTTCATGACTTCCTTCCTGTAAAATGTACAAGAAGCTTTATTCTATCATGATCCATTTGATTCATAAATTTCATCACCTTTCTTTACAATTCAGGGACATAGAGAGGCGGCTAGAGAATTTGTATGCAAGTCTCTCATTCTCTGGGGGGTCAAATCCTGAAGTTGGGCAACACTTTTTGGCAGATGGCCAAAATTTGGGTAAAATTTTTAATTTCTTGTTCAAGAAAATAGTCAACATAATTTCTCGACTGAGAGTTTTTAAAACTCTCATCTGAGAGATTTTTAATGTTTCACCCGAGAGTTAGATTAGGCTTGACTGGAGTTAAATTACTCTCGAACGAGAGTTAAGTATGTTCTCATCCCAGATTTTTATTGACATAAACTCTCGGGTAAACTCTTGGATGAGAGTTATTAAACTCTCGGACGAGAGTTGTAAAAATCTCGTCCTAGATTTGTTTTAACTCTCATCCGAGAGTTTTATTCTTATTAAAAAACCCCAAAATCCTTTCTCCCCCGTCATTCTGCAAACCTCACTGTCGTTTTCAAGCCACCGTCCCAACATTCTTCAAACCTCTGTACCACTGTCGTTTTCGATCCACTGTCCCGACATTCTGCAAACCTCTATACCACTGTCGTTTTCGAGCCACCATTCCAAAATTCTACAAAACTCTAGAGCATTGTCATTTTCGAGCCACTGTGAGCACCAACGAACAATTGGAATACAAAAAAATGAAGGCAATATGATTTTTCAATCAAACTCCTCTGTTATTTCTCATTGGAGTTTTCAGTTGAGGCGAGATTCCCAAAACACTTTGAAGCGATTTCAGGCTCGTAAGTACCCTTTACTTTTCCTGGACGCCTCTTGCATGGAGGATATTTGGTTAACTTGGAGCTTCTGTGTGAATTTTAAGGCTAGTAAGTAATACAATTGAAGCATTACACATATGTGAGACCATAGCAATGGTAAATAAGCATTTAAATTCAATGCACGTATTATTTCAAGTAGCGTTAAAGACTAGGGTTGCTCTCTATTTTTATCCTCTCGACTTCTAATCCTATCACCAGAAGATGGTTCTCCTCTATTTACTCATGATTTCATTCAAAACCCTCGCAATGACATTATTGAGTGCTCATACCAAATACACATAGAAAATTTTTAATGGCCAATATTTTAATTTTCAAATAACACACCCAAATTATACTCATCTACAGGGCTTGACCTAACTTCTCATTAAATAACTCTAGTTCATATTAGCTATACTAAGCATTGACTCATCTCTGAGGAAAGTCACCGGAACTATGCTCGTCCTTCCACTCAGCCTTGTGAGCCATTGGCTTAGCCAAGGGCGCTTGGGTATTTTAAGGCTTGCTCCTTTAATGGGTTCAAGGCTTCACAAGGCTATGGTATTGACACTCAAACTTGCATGTTTCTCGCCAGCTAAAAAATGGCTCATTATAGCAGACCATAATTTTTCTCGTATTTTGTGATTGGAACTAGGTATTAGCATGGGGTCCTATGCGTATGGACAACTTTGATCATCTGGTTGAACAACATAAGTTTCTATCGTATGGAATTCTAATACGATGACATATTGACAATATTTCACTCGGCAAAATGGGTCTTGTCGACAGTGTTCCTACTACGCTATCCTTGTTCAACCTCGCACCAAATGAAACCATCAGTATTAGAACAAAATTTATCCTCACCAACCTTCAATGAATAGTGTGAAGCCTCATACTCGTACAAATTTATAAGAAGTCTATACACCCCATATAACACCTATGTTCCTAAATACACAATTTAACTAAGGGAAGGTCCTTTGGTTACACTTAGCACATTATTAATTCATAAACATAAATAGAGGTGATTCAAAAAATTGTAATTGACATTTAACATAGTTGCTCCATGAAGGCACAATTCAATTAATTTCTCATCATGAAGTATCTACATAAAATTTTACATGATTCCATTGTCGAGCTCTCATGCTCCTCTTGAGATTTATTTTCTCTAATATTAAGCCTCTTCTATATTACCAATGCTCTATATCTAAACGTTGACTGTACATACTTACATATCATTCTATTTGCAAGGGGAATAATCCTAAAAAAATCTAATCAATTTGGACATCTCTCCCAACACTTGAAAAAGTTCGCAACACATTACTTAGACACTTGTGGGTGTTACAAAAGCCCATTTGAGAAAATTACCAACTTTTCCAAAATATACCAACAGCCTAATAGTGTATATTCTTTCTATAATGGGGACATTTGTATTTACATTAAAATTCCTCTATTTCTAATTTTATATCATTTATTATTGGAAAACACCTCTCCTTTTGGAAAATATTTTGACCTTTTTAAGAAAATGAACTATCTAGGGATTGATTCTCCTAAATGAGACTCCCGAAGTTGGAATTTTGCATCACCTTGTGGCCATGAATATTTAATTATTTTCTTCCTCCTTGATCCCATAATTGGTCCTATTGTTGTCCATTATTCATTCTATGTCATTGTTCCATTGATGTCAATAGTCTTCTAGGCTCACAAACTTTATGCTATAGTGACCCACTAGCATTGATGATATAAATTTGCGTAGTCAATTGAATCTTGTCACTTCCTTCCTTCTTCACTTTATTATGACTCTTTTTAGGAACTATTCTCATCCACATCCATCTCATCAATCTCATTATCTGAAATTTTCTTTGACTGAAACTTGTGGGTGTTGCCTTCTTCCAATTCCCTTTTGGCATGTTGAATATGCACCATTTGGTTTACCGACCTATCCTACAAGGATTTCAATTCCATCAAAAACTTCATGCTTTCATCAGAATTAATAGAAATTCATCTAAGTGTTTCTCTTCATCTTCTCCATCCTCCTCATGACCATCTTCCCAAGCCAACTCTTTCCTATTCATTTCAGCATAAACTTCCTTACAGTTGGTTATGAGATTAATTGTATGCTTATCCCGATTCTTGTCCATTGTATTATCTCTCAAAAAAGGTACCCACTTCATATCTCTTGATTTAAAATTAAGTTAAAATTAATTCTCATGAGATATACTTGTTTCATACTTCTTTTTCTCCCCTTTCGTTGGCAACAACTGTTGTCCTTTTCCATAATCCCAACAATCCTTATATCATGTGATGAATCAATGATATAATTGTATGTGTTTAGCATCTAATACTCCTATTTTTCCTTTATTTTTATATTTCCTTCATTCTTGATTCCTTTTGTAACAACCATTAGTACTTGTTTTTGCCATGTCTTGAAAAAATGCCCTCCTCATCTTCATTCTCTTTTATAATGCCTTGAACTATACTATTGAATTGTGTAGCATATATTAACATGGTATAATATTTAATATCATGACAAACACTAATGTACATGGCAAGAAATAAATAGGACAATAATTATCTCATTGAGTTGAAATGTTTTTCCTCTCAACACTCATGTCAAGAAGCCATTTTGAAAACTACAAAGGTCAATAATTGGTAATTCAAAGAGTTTCTCTTTGACTCAGTTAAATACACTGAGGCTCATAGGTACAACACAAAATATCCAATTTTGGATTCATTTGGACAAGATGACCAAAAAATAATAGTATAATTAAAACTCCTATTTCCAAGGTTGAAATATCTAAAAGATAAGCCTCTATGATCATAAATGGAGGACATTGTTATTGAGTGTTTATAACTAAAAGTGGTCTAAGAACCAAAAACCATTTCTATGAAAGATGAGGCATGTAAAGTAAAGTTTAAAATTATTACCTTCTCCATTCAAAAATGGAACAATATGAAATTGGATCAGTCAAGGACCGTGAGCCCATTAAAATTCATTCCCCCAAGGAGGAATTATCTTTACTGAAATATCAAACAAGACTTGTGTGATAACAGTGAAAATTTTGAATGCATCATGGAAATTTCTTGGAGGAAATCCAAGGGGAATCAAGGTTAATTAGGTAGTAATAAACCCTAGAACAGGTGGTATGGTAGAGTCTGGTACTCATACTCATGAGAAAAACTATAGATCGCACCTACTACTACCTAAAGGAAAACCTTGAGGGAAAAAATAAACCCAAAAGTTTCATTACATATGTTGGTATGGATCACAAAGGATACGAAATAACCCGTAACAAAATTTTCTTAGATAAAAACAATGTCAGAAGAAGGTGAACATCAGAAGAAATATAGGACTAATATGCATGTATATCGGAAATCACATGTTTGAAATAGAATTTCAAGAACTAATAGTGGCTCAACATACTAGCAGAGAAACATGCACATAGTTTATTTGTATCATGCCCATTGGTAGATTGAAAACCTTATTTTATGGCATGCACGTAAAAATGTGTTCAAGTGTATTCATCAATTTGGCCTCAAATTAATGCCTAAACCATTGCTCGTAGTCAAGAAATGTAGCCTTCAGTTCTTCATCATGGAATATAACTATATCCATTTCTACTCATAATGATCCTACACAGAAAACATAAAATGATAATATTGTGGTGCATAAAGGGATTATATAGGGGTCCACAGTAGTATCTCTCTTTCAGTCCATTTTTTTATGTTTCTAATATTATTCTTTGGCTACAAATATGTTTTATCAATTTATTTTTTTTGCAAGAAGAAGAGAGGGAGCGAGAATATTAACCTATGTGGAGGAGAATGGGATCAAGTTGAAAGCATCAAGCTCTGAATGGAAACTGACCAAAAAAATTCCTTGCAATGAATCTCTTCCAAGATAATAATCTTTTGGGGCATTAATGTTAGCTAAGGGTTTATCACGAAGGTTGTGAAACTATGGTTTTCACAAGCCAGGACATTATCTTCATACATGCTTCTAGGACAATTTAGCAATACCAAAGACACAACATCGTAAGTTGGTTGTAAGATCACTTTAATGAAAATAAGGCACAAAGACAATTGCCACACATTCTGCAAGGGTTGAGATCAATTATTATATAACTAATCCATATAGATTCCCAAGGAATTATGTCTACCAAGTTGGGGAATGTTGATATTGGTCTTAAAACTCATCTACTTGATGAAAAATGTAGTAGCAGGAAAATGTACATTCAATACAAAAAATGAACATCAAAACTCTTCATCATCTCATGAAATCCTCCATAATTTTGAAACAACATTGGAAACAAATCATTTAGGATTCAAAATAATCATCTCTACTTTCCTCATAGTTTCTCTCCTCTCATAGTGTAAACACTTTTTATAATAATCTCAATAGAAATGTTAAGATTGATTACACATGTGAGAGTTATTAGAAATTATAGATTCATGAAGAATTTCAAGTGTCATGAGTGTAGGTCAAAGTTCATGGTAGATGAACAGTCACCTCAATTCTATAAATATACCCTCATGTCTTCTTTGTCCTCATGTTGGCAAGTTGAAGTTGAATTAGATAATATTTTATGGCAAGTTGAATTTGAAACTTTTGAATCAAAAGAAACAAAATGCCAATAATAATAGCCAATCAAAGTAGTATAGCAGAAGTTGTGAACATTTTACAATTTCAGCCTCAAAACATACCTTGCACAAGTTACTTTCTTTCTATTTTGGGATACCTTTCCTTTGGTTAGCAAGCTCATATATATTTAAACTTTATTTTTGGATTTTTTTTAATTCCATTTAATAACACAATGATCTATCCATTACTGGGTAATACTACAGTAGAGGAACAATAAATGTAGGAAATAAAGTGGAATCACATTGTGTGAAACACTTGTAACCCTTGCTAGTATCGCTTATAGTACTACGACATAAGACAATACTTGTAAAAAAAATCTCACTTCCATGTACCTTTAGGAATATATGAGTTCCCCTAGATATAATTGAAGCCCTCTTTCGATAGGCTATCCAACCATCCTATTGCTCCAAAAGACGTAGAACAACACTCAAGGAGACCAATCACTAATACCTAGGTAGTCAAGTTGTACAACTAGAGGAACGATGGACACACCTTAGTTATTGCCATGAGATATTATGCCATGTACTATTGTCGAGAACTTGTATGTCAAGGAGCTATAGAACCTGTTATCCATTGGTCGATGACATGACTAATGATTAATACTTTATTTTCTAATTTATTTATGAGGGGTAGAAATTTTATTTGATACTATAGAAACAATGGCATCAGGAGAGCCCTCAAGAGACCCCTCCATGAGAGGAGGATTATCAGGTACATTGGTTGTTTAGTTATGTCATGTTTTCAAGTAGGTTATATTTATTGTTCGTTGTGAAAAATTAATTAATGTGAATTTGTTTGTCCTGCACAGGTGGACGCACTCATATGACTCGTGCACCCAGACACCAAATCGAACAAGAGGAGCCCCATAGACCTGTTCCCATTTGTCCCTAATTTCATAGAGCCCATTCTAAGGGATATATTATACATGGTATAGGTACACATTAGATCAATTTCTAGTTAAAATGTTCAAGTTTACGTTATACTCAATGTTGAACAGGTGAATTTTTTTTTTCAAATGACATGTGTTTAATGTGAAAACATTATGCTCCCTAGGTGAAAATGTAGGAGTTGGGGTTGGCCATATTGTTGGTGAGGGACAAAGGAGAACAATGACTTAGCCTATGGCATCCATCCCACACTTGGATAGTTCTCGTTCAGGTAAAATATAAAGGAAAATTTATTGTTTGATGTATGTTTAATGTGAAAATTATTGTGTGTCTCATGTACTTGTGTTATAAAACAATTTAATGTTTTGAACAGTGGCTTATAGAGACCTTCATTCCTCGGAAGGTCACAATTCTAGTCCAATGAGAAAAGTGGATGAGAGAGTCTCTACACGAGGTATTTTCAAATGACTAGAAAAGTTTTTTAAATACAAATTTTCCTTATAAATTATTTAATTTTTAATATGCGCAATAATTTAAAATGTTACAGGTGGCGGTCATCACCCTCCTAGGGGAAAAGGTTGTAGCGTTCATGATTTTTCTCGAAATCTGAGCTATGATCCCCTTTACACCCATCCCAGTGATATTCCTGAGGAGATGGCTTGGGAAGATACCATATCCTTACTTACTGTTGATGGGATGAGGGAGCATTGCATGAGATTGCATAATGAATTGCAAAGTTGCAATCTCTTTGCCCCTAGTCGAGATTGTCTCCAAATTGTTTTGCACAATTTAGAGAGTTTTATAGAGACTTATCTTGGGGTTGGACCATCAACCCAAGTTTTTTTTGACATGATGCATAGGAGGAGAGTGTCAGTGATTTGTATCTACTCTTAAAATGAATTTAAAAGTAGGGTCACTAAAGAAATGGCCTTGTCACTATTTGACATGCGGCCTGAAGGCTAAAATGTTTTGAAGATTGCAAGATTCAATGATCCCAATATTGCACATCATATTTATGAGAAGTTCCTGTATGCATACGGAAAGTTCCCAAATAATGATGAGGTGGCACAATATTTTGTTAGGATGTTGTATGCTCAATTCTGAGAGCACATGGACCCTAAATATACAGATATGAGATCCAAATTTTATGGAGCTAGAAAAGGTCGTACATATGAAAGACCTGTTGTTATGTGAGATGTTGGGTTTAGGCCTCCAGCACCTCATTTAGCACCTCGACCACCTAGGGTAGTTACTCTTCTAGATGATTTAGCCCTTAGCTCAAGTTTATTTTGCTTTAAGAGGGGTGGAAGTCGGCTTAGGGACAAGCCAACCTTCATCTAGTGTAGGAGTTCGTTCATTTGTGAGTATTGCAGATGACGTGTTGAGGGATATGGAGTGAGATGAGAATCTAGAGTATGCATCCTCCTGTAGAGACCACTATGAGCGAGACATTAGACAACAAGTGCACACCATGGGCGAGATATGTACAAGTATGTTTTGATCTATTTTAAAATACACATTTATAGGATGAGCTACAGTGCATGTAACATGTTTCTTTGGTGTATATACATTTAGTCTCTACAAAATTACACCAATATATTTATTTAACTTATGTAGTTTACAACATTCTTATAACAACATTTCTTTTCCCCTAATCCTCATTCTGTAGATCATGGACATGATCATGTACATGTGCCACATTCATTACTATATATCTATATTTTTGCACGTCAAATTGAAAATGAATTTATGTCACATAATTTTATATGGTATGAATCTTAACATTATGGAAATTTTAGGTTAGTGCTACACATGAAGGGCTTCCTGAAGACATGATACCTTCATATGTTCCAATGGTCTCACAGGTATTATCTATCTATATTTTTTATGTTAAATTGCAAGTGACTTTATGATGAACATAATTTTATATGGTGTGGTTCTTAACATTATTGAATTTTCAGGTATGTGCTACACATCAAGAGCTGCCTAAAGAGATTATTCCTTGTCAGGTTCCAGTCGTGACACAAGTATCGATACTTTTCGTTAAGCATATTTATTATGTTTATTATATTTCTTTTCACAAACTTTTCTATTAACTTTGGTTTCTACTTTCAGGCTACAGATAATATTGAGATAATGCAAACTGAGCCCTATGAAGATCGTGTAGGCTTTGGGTCAGAGAGTCTACATTAAACCATGGTAACCTCTTACCATTTCTTCGTTGGTATCATTGCCACGTTATAAACAGGATATCACAGAATAAACAATATGAATTTACTTTTGTTGCCAAAGGTTAATTGTTGTCAATGAACTGCCATTTTATTTGTGTTTTTTTTGTCCATCAAGCAGTTGACCATTGGTTTTTTTTTTTGACAGAGTATAGTCCTCCTATAGAGGAAGTTATTGATGTAGCTGCTAGCCCAAGGGATTCTCTCAACCATCTATCAGCAAGGTTGCTAGGCACTTGGTTAGTTTTTATACCAATCATTTTACTAGGGGTGTCATCCTCAAATGTGGGGAAGAATCCCTTGAATTTCACTGTGATGTTTTCAATGGGAAAAAAATAAAAAATATAGGCATGGTAAATAAGGGATAATTATGCTTAATATTTAAATAGAATCAAATGAAATATAGGTAGTATGAAACCTATGGCAATATACAAGATAAAAGTATGTCTGCTACAAAGAGAATGAAAGTAATATATTAAGAAAGTAGGATAGGTACCATTGAGTCATTTTCTGGTAGACAAGTACGATAGGTAACATTGTAGGTGTATTATGATGTAAACATTGCAATTATATGACCTTATACACTGAGAACTATTTTTACTTTGTGGTTCTTTGTATTGCTAAATTAGGCCAAGGCTACTTTTAACATTGAAAAGTTCACATAAATTAGTCTCCTGAAATGTGAATAATTCCGTTACAAGTCAGGTATATACCTTCCAACATTTCCAGATCACCATATTTGACATTAAATTTATTCCTATTGATGTGGAGGGTTGTTTCCTACTCAAATATCTCTCTGGGGAGCTTCTGATTTCCCAACCATAGATAAACCTTTGAAATATGGACCTACACCACCTAAACTAGCCCTGGGTATGAATTGTTATTCTACATGTCTAACAAAAACAATTGTTGCACTGGTATCAGGAATATTCAGGCTTCTAACAATGGTGTGCTATCTAGGAGCTATATGGAAAAGGTGGACATCATACCACTATGAATAACATGGGAGGAAATCTAAAGATGGACCTGAAATTCTTTCCATAGTCTTTCTTTTACGAGATCATCATCTGCCATCCATGGTGTGATTGGAACATCCATTTTTGTTCTCTGGCATACATCCAGCCACGTTGCTACAAGAAAAGGTCACTTGTTCATATTCTGATCCATCCCATTGAGTTGGGTGATTGAAATTATTTTAGAAACCAAATGCAAATAAGTTGTGTTACTGTTTCCCAATTGGTTAGCTCAACCGTTTGTCACCAATGTTGCTGAGCATTGGCTAGTTTTGTGCCATCTGGTAAATTATTTGAATCCCCCATGCATGATAGGCACTACTCTATGCTAGCATATTTATTAGGGTTGTTGTGCAGGAACATAGGGAAGCATCTCTTGGGTTTCCCCATGAGGTTTTCCTCGGAAAAAAACAATAGTTCTATTTGATTGGGAAAGGAGAAATTTTTTTTTATTGTATCATTATTACACTAAGTGTGGTCATGAAGCATCTATAAAAATGACTAGAGAGGGATTTAAAAGGAGGGAGGATGGAAAGAAATGGGAATAGTGGAAAAGTTTCCTATTCGAACTTTGTGACAACTATAAATTTTGCCACATGAAGAAAAAAATATAGTAAACATTCATAAAAGGTTTAAATTAAATTCACATTCACATTGGTTTGTACCCCTTTGCTATCATAGTAATTCTTTGGAGGATTCTGCACATTTGGATAATTAGGTCTAGGAGCTTGGGCATTTCGTTTTTGAGGTTCTCTTTGGGTGTTCATGATGGGTTTACAATTTTCTAATTATTAGGAGTATGGTTCTATATAGCTAGGGTTTGGATGTAGTATGAAAATGTAAAAATTCAAAGCCAAGACATGGATTTTTTCTATTTGATAGGCAAGAACATGGCCTGATCTAAGGTTTGTGGCTGATATCTCATCACTTAAAGCATAATATCTTCTTCAACCCTCAGTGAAAGCTTCTCTCTAAGTGGCCTTAGTGACATTATCCTTAATCCTAGATTGGAGTTCCTACCATCTATTCTATTGTGCCGATATTGCAATCCTAACTCTCCTGTATTATATTCATTAGCTAGGTAATGGTGTTCCATTTTGTTGTAGTTAAAGTATATGAAAAATTGGATTGTTGGATGAGTTGTCTAAACTAGTAAATGGAGTTAGGATTTATTTTATTAAACCCATTATGGGCATCAGTGGAGATTCCATTCTATCCACTTGGACCTAGTCAAATTGGATTGGAAGGAAAGAACTTAGTTGACACATCATTCATTAGAAATATTTATCACAACAACAAACCGATATGCTCTTTTGGATTCTCAGATCCATCATACCTAGGGACTTATGGCATATATATGGGAAACATATTTTATTTAAGTCTAATTGTGGAGGGGTACTATTAATCAATCTTATAACCAAGGTAATTAGTGGCATCTTTCTGTGTTTAAGGCATAACCACATAGGGTAAGCTCACATTCACACTATGTTGAAGGGGTATAAAAAGAGATAAATGAGTTCTAATTTGAGCAACCAATGTTTGATCTAATTGTAACATATGATAAAGTAACTATGAATTAGCACTCTCATGGGAAGATGTCTGATCAAGTCAAGTCTTCAAGTTACATTAGGATTAGCCTCCTCAAGGCTTAAAGGTGTTTGTTCACAGGTAGGCGGAGGTTTTTGACCCCTAGGGACATAAACACTCTGCTTAATGTTACCTAATTATTGTATAAAAGTCGTAAAGGAGTCAGACACAATTCCATTTTCAAATACAAAAAGGGGCAGAGATCTCTCGTAGCCTCCCCCTTGATTAACCACATTGGAAATTTTGGCATTCCCGTCAGGTAAATGATTTGAATCCCCCATGCATGATGGTCACTACACTATGCTAGCAGATTTACTAGGGATGCTATACAAGAAAGTAAGGAATCATCTCTTGGGTTTCCCCATGAATTTTTCCTCAGAAGACAAATAGTAGTTCTATTTTATTGGGAAAGGAGAAAGTTTCTTTTATTGTATCATTATTACACTAACTGTGGGCAAGAAGTATCTATAAAAATGACTAGAGATGGATTTAAAAGGAGGGAGGATGGAGTATGGTCTTTAAAGTATTCCTACTATGGTTGTAGGAGTATGGTTTGATGAACCTAACCTACAACTTGAAGCAACTACCCAATTCCAAAAGTTGCTTTCAATTGGTATTTACATCAAATCTTATGTATTAATTGTCAATGAACTTCCATTTTATTTGTGTTTGCTTTTTCCATCAGGCAGCTGACCATTGGTTTTGGTTTTTTGACAGAGCATAGTCCTCTTATAGAGGAAGTTATTGATGCAGGAATTGTTCCTCTCTTTGTTGAATTCCACAGTTGCGAGTGAAATCCCTTATTGTTTTATATATACATGATAGAAGGCAATAATGTACTTGAGTGATTAATTCATGAAAGGGTTGAGGGATTATGTTTTCTTTCAGCCTCAGATGTTAGGATAGATGGGTCTGATCCTCAGACCCATTAGCTCCTAGATTTTCTCTGCCAGGGCATTCCATACATTGTATTTTTATGCTCATGCATTGTACCTTGTATATTCATGCATTGATGTTTTATAGGAGACAGTTTGGTTCACCCACATTGTATGGACATCATTGTAGTCAACAGTCCCTTAGACATAATTTTTCCCTTTGACCTACTTTGTGGTCATTAGTTGGACATAAATATAATTATCTTGTCTTATCTCCTAATAGGAAAGTGTTTCAGTGGTCTGAAAGTGGCTTTGTGGCCTTTTGCATGTTTGATTACAATTTGAAGCAATATGGGCTCTGACAAACACAGTTTCAGGAACATCAGAGCATACACAAGTTGTGATTGACCGCGGAGTTGTGCCAATATTTGTACAACTGCTAAGTTCACCAAGTGATGATGTTCGTGAGTATGTTAGAGAACTATTTTTTAACTTTTCTATACTTTGTTTTTGATACAACGTTTTTGTCCAATATTTCTATTCTGCAGTAGAGCATTTTTCCAAGAAATTTAGTCCGAGTTTTTGTTTTTGCATTTGGCCCTATATTGTCATTGTTGTTTAATATCTTGTCCTTTTATGTTAATAGGATATTTTTGCATTGGTAAATGTGGCTGGTGACTCGCCCAAATCCAGATATCTAGTTCTCATACATGGTGCCCTGATGCCACTCCTTTCTCAACTGAATGAGCACGCTAAGCTTTCTATGTTCAGAAAGTCCACTTGGACCTTGTCTAATTTCTATCAAGGCAAGCCACAAAGTGAATTTGACTAGGTAGGGAATTTATGTTGTTTATTTTTTAAATAACTTTTCATGGTTAGTTCTATCAATTTTTCATCCTTGGCCATACGAATACATTTTGTAGGTCTGAAATTTTCATGAACCGTTTTCTTGCAGACAAAGCCAGCTCTACCAGCACTTGAGCATCCGATTCATTCGAATGATGAAGTCTTAACAGATGCTTACTGGCCTCTGTCTTATCTTTCTGATGGAACAAATGATAAAATTCAAGTTGTGATTGAGGTTGGTGTTTTTCGAATATTAGTTGAGCTTTTACTTTAAGCATAAATAATGAAAATTTGATGAAAATGTTTTAGCTTCTACCTATTATTAATATTGTAGATAGGTGTGTTTTGTGCAAGGATATTAATTTTATGGTTAAGAATGTGTTATATTAGTTCTAGATTTATGTTTTTAGATAAAGGTTAGAGATTGATCAGAACTATTCTTTTGCTAAATGCATTTGAAATTTTAAATTCTACATGTTTTGTCTCTACAGTTATCCATCTCCATTTATTCTTATCCCTGCTCTCTGGACTGTGGGAAATATTGTAACTGGATATGATGTACAGACTTAGGTATATCCAGTCTCTATTGGCATCTGGTTTGAAACTTGAAATATTGCAAGTCAATCTATGTTGTACACATGCAAGTGGAGATTTAATTAGTCTTCCAGAATATACAATCACACATAAATTAAATGTTTAAGTGAGTAATTTTCTCAAGTAATTTTGTGGGGATGTGTGTTTCCTCAGTAAATTATCAACAATCAGGAACTTACCTACCTCTTGGCACTGTTGACCCATAATCATAAGAAAAGTATTAAGAAGGAAGCATGCTGGACCATATCAAACATAATTGCAAGAAACATGTTGAGATTCAACAAGATGATGAGATTAGTGAAAAGATTCGTCTTCACTAAGTGGGCCCACAAGCTATTTTTGGCGCAAAGTCTATTTTTAGACTATGTCTATTTTAGATATGTCGATCATATTCTATGAGTTGCAGGATGCTATTTTTGGATGGTTGGTCAAGTTGGAAAAATATATGGACTTCTATTTTTATACATATTGGGTACAATGTATTTTTATACTGTCAGTCTAAAAATAGATATGTCGAATATTATTAGCTCTTAATAATATTTGGACTCTAAACATTATCTTATTCTCTTGGAGCACTTCAGTTAAGTGCACAAATGTGGCACAACAGCTGACAGAAGGAATTACGCTATTCTTGAGGGTTACTGGAGTTAATGCATGGAATACTTTAGTTAGAACTCAAGTGGTAGAGTTTGGTGGAGTTGGAGAAGTAGTTGGTGGAGTTGTATTTAGTTTAACTGAGTTAGACTTAGTTGAGCTAGTTGTATCTAGTCTAACTGATTGATGCAGTAGTGAGAGTGGAGTGAATTAATTATTTAATTAATTCACAAATAATAACTCATTAATAAATTGAATAATACATCAGTTAAATACAGTGCATGGCAGTTTCAGTGGAGACCAGTGTAGAGATAGGTGAAAGAGCAAGTGTGACTATCAGTTGTGACTATAGTGATGCATTGATTGCATCCAACACTCAGTGGAGATGCCAATAAGGATTTCAGTGTAAATCCTGGATTAATTCGAATTCATTCAGAGCCATTCTTTAGCAGGGATTGCGTAGTAGAGGCAGGCTAGCAAGTGGCAAAGATCGACACATGAATTTGCAAGATCAGGCTTGATTAGTGTGTAGCGATTGTATTGTACTGAGAGCTTGATATGATCAGCTTTGTATGAGGATTGTTACATGATCTCTATGAAATATATTATACATAGATAGTTGGGGTTTTCAACTTCAGGCTTTCCCGTTAAACAACTATGTTAATGTGTGTGAATTTTTATTTGTTTCATGTGTGCATTGCAATCTTGATTTAATTTCCGCAAATGATCAATGGTGGAATAGATTCTATATTTTGCATGAAGTAAAAATAGTGTGAGATCGGGAGAATATTGGACATATAACACATAAGTTATATAATTTCTACATGGTATCATAGCTGTATTGATCATTGGAGGAGAATGCAATTATTGAAGCAGTTGAATTTTGTGCTGGTGGAATTCGAATTTCCTGCAGTATTTTCTTGGTGTTGAAGTTGAGCATTCATTGAAATGTCTTTCAACAGATTGCGATTGGAGTATGCCCTTGATGGGAGCTTGAATTACATAGCATTGAAGGACAGGATGGAGGTGGTGCTGGATGATAATGGGTTAAAGGAGTTCATAGATGCTGAAATTCTGAAGCCTGCTTCTAGCGATGCAGCCGCACTTGACGCATGGAAAAAGAAGGTAGCAAAGTGTCGAAGGATTCTATTGGAAGGTGTCAAGGACCACATAGTGTCTAGAATTCATGGTAAAGCCACTCCATTCTTAATGTGGAAGGCTTTGACAGACTTGTTCCAAAGAAGAAGTGACCAAAGGAAGTTGGCGCTTAAAGACAAACTCAAGAAAATAAAAATGGAGAAAGGCGACAATATACCAAAATACCTCATGAAGTTTTTCCATTGCAAGGATGAACTGGGAAGTGTGGGGGTGACTGTTGATGAAGAAGACCTGGTGAGCTTGGCTCTCCTTGGGCTTTCGAAGAGTTGGCATAGCTACGAAGGCTCTGTCAATGGTCGGGAGAAACTACCAGGATGGGAGCAACTTTGGTTGGATCTTGTGCAGGAGGAGATAAGGCGAGGTACAACGGATGGATCTTCATCGAAGAATGAAGATGAATAAAATTGTGCTTTGGCTACCAAAGAAAGGAAAGGGAAGGGGAAGAAAAATCCTTCTCAATCCGGTGCAAAAGGCAAGAAGCAAGAATTGTCCAAGGTGAAGTGTTTTCACTATCACCAGCACAGGCATTTCACCACTAATTTTCCATAGAAGAAGAAGAATAAGCAGGCTGTTGAATCTGCAGCTGGAGAGGCCTTAGCCTCGCAGTTTGAGCTGGATTTTTCTTTGATCGCGTGCTTGGTTTCAAGTGTGATGGGATCGGTGTGGTTTCTTGACAGTGGTGTATCTTTCCATATGACCAGAGACAAATATTTGTTTAGTGATCTAGATGAAAAGGATCTTGGAGTGCACATCGAGATGGGTGATGATGGTAGATACAGTGCGACTGGTATCGGGACCATTTCCTTTGAGAGGGAGTCAGGTAAACCGTTCATCTTGAAGGATGTCATGCATGTTCCAGGATTTAAGAAGAATCTAATCTATGTGGCGATGTTGGAAGACAAGGTTTATGATGTTGTTTTTAGTGAGGGAAAAGCTTTCCTGCGCCATAAAACAACTGGTCAAACCAGGAGGATAGGAATTCGAGTTAAGAATCTTTATCAATTTCAGGTAGATGATTGTGTAGCAATGGCAGGCAAACCAAAAGGAGTGGTGAGCCAAGATGAGGGTGAATTGTGGCATAAGAGATTGGGCCATCTTCACCATGGCGCTTTGAAAATTTTGCAGCATATTTCTACCAGGATTCCCAAAGGTACACTTGCGCAGTCAGATCAGTGAAAGGGATGTACTTTGGGAAAATTTTTGAAGACCACTTTTCATGAGAAGGATAGTCACGCCTCGATGATCCTTGAGAGAATTCACACAGACGTGTGTGGACCTTTCTCAGTTGCTTCAACAGCAAATCACAGGTATTATGTGATATTTGTCGATGAATTTTCTCATAAGTTTTGGATATTCTTCATGCAGAAGAAGAGTGAGACATACTCAAAGTTCTGTGAGTTCAAGGCACTGGTTGAGAAAGAGTCGAGGAAGCAGCTGAAATCTCTAAGGAGCGATAATGATGGTGAGTACATCTCTGGCGATTTCAAAGACTTCTATAGAAAAGAAGGAATTCGAAGAGAACTCATAGCACCTCATAACCCACAGTAGAATGGGGTCGCAGAGAGAAAGAACAGAACGATCGTGGGTGCTACATGGGTGATGTTGCATGATCAGGGCCTTCCCATACACTTGTGGGCTGAGGCATGCAACACTATAGTTTATGTGAAAAATCGTTGTCCTCATAGAGTACTTGGCATGAGTACACTCGAAGAGGCATTTTCTGGTAAGAAGCCTGATATTTCTCATTTGAAGATTTTTGGCTCACCTCTTTACATTCATGTGACGGAGGATGCCAGGAAGAAGCTAGAGCCGACCGCAGAAGTTTGGGATCTTTGTGGGATACATAGAAACACCCCACAGCTATCTTGTGTATTTTCCAGATAGTCAGATGACTGTTGTGCGATGGGATATCAAATTTCATGAGGAGAAAACCATGAATTTGTCGCTTGAGAGGGAGCTACACTTGCATATAGAAGAGGAGATACGTGTTCCTAAATAAGAGCCTCAAGATGTGGGTCAACCACAAGAGCAGGTTCATGGAGTGGAAGAAACCACTCATGTAGCGTTAAACATCAAAGGGCAGAAGCGCACTATAGACGCTGAGCGACTGAATCTTGATGCAGTGCATAATGTAGGAGCTACTACATCATAGCATAGATAGAGACAGTCACCTGACCGATTTACTAGATACATGGCTCTGATGAGCAAGTGTATCATGACGAAGCCATCCTATTTCAAGGAAGTTGTGGACAATCCCGCATGGGTAGATGCCATGATGGAAGAGTATGATTCAATTGCTAGAAACAGTGCATGGGAGATTGTGCCAAGGCCGGAAGGGAAATCAGTGGTAGGTTCGAGATGGATCTACAAAGTGAAGAAAGATATTGATGGGAGCGTCGAGAAGTATAAGGCAAGATTTGTTGTAGGGGCTTCTCACAGATCGAGGGGATCGACTATGAAGAAACCTTTGCACCTGTCGCAAGGTATTCTTCCATACGGACCATCCTTGCTCTCTCAACGCAGATGGGTTGGCACATTCATCGGATGGATGTAAGACTGCGTTCCTCAACGGAATCATTGAGGAGGAGGTGTACATTGAGCAGTCTGAAGGATTCTAAATCTTCAGTAGTGAGTCACATGTGTGCAAGCTCAAAAGAGCGTTGTATGGGCTGAAACAAGCACCTCATGCTTGGTACACATGGATAGATAGTTATTTCACCGGACTTGGTTTCGCCAAGAGTGAGGCGGATCCTAACCTACACCAGGTTGTGGTGGAGGGTAAGCTTTTGATCATTGTGCTTTATGTAGATTAACTATTGATACACTCATGCAAGGAAGATCTTGCAAAGGAGTTTGATATGAAGGACTTGGGCCTCCTTCATTATTTCTTGGGATTCGAAATTTGGCATCAGAAAGGTGAACTGTTTCTGTATCAAGGAAAGTATGCCTGGGAGATACTGCAGAAGTTTCACATGCAAGGCTGCAAACCTATGGACACTCCTCTTCCTGGTGGTTGGAGGAAATAGGATGCTACATCAGTAGAGGTAGTGGATGCCACTGTTTATCAATAGTTGGTTGGTTCGCTCATGTATTTAGTCAATACAAGACCGGACATATGCTATGCTGTGAACCAGATTTCACAAGTGATGGTTAAGCCTACCAAGCTCTTTTTGAAGGCAGGCAAGCATGTCCTGAGGTATCTCAGGGGCACATCTGGGTATGGATTATGGTACAGACAGTCGGATGAGTTGATGTTGCATGGCTTTACGGATGCAGATTGGGCAGGAAGCCCAACAGACAGAAAGAGCACATCTGGAGGGATTTTCAGTATCATATCTATAGCAGTTTCTTGGTACAACAGGAAACAAATATCTGTGGCACTCATTTCAGCAGAGTTCGAGTACATGGTAGCAATTTTGGCTACATGAAAGGCTATATGGATGAGGAAGATCCTGGTCGGTTTGTTCAGTTCTCACTTAGATCCTACTGTGATATATTGTGATAGTCAGAGTTGCATTAAACTCTTGTTTAATCCAATATTTCATTATAGATCTAAACATATTGACATCCGGTACCATCATATCAAAGATTGTGTGTAGTGGAATATCATGTTGCTTTCTTACATTCCTACGGAGGATCAGGATGTGGACATTCTGACGAAGGCTCTCACCAGGAGCAAATTCGAATGCCATAGAAACATGATCGGGGTGGCAGATAATCCCTGTCTTGTTGAGAGGGAGTGTTGAGATTCAACAAGATGATGAGCTTAGTGAAAATATTCACCTTCACTAAGTGGGCCCACAGGCTATTTTTGGCACAAAGTCTATTTTTAGACTATGTCTATTTTTAGACATGTCGATCATATTCTATGAGTTGCAGGATGCTATTTGTGGATGGTTGGTCAAGTTGGAAAAATAGATGGACTTCTATTTTTAGATATGTTGGGTGGAGTCTATTTTTAGATTGCTAGTCTAAAAATAGATATGTCGAATATTATTAGCTCTTAATAATATTTGGACTCTAAACATTATCTTATTCTCTTGGAGCACTTTAGTTAATTGCACAAATGTGGCACAGTAGCTAACAGAAGGAATTACGCTATTCCTTAGGGTTACTAGAGCTAATGCATGGAGGACTTCAGTTAGAACTCGAGTGGCAGATTTTGGTGGAGTTGGAGAAGTAGTTGGTGGAGTTGTATTTAGTTTAACTTAGTTAGACTCAGTTGAGCTAGTTGTATCTAGTCTAACTGATTGATACAGTAGTGAGAGTGGAGTGAATTAATTAGTTAATTAATTCACAAATAATAACTCATTAATCAACTGAAGAATACATAAGTTAACTACAGTGCGTGGTAGTTTCAGTGGAGACCAGTGGAGAGATAGGTGAAAGAGCAAGTGTGACTATCAGTTGTGACTATAGTGATGCATTGATTGCATCCAACACTCAGTGGAGATGCCAATGAAGATTTCGCGGTCAACCCTAGAGTAATTTGAATTCATTCAGAGCCATTCTTCAGCAGGGATTGCGCTGTAGAGGCAGGCTAGCAGGTGGAAAAGATCGGTGCATGAATTTGCAAGATCAGGCTTGACTAGTGTGTAGCGATTGTAGTGTACTGAGAGCTTGATATGATCATCTTTGTATGAGGATTGTTACATGATATTTATGAAATATATTATATACAGATATTTGGGGTTTTTAGCTTCAGGCTTTCCTGTTAAACAACTGTGTTAATTTGTGTGAGTTTTTATTTGTTTCATGTGTGCATTGAAATCTTGATTTAATTTCTGCAAATGATCAATGGTGGAATAGATTCTGTATTTTGCATGAAGTTAAAATAGTGTGAGATCAGGAGAATCTTGGACATATAACACGTAAGTTATATAATTTCTACAAAACAAAGATCAAATACAGGCTCCTTAGCTACTTCTTTATAGATTAAGAGTGACACTTCATTGAATGTCTTAGTCCTTGTAAAATGTTGTTTAAGTTCATATATCCTGAGTTTGTATTTTTTTACAGGCTGTGATTAATGAAAACGTTATTCATCCTCTTTTACAATTGTTGCAAACTGTTTATTTTGATATCAAGAAAGAAGCATCATGGGCTATATCTAATCCTACTTCTGTTGGTACACATGATCAAATCAAGTATGCATTTAATGAATATATACAATCAACACAATCATATTGCTAAAATGGGTTGTCTATTAATCAATAAAGGGGTAAACTTACAAGATGTAATGTAATGAGATGTGTTTGTTGATACTAGTCAGTGTGATGTAGATGTTCAAGAATTTGTGTCAGTTGATACAATGAGACAAACTACTGATTCCTGCTTTTGGTTGAAGATATCTTGTCAATCAAGGATGCATTAAGCCTCTATGTGATCTTCTAGTACGTCCAAACACAAGAATTGTAACTTTTTGTCTTGAAGGGCTAGAGAATATTTTGAAAGCTGGGGAAGTAGAGAAGGATCTAGGCAACACTAGAGGTATAAATCTGTTGGAAATGTTTTCATTGATGGCAAAGGAATTGGAAAAGACAGGAGCAGCATCTAAACTACCCATAAGGCAAAAGAGACAAGGTAATAGATTAAAGGACAAATTGAATATCTGGCCAAGATTTGTATATGTTAATGAAGAACTATGGAATTGTGCTAAGTATGGTTGAGTAAATCTGGAATATATATATGACCTGTGCCCAGAGAGGAATGAAATCATTGTTGCAGAGTTAGGGATATGTGTATTATATGTGTATTGACTGATGTAATTCTTCTGTGGAATCCCCTAAACCTCTGTATGAGTCTCTGCGTATGGAGTTAAAAGTGAAACCCTGTTGAGGCATCATGGTGGTAGGATTTGAATTCCAGGATGAGACCTTCTTGTAATGAAGAACTGGCTTAGTTTGATATTTGTAGTCATGGAACTACTTGGTTGAATATATGAGGGGCTCTCGAGGCATTCAGTGTATCCATTGAAGAAATTATTGGTGGTAGAGATATGATGATTTTGAATGTACAGGTAGAAGCGGAACTGTGACAGGATAGAAATCCGAAATGGAAGGTTGATATGTTATATATATCATAGCAGAATTGAAGAATGACATTGAATTGTAACAAGTTAATGTTTGTAAGAAAGTCCCGTTCGAAGAGAACTACATTTGTTCGTTGATTATTGGAAATCATGCCAAATATAGACCAGAGTTATAGAGCAAAACCCAAATTAACCCCTTGGAATCATGAAAGGAACCTTGAGCGAAGGGGAGAACCACGAAGGAGGAACAGTGAAGGCGATTTATGGTTTTCATCGCACCACTTTCAACGAGCAAGCAATATTCAAGAGGTGAGGAGTGACTCCATAGAACGGACGACATGCGTCCCTGTACGATGTTACAAAACCACTTTTCACTATGCGCCATCGCACGTTATAGTTTGACCTAGGACGCCTAGCGATATCGTTGAGCACCGTTGATCTGGGAAGGGGTCATCGAACGATCATCATTTGTTGAAGATGCGCGAAGATTAACATAGGTACGACGGACCATTGCATGTTAACGTTCGTCATCGAAGATCAAGCGATATGTATACACGCCATTGATCTAGAAGCTTACTAATCTAACGGTGATCGGATGTTGCACTTGCGCGAATTTTACTGTGGTACAATGGGCACATTGGATTGGCTGTTGACGATGTATGTGGGCCCGGGGTCAAAGGTTTATTGTCAGATTAATTTGGAAGCGTTAGATATTTCTATACAGTCCGAAGTGTTAAAATTTAGACATAAGGCTTGGGAATTTAAAAAGTTGTAAATATATTTATTTGTCAATTCCTTTAAAATTGATAAATAAAAATTAAAAAGAGATCAAAAACGCCGTGAGATAAAGTAAAGGAATACTGACAGAGGAATACCATTAGCAGATTCGTGGTTTTGACTCATGGTTTTAATAAAGGCAAAACTATATAAGGAGAAGAAAAATAGAGAACGAAGGGTGTGCATTGCAAGGGGCGGTGAATAAAAATTTCTCAAAAGAATATCTGTATGGGCGAGCTCTATTCTTAACTGATAAATCCGACACTACGATGCACCCATGAATATAATAATATGACGATGATGAATCTCTGGTTTGAATGACGGATGAAAATATGAAGAACTGGTGTGAGTATACAAAATATACATAAATCTGGTGACCGGCAAGGTATGTCGTATGGAAACTGGTGGATCCAGTATGAAAATTGATGAAGTGTGGTCTGCAGTGGTGCTGAGGGTCGAAGCCTTCAGAGAGGGGTTTGTAGCTCCCTTCCAGTGGTAGCTGGTAAACGAGAGTAGGGGGTAGTAGCTCCCTTCTAGGAGAGGCTGGTAAACGAGAGAAGGTTGTAGTCTTCTGCAGGTGGGTGCCTGTGTGCTGGTATAAGTCTGCACCAGCATATATTGTAAGAAGTTTTCTCTATAATAAATATTGAAGACTGAGATTACAGCAGCGGTGGTTTTCTCCCGAATTGGGTTTCCACCTTAAATCCTAGTGTTCATATGTGTTGTTTATGTTTGATGGTTTGTTCTGTTATTTCTGTTCATCTGATGCAATACTCTAAGTAATGACATAATAAGATATCTGGACATGCATGTTGGATGTTGTACTGTAACATATGGTTTTAAGAGAAATAAAAGAAAAAAATTTGTTCAGCCCTAAATACTAATTCACCCCTCCCCTCTTAGTATTTTTCCCAACAATTGGTATCAGAGTAGGTCCTTTTGAAAAATCTTAGCCGCTAGAAGGAAGATCAAGCAAGATGAGTAACCAAGATAGAACAACATCTATCATGCCTCCGCTCTTTAATGGAAACAATTTAATCTTCTGGAAAACAAGGATGAGATCCTATCTTCAGTCTCTGGGGGAAAATGTATGGGAATTATTGAACAGGGATATCAATATCCAGCTGCAGTGCCAACGGATCCGATGGAGAGAAAGAATTATGAAACAAATGCAAAGGCGGTCAATGCTCTATTGGGAATTCTAACTGAATCAGAATCTTTCAAATTCATGCAGCTGAATACAGCAAAGGCAATATGGGACAAAATCATTCTAAGTTATGAAGGTGATGCAAAGTTAAAAAGTGCTAAACTCCAAACTCTCATAATTCAATATGAGAATCTAAAAATGGAGAATGAGGAGAGCATTGCCAATTTCTTTTTACGTCTTGATGATATTGTAAATCTTATGAGAAATCTGGGAGAAACTATAACCGAATCTACTTTGGTTGAGAAAGTCTTAAGATCACTAACGGCAAAATTTAAGTCAAAAGTTTCAGCTCTTGAAGAAAAGCAGGATCTTAAAAATCTTACTGTGGTACAACTTCATGGCATACTAACTGCATATGAAATGAGAAGAGGAGGACCATCTGAAGTCAAAGAGGCAGTCTTTAGAACTTCTACAAAAGGGAAGGAGGTACAAAAACCAGAAGGATTAGGATATATCTCAGAAGAAGATGAGATAAACTTTGTAAAGAAACTTCAACTTGGCACGGGACGGTTCATAGGTAAGATTCCTTTCAAATGCTTTGATTGTGGAAGAGTTGGTCATTATGCTGCTAAGTGTCCTCATAAAGAAACACATAACAAGGGGAAGGAAGTTATAAGAAGGAATAAGAATTTCTTTAGCACTAGAAAAAGTTACTATACTCATGAAGGCAGTGATGGGTTATTTGACAGTGAGGATGAATGTGAACAAGATCTTAGACTTCTAATGGCATTTGAAAAAGAATCTAGAGAAGAAAATGATACTTTTATGGATGCTCTAGAAGACAATGATTTTCTTGATGAAAACAATCAACTCAAAATTGGCTTAGAAGAGAGTAAAATAATCATAGAAACTCTGAAAAATCAGCTTGAAGAAAAGGAGAAACACAATGAGAAATTAGAGTGTGAAGTAGTAAGTCTAAGAAAAGAGCTTGAGAAACTAAAGACTCTGAATCTTATATTTGCTAAAGGATCTGAAACATTAGATGAGATTATCAAGGTACAACGTTCTCCCCTTATAAAGACAGGTCTAGGATATATCGGAGAATCTTCTCAGGCTTCAGCACCAAATTATCTAAAAGCAGCTACTGCTGGTATACAACATGTTGCCATTCAGGAAGGGAATAAATAATATTTGCAGATAAAGCATGATCATGTCAATTCAAATAACACCAACAAGAATGTCTGTCAAAGAAACACCAATCAAAAAGTAAATTCAAGAAGGAGATTTTATGATCGTAGAAATTCCTTCTTCAAAGGACAATGTTTCTCATGTCACAATTTTGGTCATAAAGCTATTCAATGTGTAGCATATAAAACCATCATGACAAGAGAAGCAAGAAAGAAAAGGATTGATATGGAACCAAAGAAGAATACCTATAACAACTTTTCTCCTCTTCAAAATGAAGTTGAATGTGCTTATTGCAATAACTTTGGTCATGAAGAATCTGAATGCAGAAGCAAAGTTCAGCCAAAAGAACAAGTTCCTTCAAGCTTCAAAATATGGAAAAAGAAGGAATTACAGGTTGAAAATTGTGGCATAGCGTTATTTGCAGAAAATGAAGAAAACCAATGGTACATTGATAGTGGATGCTCAAGACACATAACAGGTGACAAAAGCAAACTTCTTGCATATAGTGCTTTAGAAAAGGAAAAGAATCTTACATTTGGAAATGATACTTCTGTAGTCATTAAGGGAAAAGGGGTTGTTTTCCTAAAAGAAAAGGTGAAAGCTAATGGAGTTATGTACGTAGATGGATTAAAGAATAACTTGCTAAGTGTAAGTCAAATGTGTGATCGAGGAACTGAAGTTGTCTTTAGTTCAAAAGAATGTGTGGTACGTGATATTGATATAGGTAAAGCAATTATAAAAGGAAAAAGAACTCAAAGCAACCTATATGTATTGAAGAACTGTAAAGAACAATGTTACTTGAGTAAATCTTTGGAAAATTGGCTATGGCATAGAAGGTTGGGGCATATGAGCTTATCCCAAATCAACAAATCAAGCAAACTCAAGGTTTTTCGTGATCTTCCCAATATTACTCTACTTGAAAAAATCATATGCAAATCTTGTCAATTTGGTAAGCAAACCAGAGTAAAATTTAATGCCAAGGAAGGATCATCAAGTAAGCCTCTTGAACTCATTCATACTGACATATGTGGACCTATGAAGAAAATGTCACCACGTGGTGAAGAATACTATATCTTATTCATTGATGATTTCTCTAGAATGTGTTGGATTGGCCTGCTTAAACACAAAGATGAAGCATTTGAGAAATTTCAGATCTTTAAAGCACTAGTTGAAAATGAATTAGATCTAAAAATCAAGTGTCTCAGATCTGATCGAGGAGGAGAATATACATCAAATGAATTCCTTGAATTTTGTGAACAACATGGCATAAAAAGGCAGTTTTCTGTAGCTGGCACTCCACAACAAAATGGTGTTGCAGAAAGAATGAATAGAACAGTTCAAAAAATGGCTAGAGCTATGCTTGATGATTCCGAAACACCTGACACATTTTGGGGAGAAGCAGCACATACAACAGTAAACATTCTCAACAAGGCACATGTTCATGTAAATAGTGATAAAACTCTATATGAACTCTGGTATGGTAATCCTCCCACTATAAAGCATTTTAGAATTTTTGGAAGCAAGTGCTTTATCAAGAATAATGATGAAAAACTTGGCAAGTTTGAACCCAGAGCAGTTGAAGGAATATTTCTTGGTTATTCCTCTAGGAGTAGGGCATATAAATGTTACAATAAAAGACTTCGAAATATTGTTGAATGTATTGATGTTGTTATTGATGAGTCTCCTGCAACTCCAAAAGATGAAAATCAAACAACAGATGAAGATGATGATGACACATATCCTTCTACATCAAATAAGGATGATATAGAAAATGAACCTAATGAAGAACCCGAAGATGATTTATCTAAAAAAGCTCCATCTAGATATGTTCAATAGAATCATCCAGAATCTCAAATTTTGGGAGAAAAGGGATCAGGTGTACAAACAAGAAGGACTATAGTGGGATCTTCTAGAAATCTGGCATTTTTGTCCAGTATTGAACCTCACAATGTCAATCAAGCTATCAAAGATGAATGTTGGATTCAAGCCATGAATGAAGAGCTTGATCAAATTGAAAAGAATCACACTTGGGAATTAGTACCAAGACCTCATGACAAAAATGTCATTGGAACTAAATAGATATTCAAAAACAAGTTAAATGAGAATGGGGATGTTATAAGAAATAAAGCTAGACTTGTTTGAAAGGGGTATGCTCAACAAGAAGGTATAGACTTTGAAGAAACTTTTGCTCCTGTAGCTAGACTTGAAGCCATAAGAATGTTTCTTGCTTTTTCAAGCTTCCAACAAATCAAAGTTTATCAAATGGATGTTAAATCTGCCTTTCTAAATGGTGATTTAGAAGAAGAAGTTTATATAGAACAACCAGAAGGATTCATTTTGGGAAATGATGAAAAACTTGTTTGTAGACTTAAAAAGGCTCTATATGGTCTCAAACAAGCCCCAAGGGCATGGTACTATCGTCTTGAAAAATATCTTCATCAACAAAGATTTTCAAAGGGGTCTGCTGATAGCAAATTATACACAAAAACTGAAAATGACAAACTGTTGATTGTGGTTGTATATGTTGATGATATCATTTTTGGAAGTAATGAAGAGTCTATGAGTCAAAAATTTGCTTCTGATATGCAGTAAGAATTTGAAATGTCTTTACTTGGGGAACTAACATTCTTTCTTGGCTTGCAAGTGCAACAAGCAACATATGGTATATTCTTATCACAAGCAAAGTACCTCAAGAAAATCCTGAAGAAGTATGGCATGGAAGATTGCAAACCTGTAAGTACACTAATGATAACCGGATGTAATCTCAGTTTTAATGATGATTCCCCCACCGTAAATCAACCAGAATACAGATCTATGATAGGAAGTTTACTTTATCTCACTGGGACAAGACCAGACATCATGCATGCAGTTGGGATTGTTGGACGATTCCAAGCTAATCCAAAAGATTCTCATCTTCAGGCTGTGAAAAGAATATTCAAATATCTACAAGGAACTCAAGACTTTGGACTATGGTATCCAAAGAATGTCGATATTACTCTTCATGCATACACTGATGCAGATTGGGCTGGAAGTGTTGATGATCGGAAAAGCACTAGTGGTGGTGCATTCTTTATGGGGCCCTAGTTAGTATCTTGGTTTAGCAAGAAGCAAAGCTCCATTGCCTTATCTATAGCAGAAGCAGAATATGTGGTTGCAGCATCATGTTGCACTCAACTTCTCTAGATGATGCAAACCCTACAAGACTTTCAAATGTTCACCTCCTATCTCTATTATGTGTGATAATACAAGTGCCATTAGTATCTCAAAGAATCCTGTTATGCATTCCATGACCAAGCACATTCCCATGAAATATCACTTCTTACGTGAACAAGTGCTTCAACAAAAGGTGAAATTGGAGTATGTTTCCGCCAAAGAACAAGTTGCTGATATATTTACCAAACCTCTACCCAGGGAAGCGTTCGAATATCTCAGACAGAAACTAGGAGTAGTCTCTACCATGCAGAGGATAAGGTCTACTTAAATACATAATATTAAATTGGTTGTGAGGTGTTGTTGGGCTTCTCTGAATGCTCAGGTTAAGGGGGAGTATCAGTCATATGAAAAGGATGCATTGTTGGCATTTATAAGCATGATCTCAGGAGGAGCATGGTATTGTCAAACTCTTTGCCATTGATGTCAAAGGGGGAGGAAAAGCAACAAAGGGCTACTATAAGGCCATCAGAGGAAGAGTATTGCCATCAATGCCAAAGGGGGAGATTGTTGGAAATGTTTTCATTCATGGCAAAGGAATTGGCAAAGACAGGAGCAGCATCTAAACTACCCATAAGGCAAAAGAGACAAGGTAATAGATTAAAGGACAAATTGAATAGCTGGCCAAGATTTGTATATGTTAATGAAGAACTATGGAATTGTGCTAAGTATGGTTGAGTAAATCTGGAATATATATATATGACCTGTGCCCAAAGAGGAATGAAATCATTGTTGCAGAGTTAGGGATATGTGTATTATATGTGTATTAACTGATGTAACTCTTGTGTGGAATCCCCTGAACCTTTGTATGAGTCTCTGCATATGGAGTTAAAAGTGAAACCCTGTTGAGGCATCATGGTGGTAGGATTCGAATTCCAGGATGAGACCTTCTCGTAATGAATAAATGGCTTAGTTTGATATTTGCAGTCATGGAACTACTTGGTTGAATATATGAGGGGCTCTCGAGGCATTCAGTGTATCCATTGAAGAACTTATTGGTGGTAGAGATATGATGATTTTGAATGTACAGGTAGAATCAGAACTGTGACAGGATAGAACTCCGAAATGGAAGGTTGATATGCTATATATATCATATCAGAATTGAAGACTGACATTGAATTGTAATGAGTTAATGTTTGTAAGAAAGTCCCGTTAGAAGAGAACTACATTTGTTCGTTGATTATTGGAAATCCTGCAAAGATAGACCAGAGTTATAGCGCAAAACCCAGATTAACCCCTTGGAATCATGAACGGAACCTTGAGCGAAGGGCGGAACCACGAAGGAGGAACAGTGAAGGTGGTTTATGGTTTTCATCGCACTGCTTTCAACGAGCAAGCAGTATTCAAGAGGTTAGGAGCGACTCCATAGAACAGACGACACGTGTCCCTGTATGATGTTACAAAACCGCTTTTCACTATGCACCATCACGCGTTATAGTTCGACCTAGGACGCCCAGCGATATCGTTGAGCGCCGTTGATCTGGGAAGGGGTCATCGGACGGTCGTCATTTGTTGAAGATACGCGAAGATTAACACAGGTACGAAAGACCATCGCATTTTAACATTCGGCATTGGATATCGAGCGATATGTATAAACGCCGTTGATCTGGAAGCTTTCTAATCTAAGAGTGATCAGACGTTGCACTTGCACGAAGTTTACTGTGGTACGATGGGCACATTGGATTGGCTGTTGACGATGTATGTGGGCCCGGGGTCAAAGGTTTATCGTAAGATTAATTTTGAAGGGTTAGATATTTCTATACAGTCCGAAGTGTTAAACTTTAGACATAAGGCTTGGGAATTTAAAAAGTTGTAAATATATTTATTTGTCAATTCCTTTAAAATTGATAAATAAAAATTAAAAAGAGATCAAAAACCCCGTGAGATAAACTAAAGGAATACTGACAGAGGAATACCATTAGCGTATTCGTGGTTTTGACTCATGGTTTTAATAAAGGCAAAACTATATAAGGAGAAGAAAAATAGAGAACGAAGGGTGTGCATTGCAAGGGGAGGTGAATAAAAATTTCGAATATCTGTATGGGCGAGCTCTGTTCTTAACTGATAAATCCGACACTACGATGCACCCATGAATATAATAATCTGGCGATGAGTAATCTCTGGTTTGAATGATGGACGAAAATTTGAAGAACTGGTGTGAGTATACAGAATATACATAAATCTGGTGACCGGCAAGGTATGTCGTATGGAAAATAGTGGATCCAGTATGAAAATTGATGAAGTTTGGTCCACAGTGGTGCTGAGGGTCGAAGCCTTCAAAGAGGGGGTTGTAGATCCCTTCCAGTGGTAGCTGGTAAACGAGAGCAGGGGGTAGTAGCTCCCTTCCAGGAGAGGCTCGTAAACGAGAGAAGGTTGTAGTCTTCTGCAGGTGGGTGCCTGCGTGCTGGTATAAGTCTGCACCAACATATATTGTAAGAAGTTTTCTCTATAATAAATATTGAAGACTGAGTTTACAGCAGCGGTGGTTTTCTCCCGAATTGGGTTTCCACCGTAAATCCTGGTGTTCATATGTGTTGTTTATGTTTGATGTTTTGTTCTGTTATTTCTGTTCATCTGATGCAGTACTCTAAGTAATGACATAATAAGATATCTAGACATACATGTTGGATGTTGTACTGTAACATATGGTTTTAAGAGAAAGAAAAGAAAAAAATTTGTTTAGCCCTAAATATTGATTCACCCCTCCCCTCTTAGTATTTTTCCCAACAAAATCTCTATGCACAGTATATTAATGATGCTGAAGGACTTGAGAAGATTGAGAACCTGCAAAGTCATGACAATAATGAAATTTATGAGATAGTAGTAAAGTTTCCTGAAACTTATTGGCTGGAAGATGATGAAGATGACCAAATAGTCAAATTTTACCTCTCATATTTAACATTTTAAGCGACCTATGATATGTCATCAATGGAGGGAACACTTCATTTTCCTATAGCCAGAGAGATTTACATAGTCAATTATTCTTGCATGCATTGGGTATACTCTATGTCTACATGCTATCAAATATATTTTAGGTTCAACATGAGTACTTTATTTGACCTTTCCATCAAACTTACAATTATTTACTATTTTTGTGGAATCTCGGATGGAATCTAGTTTCCCGAGTTGAAAGAAATTTCTAAACATGAGTCTTATGTTTGTCATCAAGATAATAATTTCAAGTGTTATTCTAGCACTAATAAAATTTAATTTTGTAATATTTCTCCACCAAGCTATATAGATTCCAATAAATGATCTCATATTTCATAAGACGCAAGTGATCTATTCTGGAAAATGTTGGTTTAAATGTTTTGTTGCTTATCAATATCCTTGGTTGTTGATAATTTTCTTTAAATTTAATTTTAACTTTTATTTAACCCTTCTCATTAGGAATATATAAATGATGAATCAAACACTAGTAGAAAACAAGGTTCTCCAAAGATCATGTCCATACCTTTAGATTCAAATGAAGCAAGGGTGAAGGATCATATACATATATGCAAAATATACATGTCTCTTGGGTTTCTTCTTTTGTTTCACTTAGCACTACTAATGACCATTGCAACAATGATATACCCTTCATGCACTTAATATAACTTGCAGCAAAATTTTGCATCCTTTATTACCTTAGGCTCATTGCATGGAGTTGTTTTTTTTTTTTTGTAGATATGTATTGCAGCTCGAGGCTTAAATTTTCCAATGCTACCTTCAATGCGGCCTTTGATCAATAGTCTCTGTGATTTAGGGTAACTTATATCATTTATGGGATGAATATATCACCTTCTCATTGACATGTGTTTGATCAATTTATCCAGTTCATTTTGAATGTCTCATGTTGACCCCTTGCAACATGTTACTTGCACGTTAGTGTATACATTGTTGTGCTTATAGTATTTATTTCTATGGGAATTCATCGCAGCTCTTGAATGAGGTCTCAATAATGATTCTTAATTCCACCCCGTCAGCACTTGTTTTTTACTTCACGTTATCACCTTTGCAATGCATTCATTTGTTTGTTCCATAATATAATAGTATTCAATTCTTTGTCTTTTTTGATCCATAGAATTGTGTTATGACAATCTTGTTGCATATGAAGTCTCTAAGCAGTTCACATTTTTGGAATCAATGTGATTGTGTGACTTGCGATCTAAGGATGGCCACATAGTAACATTGTAGCATAGATCACATCTTCTAGTTGCCTCCCTAATACTCTAAAATTATATTTTTCAATTCCTGGGAGATATTGTGACTTGTGGGAGATATTGTGATTGGTGGAAGATATTGTGACTTGTGGAGGTCGCATAGTCACATTCCAATGGAGGTTGCATTTTTCTGGTCACTTGTCTAAGACTCTGAAATGTGTTTTTGTGACATGTAGTGTTAACAGCGTGATATATAAACAAATATGGAAAAGAAAGATGATAATTTTCCAAGTCATGTTTCAGAATTACGGCCTAATCAAGTTGTGATATAGAAGTGCGAATTGTTCACATCGCAGTCTTTGAGATTGTTGTGAACCCAAAGAAAATGACCATTCGAAAGAAACATCCATTACTCTCTTTGTCATCAATTTCATTAACATGTTGGCCTTTGAGATACAGTCACCTCATAAATGGTCCCATGCTTTGGTCAGTTGATTTTACGCTACTATTCCTGGGGAAGTTGTCTCACCCAAACACATCTTGGTATCAAGAAAAATATCACTACAGAATGGTAGAAGGCCCCCACCACATCATACAACGCATTTTTTATGGTGTATAATTTTTTGAATAATCTTTTAGCGTAGTCCCTAAAAAATGTTGCAAAGGAATGGCATTCTAGTCACTGGTTGAGGTGAAATCCTTTCAACAAATTTGACATGTTTCCAACACAATTTAATTACATTATTCCAATGGTTATAAAAATGTTATTATAATGCTTCAAAATCTATCATCATTGCTTTTACCCATTGCATTTCTTCTCTCCCTATCCATTACTTCATAGTTACGTATTATTTGATGTGATGGATATTTCTAGTTGCATATCTAGGTAATATGTCACACATATGGCTTCGTGGATAATCACATGATGTGTATGGGGTTCCAATGCTCCCATAACATTTGGTAACACATTTTTTCCAATGTAGTTCAATCCTCTTATGGTATCTTCCATTTATGTGATTCCCACAAAAACAGTGCATCATTTTAGAGCCAACGTCCAATGTCCAACACATGGGATCAACATGATTTTCATATGATTCCCCTCATGCCTCCTTTCTGCTTGCGATATCCATTTCTCTTCATATTAATAAACCGAGGGTTAAACGCTTCCTTATTTTATGTGGGATTTTATAAAAACCTTCCACACATAATGTATAAAAACAACTTGCTTGTATATATATGTCACACATATATACTCTTTTGAGCCTTCGTGTCCATCAAAAAAGCATTTCTTCTTGGATCATATGTGACACCTTTCTAGTTCTTTGGATATCATGAGGAAAGTCTAAGAGTCACGAAAGGGGCATGCTAACATTCACGCCCATTTGGTTATAAATACATCCTCATAACTCTTATAAGGGGATTTTGGGAGCCAATATTTTGGCTAGGCTTAGGATTGGAGAAGGCTTGGGAGTTTTTTGTTTGTCTTGGATTCTCCATAGCATAGAGGGAGTATACTTCTTTGGGAGGAGAAGGTGTTGTTAAATTGACTTTCCACTATTGGGGCAAGTGGTTTGTCATGTTGTATGTATAAATGGAACTTTCACTTATAATAAAATAAGAGCCGGAAAATTTTCATGCATATATTGCAAATGTAGTTGAACTGTTCTGGTTATGTTTGTCATGTATGTTGTTTAACTTACGCATATTATTATGAAATATTTTTTTTCATTTGTCTGAATCTTGTTCAATGTGTTCTTATGTTCTAATCCATCACCTTTAACTTGTGGATTATTCTTCTTGTTAGCTTGTGTGATGTTTTTTAGCTTGTGTGTTCATTTCAAACTGCATGCAATTATAGGCTTCCAAGGGGCACACTTCCTTTCTCCTTTGTTGTTAGAACCTCTAATGCATGATATTTCCTTTCCACAAGGTCACACACATGATTTAACCAAATACACCATAAACTACTCTATTCATTTTGCAACCCAAGGAATACCATTAAACACCCCCACTATTGGGACTCCTACTCTAAATAGTGTGAGGTCTAGTTGGGACCTCATATCGGGGAGATCCCGTGAATTTTGGTAGATCCAACACCATCTACAGAATAACATCTACATCCAGAGGTGGTTAGGCGAGGCTTATTGGGAGTGGTGACTTCTAGTGGGTGGTGTCCTACAAAATCATATGAGTAGAGACTTCTTGGCTACTGGTCACCAACAATATTATTGATAGGGGTAGTGGCTCCTAGCTGCTGGTGGGAAGCTAAAAAAATGTGATATATATGATTGATAATTATAAGAGAACGAGAAGTAGAACAACAACAATGGGTGGCTTTTCACCCCTTGAAAATTTCCACCAAAAATACTTGTGTCTCCTTGTGCATGTTTGTTATGAAATTTTTTATGACACTTATGTGTTGATTTTATGCTACATTTTTCTACTAATGTTATGATGTGTATGGTTGTTTAATAATTTAGCGAAAAAGGGAGAAAATTTTGTATGTTCCATAAATATTTGTTCACCTCCACAAGAGGTTATCTATATTTATAAAAAGTGGTATTAGAGTGGGACTCTTGCTTTCAACTTAATCACTGGAGGGTAGATCTAGGGAGTGTTCATGAAAATTTCATTTATTTTCCTACAATGGATCAACAAGGACTTCCAATTCTTCACGAATGTAAATTTTCAATATGAAAGGTGAAATTAGATATGTACTTGTTGTCTCTTGATGAAAATATTTTATTGTCTCTAGAATATGGAATGAAATATGAATTTAATGATATTTCTATATAGGTTATTTCGCGTGGGCTTTCAACATTTGGAAATATTTATGTGAGACATTGTGAGACTACAAAAGAGATGTTGGACAAGTTTCAGAGTATGTCTTGCGGAGAAAATTTTCACACCTCAGAGAATGTTGAAGAACCCTGCCACTCTCATGTTTATGAGAAGAACAATGCAAATTATTCTACACTTATAGTAGTAGAAAATCCAGTTTCCCTACAAGAAGAAGATGGAAGAACCGATGGCCCATGAGAGGAAGATGAAACAATTAGAGAAATTTTGAGGTATAAAATGGGCCTAAAAACAAAAATGTACAACCAAAATAAAAATTTTAAGAACCAATAGGATTCAATATGCTAATGTTAACATGGGGGATGATTCACAATTTTTGGAGTAAAAAAGTAAAAGTATTAAAAAAAAAAACTACTTCTTCAACTCATATTTTCAACTTATGCCCCAACGTTTTTTCTCAAATTTCTAGTAATATCTCTCATTGGATGCATAATTTAATTATTCATCCAAATAGTGCCCACGTTTCATAATTTTGATGGACACTGCTACATGAAAAATGAGAAACACAAAAAATATGATGGCAATAAGTTTTTTTCATGTATTTCACATTTTGATTGTAGCAGGGTCCATCTAAAGTGTGTAACATGCGTACTCCTTGGATGAGGAATTAAATTCCACATAAAAAAGGTGTTATTTCTTGAAATTTGAGTAAAACCGTGGGGAGATAAGCTGAAAACATGAGTTAAAAAAGTGGGTTTTTCTTTTTTCCCTCTAAATTTTGAGGAGGCATTATGCTCATTGTGGAGCTAGTTATGCCCATATTGGGTCATATGCATTTGCTCCATATTTCTGAGGATATTTTGCATGGATAACTCATGATGAGTTTATGGGCTTGTGCGAGTTGGATTAGATGCATATTTTTGACGATGCATTGGGATATTTTATTGCTACATAAGTCTCAATGGATTCTTTATTACAAATCTTATGTTGATGTTGTTCTTGCTTAATGCTCCTTGGACACATTTCTCATACGATCACACATTGATGATGCTGGAGAGATTGTTGTTACATTGCATTGTGTTCTATCAGTGATGCTTTTGTTTCTTGTTGATATTTTTTCTAGAGCTAGACTTAATTATACAAGAGTATGGTTCTTGATTTTTATGCCTCTATGACGATATATTTTCCACTGATGAAGAAGTTGTATATGCTACTATTTATATGTCATTCAATTTATGTTGTTAGTGTCAGATGATTATGATGCAAAGGCATTTTTAGATCATGGAGAATTAGGGGAATGTTGAGGCCTAAAATGAGCCTCCTAAGGAGATAATAAAATAATATCTAAACCAATAAAATAATATTTATGAATTTGAAATTCACTTTTTGCGCCACAATCCATGTAACCATGGTTGAATTCAATTCAAAATTTGTACCAAAATAAAATTAATAAACAAATTGTATAATAAAATGTGATTAATATACTATATAAAAAGGAAAGAAAAGAAAATAATATAATATAATATAATAAATGTATAGGGATATGCATTGTTTCTTTCAAGAAATATTAAATGAAAATAATATATTTTTATTCAAAAAGTGTGAAATGAGATTTATTATTAGTACTTTACTGATAATTTAAAAGTACTTAGAGCACTACCATAGTTAACCATGAGTTTGTATCCACCATTGAGAATGTGACAAGTAAGTACCTTTAACTGAAGCAATGCCGCCTCAACCATTAGGGATGATGTCATCCCCTAAAATGTGATTGGTTCTCATAAAGTGAATTTTGATTGTACATTTTCCTTAGGAGGCCCACTTTAGACCTGAAAATTTCCCTAATGGTTGTTGGTGGCTATCATTGATCAATTTTTATTTTCTACTAAATTCATTTCGTATGGTTGAGATGTTGAGAGTAGCCATGTACTATCATATGCCATGTATAGTACTCTTATTCTTTTTGTTACAAAGGGCTCATATCATTGCTCGTGAATTCCATTCATTTAATGCATATCATTATATTGGGATTGCATAGAGGAGAGCACACTTCTGTGCAATTGTAAAATCCATGTTTCATGACCATTTCATCTTGTTGTTTTATTTCTCTCAAGAAACCCATGGTTTCTAGCATGCATTGTAAAAATTATCAAATCAACTATGTATGGGAAAATGGGCGTCTAAGTCATGTCTCATTTTGTATATTTTTTATCTAGCCCTATTAAATTGGATGAATGATGTAAACTTGGGTCCATAGAGTCATTCGTTGCTAGTAGGTATGATTATAATGAAGTCACATGTTAGTTTATGTACTTATCACAACTGTTGGGCCGGGATTAAGGTATGTTTTCACCCTATGATTACTTCGAATTGTGACACAATTTTAGGAATTCCTCCTCATCTTAACAATAAAGAAAGAAAAGATTTATGAAAATCAGGGAAATTGGGCTAATGACAAAAGGAATGTTTCTATAAAATAAATATGACTTATTGTATCTCCATATGCAGGAAGGAAGAGTAGATGAACCAACGGTAAATGGAAGATAACCAATAGACACAGACTCCTGGAATCTCAGTAACTCCCAGAAACCGGCAGAAGGCAGAAAGACAGATCCAAGCTTCAGAACCCAAATGACAGCCACACGCAGCAGGCTGTCGTTTGGAAAATACTATCCCATTGTGTGAAAATTCCTTTAAAAGGACCAGGGATGAACTAGATAGGGAGTCGAGTAGGAATTTCCTTTTGTAATCAATGCATTAGGACAGAACTGTTCAATTGTATCCTTGTATTATCCCTTGATTTAATAAATATTTTTGATGTTTTGAACAATCTTCTTTTGAGGTTTTCATTGCATTAGATCTTCTGGTGGTCTGGGCCCAACTCCTGGGAGTCTCCTCTCCAATTTTCGTGATGTGCATTAGTTACCGAATCAATATCCAGTTATCTGATGTGGTTGTAAATTACTTTCCCTCTCAATAAAATTACAGTTTTTCTTTCTTTAGAGTAGTTTAGCATTCTTCCAATGCCTTTTTAGTCGATTTACGAATCATAGAATAATTATTGTTCAATGTTATTTTTCTTTACGGAATAGACTGTTTCAGCACAGTAAGGCGTCCAAGTGTTGAATAATGTTATTAGTCAGTTTGCAAAGAGAATTCCATTGCAAAATTATATAAATAATTGTTGATTCAGTTCATTCAAATTTTTGTTCAATTCACTCAGATTTTTGTTCAATTCATTAAGATTGTTGTTCAATCCATCATTATGTTGTTCAATCATAGGGTTCTCTCCTTCTAAACTAGACATAATAGTTAGCTACATTCTACGAAGCCATTTCTCTTTGAGTTGATTGAACTTCGAGAATTAGATAATCCTTTTTCATAAGAAATATAGAGTAACTATTAGTCGACCTCACTTGCATATACTGTGCTTACACTCTTGAAATAAGAAGACTTACCTTGGGTTGACAATTAAATGAGAAGCACTAACATTTCCTATAATAAGCCACCTCCGTGAACCAACATTTTGGTGCCGTTGCCGAGGAGAGTGTTAAGAGTTATATCCTTTATTCATCTTTCTCGATCGTTGCAAAGAATTGGGTATTAAAAAAGAGAGGTAAGAACCTGCGTTCCGGCAAGAAAAATGCTTGCTCTCTAGCTAGCTTCTCAGCAAATTGTGCAAAGACTAGTAGAATAGGTGCTCTTGTTTTATGACTAGGAAGAAAAAGATAGAAACAATTTTAAATCATCCGCAAAAATCTCCACAATCCAAAGGACCAATGATCCTTGGAAGAACAACATATATAGACGAAATCATTAAGAAAGTTAAATCTCAGGCCTCCATATGACCCAGAACTATTTGCATTCAGATTCTTATCACACTCCCTCAGGTGGCAGCCTCATCATCTGCAGCCCACGCCGAGATTCACTGTGAGACAAAAGGATCTGAGCAAAGCCTTTAGACTATCGATCATATAGGCATTGAACCTTCAAGGGAGGGAGGTTCTTGCAATTTACAGGAAGGAGAAGGAGAAACTAGTGGTGCAATTCAAATAGAATCTCCAAGCCTAAATCCCCTAAAAGAGTAGTCGAGACAGAGATACTCAGGATCCCAGATCAGGGAAGCACTGTAAATCCTCCATTGCATTTGCCTCCCAAACCCACCAGGATTACTCCTCCAAAACAAGAAATCCCCAAATATTTCTGGTACCTCTTTTATCAAATGGAAAATAATCAAAATCAGAAACAGAGGTAGACATCAATGTTGGATTACCCCATTGTTGATCATGTTTCAAATGCCCCTATGAAATCCATTCCCTTGCACAACATTCCCACCTTCCATGGGTTGACCACGGAAGATCCTGATGCATTCCTATTTGAATTCAATGTCTTATGTAGGGGGTATGACTACACCACTGATCCTCAGAAACTGAAACTATTTCCCTCTACCTTAAAGGGAACAACACTACGTTGGTTCATGGGCCTAGGTAGGGGAACTATCAATAACTAGGACCAAATGAAGAACATTTTCCTTAATAAATATCAAGACTACTTCCAGACCCAAGATTTGAAAGATGAAATCTTCAACATGTTTGCAAAAGACAATGAAACATTAGAAGAGTACGTAGAAATATTAAAATCCACAATGATTAAATGAATGAAGGAAGAATGGGTTGAAACACTTAACATAATGGGAAAAGGGGATATTTACCAGGAAGAATATGATGAGATTATTTCCCTGTGTATTAGATGCTCTCGGGGTAGTGCGTGCAATCGCCCAAATGGACGTGATTCTATAAAAAAATATCTTAAGCAGTCTAATGGCAACGTAACTAGATCATAGTTTGTCAATCTTTTGGAAGATTTCAAAACTAACATTTTTGGTACTTTGACAACATAGCTTGACGTCTTACAAGCCAAGTAGAAACAAGATATAGTAGAACAGAACTTGGTTGTCTTTTTCCCACTCTGTCAGAAGAAGCACAGCCAAAGGGAATTCCCTTTAGACATGGTTCATACCTGTGCCATATGCACTAAGGATCATACCACGGACCAATGTCCTTCACTCCCTGGGATGAAAGTAGTTTACAAGGAAGCAAAGGAAGAGAAAAAATCAGTCTACCTAATGAGTCAGCATCGACAATGGCAGGCATGACCAGGTATGCCTCAAGACCTACCTCAGTTCTTTTCTTCTCTGCAGTTTAACCAAAAAACCCTGCAACATCTTGGCAGAAGAAAAATCATTTTTCTACTTGGCCGAACTAGTTGTTTCTTATACCACCCTGGCCTGCACAACCCTCATCAGGGAATAACTAGCCAAGCTTTCCTTTTTCTCCCCCTTATTGGAAAAATGTTTCATATCAAGCCCAATGGCCAAACCCCCCTTCTCAAACCACTAATTGGAATGGGCAGCGACCCCTGGGAATGACCAACCTACCCATGGGAGCAGGGGCCTAGAATCAAACTACACTACCAGCTCCATATCCAGTTCACCACAACCCACAACCTGTCATACGCCCTCAATTGCCAACCCAACCCAATCCTAATCCCAAAAACAGACTGGTTCAACTAATTTATATCATACAAAATCCTAATCTTGACATTGAGCCAAATAAATGTAATGAACTAAGGTTGAGATTAGGATGTACTATCTTACCAATAGAAGCCACGACTCCACCTCAATTCCGAGCTAGAACTTCAACGAAGCCTAGCCAAGGAAATATAACGGGAATAGAGGTAGGAAAAGATAAAGAAACAGTTGACCAACAAGGGCCTAAAGAACTTAGGATGTCTCCACCTCCATTCCCTGAAAGGTTAACTCTGCCCAGATCGATAGTCTCTCTAGACGTTGACATCTTGGGGGAGTTGAGAAACCTTTGTATCAAAATTCCTCTTCTCCAGGCCATACAAGACATTCCCATCTATGCAAGAATAATTAAGGAGTTATATGGAAAAAATGAAGTAAAAAATACAAAGACTGCACCCACCGTTCATGTGGTAGGGATGCTATCTAATTTATTACTAGGTAAGGAACCACCCATGAAATATGAAGACCCAAGAAATACCATTGTGACTGTACAAATATTTGGCCTCTCATTTCAAAACACATTGGTCGACTTAGGGGCACCCATTAATATCCTAACTATAGGGGCCTGCGAAAAAATGGGCATATCAACTTTAGAACCTACGGCTACATTGCTGGAACTTGCTGACAGGTCTGTTATCAGACTAGAAGGAATAGTGTAGGACATCCTGGTCTCTGTGGACTCATGGGAATATCCTGCTTATTTCTTAGTTATTAATCCAAAGAAAAATATGGACGGACACCCATTTATTCTTGGGTGACCTTGGTTGGCCACAGACAATGCTTACATAGGCTGTCGAATAGGCAGCATGACTATCACTAGAGGAAATTCCATAAAAACTATCATTATTTATTTGCTTGCAAAACCAAGCTTACCCACGATAAAAATTAACAAGCATCTATGTACATATTGGGAGAAAAACGTTCGTCCACCTTTGACATTAGTGGAATCTCTCGAATTTAAGGTTCAAACTAAAGATGATGTAATCAATAATTTTATGAGTCAGCCACCCACATCTCGAAATTTAAAATGCCAAATGTTGAAAGTAGTCCTTGAAGACAGAGCTCAAGAAGATCCCATGACAGACCTTGAGGATCAATGTATTCCTTCAACCTCTGTACGTAACATCATACCCATTGAGATTGAGTGAGGAAAGGTCTTGAATATTAATGGCAATTTGGATGATGACCAAAATCGAAGGCTCATAAAAGTTCTTCAGAAGTATCAAGTGGCATTCACTTGGGATTACCCAAACATGAAGGGCTTAGATCCTCAGCTATGCAGCCATCACATCTATACTGATAAGGAATTCTGTCCCATTAGACAACATCAGCAAAGGCTAAACTCGCACTTAAAAGATATTGTAAAAGAGGAGCTGCAAAAACTATTAGATGTGAATTTCATTTATCCTATTTTAGACAACAATTGGGTCTCCCCTCTGGTATTCGTCCCTAAAAATAATGGGAAATGGAGAATCTGCATGGATTACAAACAATTGAATAAAGAAACGCAGAAATACCACTTCCCCCTCCCCTTCATTGACCAAGTCCTTGACACATTGCCAGGGAAATGGTTCTTTTCATTTCTTGACAGGTTTAGTGGTTACAATCAAATCCAAATAGCCCCTGAAGACTAGGATAAGATAAACTTTACCTACCCATGGGGTATTTCTGCTTACAGAGTTTTACCATTTGAGTTATGTAATGGCCCAACAACATTTCAGAGAGCCATAATCAACATTTTTTCTGACTTAATAAATGAGGGGCTTGAAATCTATATGGATGACTTCACACCGTATGGTGAGGACTTTGATCAAGCTTTAGAAACGCTAGAAAATTTGTTAGAACGATGTATTGCTACTAGGTTATGTTTAAGCAATGAAAAATGTCACATGATGATGATTGAGGGAGTGATCCTAGGTCACTACATCTCTACAGCTGAAATACAGGTAGATCCAACTAAGATAGTGGTAATCCTTCTATTAGCTACACCTTGTATGTAGACGAAGGTATGCAGTTTCTTGGGATATGCAGGATATTATCACAGATTTAGAAATAATTTCTCACAAATAGCTGCACCTTTGTATGCATTAACTGGAAATGTTGAATTCCATTGGACTGAGAAATGTGATATCACTTTTGCAGATTTAAAAAAACTGGTCTCGACAGCACCAATTCTGCGAAGGCCTAACTAGAAGTTTCCTTTTCGCATCTCTTCAGATGCATCCGACACAATAATAGGGGCAGTTCTTGGCCAAGAAGAAGACAAAAATGCCTATGCTATTTATTATATTAGAAAAAATCTCACTCCTGTCGAATTAAACTATACATGACTAAAAAGGAGTTCCTAGTTGTCATTTATGCTATTAATAAATTTAGGCAGTATATAATTGGCTATCAAGTACTCCTGTATACTGATCACTCTGCCATTAGATATTTAGCCAACAAACCAATCACGAATGGGAGAATAACTCATTGGTTGCTGCTATTGTAGGAATTCGATATAACCATCAAATATCATCTAGGAAAGGAGAATGTGGTCATAGACTTCCTGTCCAAGGTTTCAAAGATGGACAACACGGTAGCTGTTGATGATCAATTCCCTAACGAACATCTTTTTACTGTAGCAGTAAAAACACCATGGTATGTAGACATGGAAAATTTCTTGGTAGTAGGGAAGTTGCCCAGAGATTTAACATCAAGAGAACATAAACTGATTGTACAACGCATCGCAAGGTTCTCCCGGATCGGTGGATACCTATTCCATATAGGGGCCGACATGCACATATGTAGATGCATCATAGAGGACGAAATCTATGACATATTACGAGCCTATCACGATGAACCTTGTGGTGGCCATTTCCCAGAACACAGAATGGGGCACAAAGTGTTGCAATTAGGCTATTATTGGCCTACAATTTTCAAAGACGCAAAAAAATATGTCCAAGGCTGTGATAGCTACCAAGGAATGGGCTACTCGGGCCAAGCTGATGAAATGCCACTACAACCACAATTAGTAGTAGAACCATTTGAACGATGGGCACTGGACTTCGTTGGACAATTCAACCCACCATCAAACCAGAAAGTCTACATGTTGTTTGCCACAGATTACATAACCAAATGGGTAGAAGTAGTGGCCTTGAAAAGAGCAATGGAAGAATCGGTGATTAATTTTATTTTTGAGCTGTTCGTGCGATACGGTTTGCCATGCGAAGTGATAACTGATGGGGGGCACAATTTGTAAGTAATAAAATCACAGCCACCCTAAGGAATCACCATATCATCCATAGAGTTACATCTCCTTACCACCCAAAGGAAAACAGACAAATCGAAAGCACCAATCAAATCCTGGAGGAAATTCTTACCAAAATAGTATCAACACATCGTCGGTACTGGGCCACAAGATTACCAGAAGCCTTATGGGCTTATCGTACAACCTGGAGAAACACCACTAGATATTCACCATATCATCTAGTATTTGGGAGAGAACCTATCTTCCCTATTGAATTTGAAATCAAAACTCTAAGGACAGCCTAGGAGGCAGTGTTGGACTTAACAGAAGCCCAAGCTAGAAGACTCCAACAAATAAATGAATTAGACGAAATACGGCTACTAGCCCTGCAACACACAATGATCATCCAAAAACAACGAGCTAAGTGGCATGACAACCTTATCAAGAAGAAGATATTTCAAAAATGGGATTGGGCACTCCTCTATGACTCCATATTCTAGGATTTTCCAGGAAAATTACAAATAAGATGGCTTAGTCAATACGAAATTCAAAAAGTACAAAACAATGGCACACTCACCTTGACCACCATAGATGGGTCTGGTTCAACATTTCAAGTCAACAGGCACAGAGTACAACTCTATCAAAAAACTCTCATGAAGGAATATTTTTGCCAACAGGCACGAAACGATTCCACCATCCATGTTGTGGAAAAAGGGGGTGATAACCCCACAACCTCAAGTACATGAGAAGTTTTATACCATCATTTGTAAATAATGTATATAAGTTCCTTACTACTCCTAGTTTTTACTTTGTTGTACATTCTTCATACTCGCAATTGTATTCTTATTTTTCTATCATCCTCTTGTATTGTTGCATTTTTTCCTGATGTTCAATCCAATTGAACAATTGTTTTTCTTTGTTTTATTTTTCCCACTGTTCAATCCAATTGAACAACCCTATTCTTGTGATTTTATTTTCCTCATTGTTCAATTATTGAATGGTTTCTGTTCAATCCAATTGAACGGTTGTCGTTCAATCGGATTGAATAGCCATGAGTTTGTGTGTTTATTTTCCTCGTTGTTCAATACTTGAATGGATGTTGTTCAATACTTGAACAATTACTGTTCAATTGGATTGAACAGCCGTGTTTTTGCATTTTTTTTTTCTTCTTGCTCAAATCCTTTGAATGGATGTTGTTCAATCCAATTGAACAGCTACTGTTCAATCAGATTGAACAGTGTGAGTTTGTATTTTTATTTTTCTTGCTGTTCAAATCCTTTGAACAGCCGAGTTTGTGTTTTTTTTTCTTTTCTTGCTGTCCAAATTCTTTAAACGATTGTTGTTCAATACAATTGCATAATTGTTGTTCAATACAATTGAACAATTCTTGTTCAATCCTGTTGAACAACCGTGTTTTTCATTTTTATTTCTCCTGGCTGTTCAAACTCTTCGAGCCATTGTTGTTCAATCATATTGAAGAACTGTTGCTCAAATTGAACAACCTCATTTTTGCATCCTATTATTCCGCTTATCAAACACCCTTTCCCCAATCCACACCCGAGCTATAAAAGGCATCTCTGAGTAGGGAATGACAGTTGAAGAGGAGAGGGAAGTAGTAAAATGACCAATATGATGATTCCTTAGCACTATAATCCCTAAAATAGAAGCTGAAATTGTACATATATAAAATAAAATGCTAAGTCCTCCCCAGTTCAAATGTGTTATCATACAATACATGTCCTTATGATGGTATACCTTTCTGCACTATTCGAGTAGTATTTCCCTCCAATATGAAGAAATGGGAATGAGGGGTATTAATTGTATTGGCATTCTTTTACTTCTCTCACCATACGTAACTCTTAAGGAGTTAATGAGCCTCCCTTCATGTATAAAGAGAAACTATTATGTGTTCATGAAAAATTTTAAAAGAGGATAGGAGGTCTCATCACGAACCAACCTACCTTGATCATAGGGATTTAATAGGTGACATGCCCACAATGGCCATCACACCAGGGTAATGACCTTCTCATTTGCTCAAGGACATGAGAAATCATCATGAGCTGGCCTGATCACTCTATTACAATCCTAGTGAATGGTATTGTGACTATGTCACTATCACACCAGCATAGTGACCTCCTTATAAATCAAAATGTTATGTTTCTAAAAGAAGTACTGTGCTTACATGCAAATTTTCAATAGAGGATAAGGGGTCTCATCACGAGCCAACCTACCATGTTCATAAGAGCTTAGCAAGTGACATGCCCACAATGGCCACCACACCAGGGTAATGACCTTCTCAAATGCTTGATGGATAGGAGGTCTCATCATGAGCCGACCTGATCACTTTGCTACAGCTTTGGTGAGTGGCACTATGGTTATCTGGATTTCATACTAGCATGGTGATCTCTCCACAAAATTGGTAGAATAACCATTGTTACATAAGGATACCGGCTCATTATTTTGGGTTGAAATGGCAACCCTGTCGAGGTTATGAATGCCTGTTGGTAGTAGTCGCTCTGCTTATGGTATGGGAGTATGTTTCATTAATATCCAATTACTCTTATATATAATTTATCTTCCATTTTTGTTCCATAAGCCATTACTCGAATTAGTGATAATTATAATCTACCACATGAATAACTATAACGAAGATATGATTACATATTTGAACCTCGGGATGACTGCACCAATCATTACCTATCTCAGTATTTCTTCCGTCATACTTTTTCATTGAAGAAGGACATCATATCATAATAATAGCTATATTGTTCTCTCTCCCTTTCTGGACACTTCCGCACGAGATGCACTTATGGAAAAACATCCAAATATGACCTTTACACTGCATATGGTCATAATTACTCAATTAATCCTCATCCCCTGAAACTTGAAAGACACGACCTCCTCCTTCACGTACAGGCCACTATTATCAAATATTGACATTCCCCCATTCACATTCATGATTGGCCAAATCCCTCTTGTACATGAGGACGTGGGCACCCTTACTTCGATGGAGGGGGTGTAATTAGTTATAAATTAGCAAGCATGCCAAATGTATACAAAAATCTCGTTAGATACATCAATAAGACCAGAGGAGCATTACAATTAAGTCATGAAGTTACCTGCACATAACCACAATCTCTCTTTCTCTTGCATACAACATTCATTCGAAACAAAGAGATGAGAGAGAATAAAATCAGAGGAAGAGGCACAAGAACACACACCAGCCATGGGAGGAAATTCTCTTCGGAATGAGCCTTAGAAATTCTCGATTTTAGATTCAGCTAACACTACCCTCCAGCAAGACGGCTGGCTGACATATGTACAATGATTAGAAGGATTTGATAGAGAAGTAGAAACTGAGTTTCTGCAAAACCTGCAAGAGGGACAGACCATAATCAAGGGTAGAGTTATACCATTCACAGAGGAAATTATTGTTGAAGTCTCCAGAATACCAACAAAAGGAGAAATATGGACATAGAAACATCTCCTCCTATGAGAGGCAGTTGCAACATATCAGGATCCAAAGGAGCCATTGGAGCAAAAATGAAAATGGATTAACCCTACCTCTCTACACCAACCATGGAAGGAACTGATAGCATTCATCCAAAGATTCATTACATGTGATGGATGCAAAGATGTGGTAAAACCTCGTCAGCTTAAAATTTTAGCTATACTTAAGAAAAATATTTTAGTTAACCTGCCTAGTTTCTTAAATTCTATATTGCAGGACACTGTTGTTCGATTAAGAAGAGCTAAAAATCCCCAAGAAGTAGTTAGTCACCACGAGCTAATCAAACTAATCACCATACATGAGCTGGAAAAGCAGCAGATAGCCTGGGACAATTTTTCTAACCCTGCCGCACAGGTACCTGAGGTAAACTGTGGTGAAACTGAAATTGAGCTCCCCAGAGTAAACATACCTAGAAGGAAAAGGACCCGTACTGCAACCTCAGAACCAAGTAGGAAAAAATGGTCCAAAACATTTCAAGGAACCTTAGACTTCATAGAGGAGGTAGGGCCATCCCGTTCGATATCCTCGAGCCCTCAAAACACAGCGTTGCAAGACTACGAGGAAGAGATGGTTCGATTCCTAGATAAAATGAAGGCAGACCATGAATCTAGAAGCCTATCGGAAGCAGCAGAGCAAGAGGAACCTATAGATAAGTCTCCCACTATCAGCAGTTCTGGCCAGACCGAGGTTCTACCCTACCAAGAGGAATCAAAAGCTAGTGGGGCTCTGTCCCCTATCGAGAATTATGAGGTGAGTAGTGAAGGGAAGGCAGAGGGGAGAGCAGAATCAGAAAATCAGTGAGGAGGCATTGTCCCTTTGGAGAAAAACACAAGCATAGAAATAGTCCCTTTGACACTGGGAGGTAGCACTGCCCCACTTAGTTAGGACCCTCATACAGAAGTAAACTCTGAAACTCAAGTAGAAAACACCATCACATGAAACCTTGAGGTTGGCAGCACCATTCCTGAAAATGAGAATGTTGCACCTACACCACCTGCTAAAATCAAGTCAGGTGAGAATTCAGCTGAAAAGAAGATTAAGAAACTGAGTGGGGCCTACAAAATATTAAATAAAATGGTGAAACATTTAATAAAGATATTAAAGGAGGTAAATAAGGCCTGAAAGCCAAAGAAGGAAACCACCACCGCAGGAACCCAAACAGAATTAGTCACCAACTTGATAGACACTGTTGAAGCTGAGATGCAAACTGACTTAGCTGACATTGTTGAGGCTGAGATGCAAACTGATTTGATAGATACTACTGAGGCTGAGGTGCAGACCAACTCAGCTGACACTGCTAAGGTTGGGATGTAGACTGACTAAGCAGGTACTACCGAGGCCAAAATTTAGACAGAGATAGCAAACACCATTGAAGCTTCTACACAAACTGGGAAAAAAATTATAGAAGAGAAGGAGACCCAAACAGAGGAAACCTCTTCTTGTGACCACCTAGTAGAGATAGTTGTTAATCAGAAATTTTATAATTAACTGGTTCAAACACATCATGAGCTAGCACAATGTAGGAAGGATGTGGTGCTAGCATAAGAATATCAAGCACTACTAAAGAAATTCACAAACCTCTTCTCCACAGAAGACAAAACATTTTCCCATCTTAGAGAGAAATAGGAAAAGGTAAAAAGGGCACAAGAATGATTGGAGCAGTCCAAGAAACAAATCACCACGATTTTTTCTCTGTATTATCATGCACTAACATGCAGGGCACCAACTACCAACTATGCTCTGTTATAAACGAAATGATATTTACTACTGAAAATCAAGGCCGCTAGGGCAAGGAAGTCCACAAATTTCATAACCATAGAAGAGTTTGTCCATTGTTGCAATGATCAAGATGAACAGGTGCAACACCTTCTATGTGAACTCTACATGCACAATTTATTTCTAGAAGAGGACACAGACAACAATCCTAGTCCCTTTATAGGAGATGTTCAGCTCCAAGCCTTCCTCTCATTCATTAAAAACCAGATTAGGTGGGACAAAGCCTATAAAATCTTCCAAAAGAGATAGCATCGCCTAGACCTGTGGGTTAGGGGAGAACCTACAAAACCCCTGGAGTTTCTTATCCAACAAAAGAACTTCATGCGAAGGAAACGTGTAAGGACCAGGCTGGGACCCATCCATAAAGACATTATAGAAAATGGACAGGAATAATTTGAAGAAATTTGGGAAGCAGCCTTGGCAATAGCTAAACAGAGATGGATGGTATCCACAAATAATGTAAATAATAGGGAGCCATTTGGCTACAGAAATTTCAAGGCTGCCACCTCCATATTCCTCTCATATAGTAACATAGTCTTCAGAATGGGTCTTGCATGGTTAGTATGTAGATATAGATGCCCTCTTATCTGGTATCCTATGAGGGCTATAATCATGACAATGAATTGCCAGAAGGGCACACAAACGCTGCCTTTGCAATAATTAGACAGAAACAAGGTTTCAAAGCATACAAGGATGAGGTCTACCCTGCCTACTCCTTAACAAAATTGCATCGCAACCATATATTTGCATGAGGACCTAAAATTAGGTAAGCAGGGGAGTATGTTGGGCCAGGATTAAGGTATGTTTTAACCCTATGATTACTTCGAATTGTGACACAATTCTAGGAATTCTTCCTCATCTTAACAATAAATAAAGAAATTTTTTTTGAAAATCAGGGAAATTGGGCTAACGAAAAAAGGAATTTTTCTATAACAGAAATAATACCTATTGTATCTACGTATGCAGGAAGGCAGAGCAATTGAACCAATGGTAAATGGAAGACAACCGACAGACATGAACTCTTTGAATCTCAGTAACTCCCAGAAACTGGAAAAAGGCAAAAAGACAGGTCCAAGCTTGAGAACCCAAATGACAGCCGCGCACAGTGGGCTTTCATTTGGAAAATACTATCCCATTGCGTGAAAATGTCTTTAAAAGGACCAGGGATGAACTAGATAGGGAGTAGGATACGAATTTCCTTCTGGAATCAATGCATCATGACAGAACTATTCAATTGTATCCCTGTATTATCCCTTGATTTAATAAAGAATTTTGATGTTTTGAACAATCATATTTTGAGGTTTTCATTGCATTAGAGCTTTTGGTGGTCTGGGCCCAACCCCTAGGAGTCTCCTCTCCAATTTTCATGACGTGCATTAGTTACAGAATCAATATCCAGTTATCTGATGCGGTTGTAAATTACTTTTCCACTCAATAAAGTTACAATTTTTCTTTCTTCAGAGTAGTTTAGAATTTGTGCTTTCTGATTTAGAATAATCATATTCATATTTTCTGGTTTATAATAATGCTTTATCGTTTTTAGATGTTTCTATTTTCTTCCAATGCCTTTGTAGTCAATTTACAAATTGTAGAATAATTATTGTTCAATGTTATTTATCTTTATAGATTAGATTGTTCTTTCAGCACAGTAAGGCGTCCAATTGTTGATTAATGTCAATTAGTCAGTTTGCAAAGAGAATTCCATTGAAAAATTATATAAGTAATCATGGATTCAGTTCATTCAGATTTAAGTTCAATTCATTCAGATTGTTGTTCAATTCATTAACATTGATGTTCAATCCATTTTTATGTTGTTCAATCATAGGTTTCTCTCCTTTTGAACTAGATAAAATAGTTAGCTACATTCTACCAAGCCATTTCTCTTTGAGATGATTGAACTTCGAGAATTAGATAATCCTTTTTCATAAGGAATATAGAGCAACTATCAGTCGACCTCACTTTCATATATTGTGCTTACACTCTTAAAATAAGAAGACTTACCTCGGGTTGACAATTAAATGAGAAGCACAAAGGTTTCCTATAATACGCCACCTCCGTGAACCAACAACAACCATGGATTTTCTCCATGAAGCTTTGTACCTATATGGGACTTCATTATATATCATTTCTCAAAGTCAGTTGGAGTGCTAGTCCATGAGCAGTAGTTTCTTGCGCTTGGAAAGGAGGATTATTGGAGAGAAGTGAAAGTGTTGCTACGATAGCAAAGAGAGTGCGTTTTCATCTCCATTACATACTTAGGGAGTTTATGATAAAAATGAGAGGATGCATGGAATTTTCTAGAGACATGTTGGTAGCTAAGTTCATTGGTTCACATGCTTATCTTGCATGAGATACATCCTTGGTTGATTTTTTTGTATTAGCTTTGTATTGGCATGGTGTTGATCTTGACACAAAGAGTACTTCTCTCATTTCTCACATTTCTTGGATTAGTGTTGGTATTTTCCTTTTCCATTGATGTGAAAGGGGGTGACATATTGGAGAGTGCATGGAGAGTGAAGTGAGATTATATCGGCCTTAGAGTTATGGTAATTAGGTTGAGGTTGACATCAATGACAAAAGGGGAGCATGTTTGAATTATATTGTTAGAATTGGGGTCAACGTGTACATAAAATTATTTGTTTATCATTGATGTCAATCTGATGATGGTGTTCCTCATGATTTATGGTTAGCTAAGATATGACTTATCAATTACATGTTGATCTATGTAGAGGTGTTTTGGCCAACAAGGATTTCAATATCCTTACTTGATGCAGTTCTATTTGGATTTTTTATCTTCCCTTGAGGATGTTATTGATAATGTGAAATAGTTGGAAGATGTTTGAAAATGTATTAAGAATGTATGTCCATTTCCTGAAGTTGAGCTATAAGTTTGGTGGTAGGTGTGTATACCTAAGGAGTCAGTTGAGTAGTTGATCATGCTGGATAGAGTTCAAGAATATTGGAGATTATTTTTGAGTTTACTAATGATATGGTATGGGTTGCAGAGGTTGTACAGGATCAAGAGGTGAAATAATACTTTCTGGCATAGATTTTGGAATTTGGGTGTTGATAAGAGAAGGTATTGCATAAATTATGTTACAATTGGTGGGATTTAGACCTACATAGTGTAGTTGTAGGCTCTCAGACACTCGAAGGCCAATTGGAGGGCAGCAGCTATAGACTCTGGGAGTTAGTAGTCATCCTAGGGTTTGTTCCTGTAAGTGAATTTTCTCCAGATTATGCGTGCACCTCAGGTGTTTTATTGTCGTCTTATGATGTTTTTTGTTTCGAAATTTTGTTAAAAAGGTCGGGAAAGTTTAATTGACATTTAGAAGGTTGTTAAGGTGGAAATATATCTCCCATTCAATGAATATAGTGGGATATTGAATTAAGGAAGATAAATATAAAAATATTATAACAATATAAAGCACATGGACAAGAATGATTAGGTCTCCATTACTTTGATTATAATTTTCACTCTAATCATTCTAGAAAATTACATATGGGAGAATGTACTAAGGATTTTTGGTTGGTTGAGTTATTCGTTGAGTGTGTGAGTGAGAAGAGCAAAGCATGCTAGTGGAGCGGAATGTACATATTTTTTGAAGCATTGTAGAGGTAGATCAGAGATTGCAGAAGGTAGTTTAAGCATGTTTGAGGAAGAATATTATGAAATTAGTAAGGAGATGGATAAGAGATGATTAAGGATAATTTGGTGCATCATTACTACTTGAGTATTCTTCAGGTTATTGTTTGTGTGGGGCATTTATTTTTGAACACATTTATATACTATAGAGAGGATTTTTGTTGATGTGTTTATTATATTATATCATGGAGTGTTTGTATTGATTGATTTTATCATTTTGTAGAGGAGTGATGTATTGTTGTTTAGCTATAAAGTTATCCATGGATTCTAGTTTGAAAATGTATGAAAGCATGGCTCTTTTTGTTTGAGGAGGTGATGGCCTCCATTCAGTAGTGACTGAAAAAGATAGGATTAGTGGCTCCTTGCTAGTGGTGGACAAAAATATATTATATTGGGAGTAGCATCTCCATCTAGTGGTGGTTGGATAGTCCAATGGTGGATAGGAGAGGCTTCTTGGGAGTGGTGGATTCCAGCAAGTGGTGGTATGCAAAGTCATGTGAGTAGAAACTTCCTAGCTAGTGGTGGCTAATAATATGGCTCATAGGGGTAGTGGCTCCTACCTGGTGGTCACTACCTCAAAATATGAAAAATGTTTTATTGATAATAATAAGAGAATGTGATCCAGACTTATGGAGGAACACAATAAATATAGAAATACATAGAAACACATAGATGTAGCAGAAATAAGACTTCATTTCATTACTATCACATAACTAAAATGTGCTTACAGATATAATGGAAATAAACTAGCGAGGGTGTTGGTAGCTTATCTCTAAGAAA
>JAXQQM020062188.1:0-50845 GCA_034641835.2 Pinus albicaulis
ATGTCTTCTTGGTCAGAAAATGGCACAACAAGCATAAGGAATGAAAAATTTTATCCTTATTTTTCAAATTAAAATATAAAATAAAATAATGAATAACCATTAACACCTATTTTCATAAATATAAATATATTTTTTTTAGTAAAAATAAATGTTACAGTGTAAATTTAATAGAAAAAATAAAGGTTGATATATAATTAATAAAACTTCTTAATGTAATTAATAAACAAGAGAGAGGAAAAAGGAATCTTTTGATTACCTGAAACTTGTTTTAGGAGATCGTTGTCAAAGTTGTATCATTGTTTGATCTCATCATCATGACATTTCGATTGTCCACTATTGCATATGTTTTGGGTTCATCTCATAACTACTTATGACCTTCTCTTCACTACTAACCACACCTTTCAACATTTATCCTATACAATTTCCAATAAACTCACATTCAAAACTACTAATTGGCATAGCTCATAGATTGGACTTATCAAAACCGAATTAGTATTGCCTTCTACTAAACATCACACTAAACTTGTACATGTACTTGTCCCATGTTATGCATGTAAATAGAAAGACTCTGCATAAACTGACTAATTGTTGGCAATTGCACATTGTCGTCCACTAAAACTTTAGAAATTTACTATCTACAATTACAACCGAATGCAATGCACTAATATCATTGAAATTTAATATGAACCACTGGAATCAATTCACAAGGAAACAAAAATTGAGCTCCTATGTTCAATTTCCTTCACTAAGCATCACAGTGGGAATCCGTTATAACCCATAGCAAAATTATGGTCAAGCTAGGTGTAAAATTGAATTTATTAAATAATACAAATAAAACAATCTGGTGAATGCTAATGGAATGTGTACATAATATACATAAATCAATCCCGTGAATGTAGCTATGTAGATATGCATGCTATGTAGCAAACATTTATTTCCATATAAGCGCTACGCGGGAATTTTCGGGGTTTCTTCTTGCTGTCACTTCTAAATTGCACAATTATCAACAGAGAGGGCTCAGTCTGTCACAAATCTGTATATCCCACTCTGTAGGGTTTTTCATTGTAAGGCTTTGAGCGGTGCCTCCCAACTCAATGAACCACCTTCTCAATCTCCTGCTAAATATACTCACCCATAATATGCTACTCAAGGAGAAGCTAATGGTAGTTTTATGTAAATGAGTGGTTCCATGACTGGTACTAGTACTATTTAAGCAACTCCAGATTCATCTGGTTATGGAACTATTATGGATATAGGACAATTGGAGGCATGAAATGACAAAAGGAAGAGCTGAATTGGGGTTTGGAGAGAAAACTGGGTCAATATCCAAAAATATTTATGGCTACATGACTTGTTACATGGAAAACCACCCAACACCTCACATGTCAACATCCTCAACGCAGATGTGAACACAGACCGACATAGATGACTAAACATGTTTCAATTTGCGTAACTATTCTACAATGAACATGTTCTGTAAATATATCATAGAGATATTCGTAAAGTGCAACAAGAAACAAGAAACAGGGGAGAACAAGGACATTCACAAAGAATACTAACCTAATCTTTCTGTTGCTATTGAAACTGTGGAAACTGGTGGTTGAAAAGCCCTCGAAACTTCTCATTCTCTTCTGCAAAAGCATTGGAAACGATGCTCAAGCTACTCTGCTCCAAAAGCATTGGAAACCTTGCCCTAGCTCTTCTGCTCCAAAAGCATTGGAAACCTTGCCCTAGCTCTTCTGCTCCAAAAGCATTGGACACTCTGCTCCAGCTCGTGTATAGAAAATCCCAACCCATCAGAAAAAGAAACATAAAAGAGGTTGAGGAATGAATTTAAAAAATAATTCAAGAAAATACTGCCATGAGTACAAAGTCACACCAACTCACTCTGAAAGCATAATTTTTTCATTAGTTGGCCCTTCAACCACCAGTGCATATTGAATCTCCTGAGCCTAGGCTTTCTCTCTCAATTACCACAAATGCACAGACACACAAACCAAACATTTGCACACGACACATTGCACATTACATTTATACCAAGATAAAAATGACACTGAATTGAAAAAGAAGGAGTTGCAGCTCACAGGTGAGTACTGCACCTGGAGACTGCACTCAAACAGAGAGAACACTCTGAGTTTACTCTACATTCATGAATGAGGAATTACATCATTAAGTACAACACTAGGAATTAGGAAGTTGCAAACAAACTCCTAAATTGTAGGAACTAATCCTAAACTAAGGAGATAAGTTAGAACTTGTGTAACCATTTCTCCATTAATGTAAAATAATATTAATTATTTTCAACTCCGCCCCTTAATGGAGAAAGGATTGTCCTGAACTCCTAGCATCCTTCTAAACAATTCAAACTTTACATGCCCAAGAGGCTTAGTAAATATATCAGCCATATTGTCACTAGTTTTACAATATTCAACAAATATCTCTTTTGACTGTAGTTTCTCTCGAACAAAATGGAACTGAGTGTCGATGTGCTTGGTATTTTTATGAAAAATTGGATTGTATGCAAGCTTGATAGTACTCTGGTTGTCAGTTTTGATGATAGTTGATTCTTTCTCTTCTTCTCCTGCATCGTTGAGAAGTCTTCTCAACCAGATAGCTTCACATGTGGCTGCACACAATGCTTGGTACTCAGCTTCACATGAAGATAATGCTACAGTGCTTTGCTTTTTGCTGCTCCATGCTATGACCCCGGATCCAATGCTGAAAGCGTAACCTGTGATAGACCTTCAATCATCCAAGTTACCTGCCCAATCTGAATCTGAAAAACCTGCTAGAGTAACATCAGAAGTGTCAGTGTACAAAATACCATAATTACTAGTACCACTAAGATACCTCAACACACTTTTTGCTACAATCTAGTGACTTTCGAGTGGTTTCGACATGAACTGGCTCAACATACTAACAGAGTATGCCAAATCTGGTCTAGTTGTAGTGAGATATATCAAACTGCCAACTAGTTGTCTATACATAGTGGCATCCACCTCTTTAGTACCATCATCACTGCTCAACTTTAAGTTCTGCTGCAATGGTGTTGCTGCTGATCCAAACTGCTCCATTCTGAACCTTTCCAGCAAGCTTCTGGCATACTTCCCTTGTGTAAGAAAAGTCTGTCCAGAATCACTCCATACCTCCAATCCCAAGCAGTAATGTAGATTTCCGAGATCTTTCATCTCAAACACTTGTGACATCTGCTGTTTGATTTCTTTGATTAGATTGTTAGCATCCCCTGTTATGATCATATCATCTACATACAAAGAAATCAAAATAATTTGCCTCTGTTTATTGAACTTGGTATACAAATTTGGATCATTCAAGCTCCTATGAAAGCCATGTTGTACAAAAAATGAGTCAATCTTCTCATACCACGACCTGGGTGCTTGTTTTAAACCATAAAGTGCCTTTTTCAATTTACAAACAAGATGTCCCTGCCCCTTTTTCACAAAACCTTCAGGCTGAACTAAATAAATTTCTTCTTTCAAGTCACCATTCAGAAATGCAGACTTAACATCTAGCTGGTGTAGCTGCCATTTATGTTTTGTTGCTAAGAAATTAGCATTCTAATGGTGTTTAATTTGGCTACAAGAGCAAAGGTGTCATTGAAATCTATTCCCTCTTGCTGTGAGTAACCCTTTGCTACCAGTCTAGCTTTAAGTTTTTCTATACTCCCATCTGCATTTATTTTAGGTTTGTACAGCCATTTGCATCCTATGGGGGTTTTACCTTCAGGAAATTCAACCAAATCCCAAGTATGGTTTATGTTTATTGATTCTATTTCCTCATGCATTGCAGCCCTCCATTCATCAGATTTACTTGCTTCCTCATAATTTGCAGGTTCTACAATGTTTAAAATCTTTGACATTAATGCATAGTCTTTCAATTTAGATGGTAATTAAGTCTTCCTACTTGATCTCCTTGGTAGGGGGCTTACCTCAAATCTGTCTATTTCAGCCTTCTCTAGGCTTGCATCATTGCTTACATTACCTGTTACTTCTTCTTCTTGTTTCTGCTCCTGCACTTCATCATCCTCACTATTTTCTTCCATTAGCAATGGAATGTGCCAATCACTGTTAGAGTCATCCTTTCCTTCTTCAACCTGTTCATGAAATATGACATCTCTGCTTGCAAAAACCTTATGAGTCACGGGATTAAATAACTTATATGCCTTGAACTCAGTGCCATATCCAACAAAGATACATTTCAAGGCTTTTGGATCTAACTTCTTCCTATCTGCCTTAGGTATATGAGCATAAGCTTTTGACCCAAATATTCTTAAATGACTCTTTCTTTGGCTAGAATCAAGCAATGGCTTCAACAAACCATAAAACCATTTGAAAGACCCTTACCTTGAAGCATGCTCCTTGCGCACTCCACAAGAGTTCTATTCTTTTGTTCTGCCACTCCATTCTGCTGAGGAGTGTGGGGCACTGTGAACTGTTGAACAATCCCATGCTGCTTGCAGAAATTCATGAATTCTCCCAACTTGTATTCTCCCCCTTGATCTGAGCGGAGAATTTTTATCCTTTTTCCTGTCTGGTTTTCTACCATAGATTTAAACTCTTTAAAATACTGAAAGGCTTGACTCTTTTTACTCAGAAAGTATATCCATGAGAACCTAGTGCAATCATCTATAAATAAGAGAAAATAATATGCACCTCCTAATGACCTAGTCTGCATAGGTCCGCATATATCTATATGCACCAGTTCTAAGATATCTCTTTCTTTTCCATTAACATGCAAAGGGAACTCTTCTCTATGCATTTTTCCTAATGCACATCCATCACAATCCAGCTTAACATTATGGAAAATAGGGAGTCCATCAACCATATCTTTTCTCTGAAGTAAGATGAGCTCTTGCAGATTAAGATGGCCAAATCTCTGATGCCAGAGATCTTCAGCTGTCGATCCAGTTGCAACCATTGCTTGCTTTGTCATACTTTTCACGTCTAATCTGTACAAGCTCCCCACGCGCACTCCTGTTGCAACTGTTTCCATCTGGTTATCCTTTATGACATAGTTAGTCTTAAAGAATTGAACTTGCATGTCCTGATCAGTAATCATTGAGACAGAGATCAAATTTTTCTTAATTTCGAGCACATACAATACATTTTTAAGGTGTCTAATGTTATCGCTAGGTAATTTTACCGGAATGTCACCATATCCTTTGATCTCATATCCACTATCATCTCCTAAAAAAATTTTCGACCCACATGAAGTTTCTTCAAGAAATTAAAACCAGTCTTTCTTACCAGTCATATGTGAGGATGCGCCAGAGTCGACATACCATATGTCGTCCTCATCTCCCTTTGAAGCTGAAAGAGCACAATCAGCTATAAATATTCGAAGTTCGTGGCTATGATCCTCATCTTCCTCAACGAAGTATCCTCTGTGCTTTCTCTGTTTATTTCTTGCTTCGTCTGCCTGCCTCTTATTACATTCTTTAATCTAATGACCAGGTTTTCCACAGTAAAAACATTTCTTGCTGGGAAAATTATTAGAAGACATACCTTTAAATGGTCTCTTCTGAAATGTGTTGGCTCCTCTCTGCTGCTGCTGTGATTGATGTTGCTGCTGTGGCTGCTTCCCTCTATACGGTCTCCTTTTCGCCATCAGAGCAAGGTCATTGCTCTGCGATTTAAAATTTTGTCGTCGCTCTTCTTCCGGTAGCAGAATCCCTGTCAGCTCTTCAAATGTAGGGGCTTTCTCCCTTGCTGCCATCCCTGTGATAAACATCTAGTATTCATCTGTCATTCCGTTCAATGTGATCGTGACCAGATCCGAATCGGAAACTTTCTTTCCAATATCTCCCAATCTGTCCTTCAGGTCTTTGACTCTCGTAATGAATCCAGCAGCGGACTCATTCTCCTCCATCTTCATCGCAAACAACTTCCCTTTGAGTGACAAGACATGGTTTGTATTCTGCGTCTGGTATAGGTTTTTAATCATTGTCCAAATGTCAGTGGCCGATTTACAGTCTCTAATATGCGGGATAATATTGTCCTTGACGGACATCTTCAATATGACCTTTGCTTTGGTCTCCCTTTTATCCCAGTCTTGTTCTTGTGCAGCTGATCCTGGTCTCAGCTCACTTCCTGTAACGATCAACCACGCATTTGCGCTTTCAAGTAAAGTTTGTATCTTGAATTTCCAGTTGGAGAAATTAGATCCATCGAGTTTGCCAGACTCGTGGAGATACGATTCTATACTGTTATTCATATTGGACTGATAAACTTTCTGATCCTTTGATGAATAATTCTACCCAACTGAATAATTGCAGGACACATTAAAAAAAAAAAAAAAATCACCACATACCAGATCCTGACCACTGTTTTTCCAAAAAAAAATTGTACCTTCAATGTGCCACCACCGGGCAAATCCGATCTGCTGCCACCGAGAAAATCAGGAGTTTCAATGTGCCACCACCGGGCAAGTCAGATCTGCTGCCACCGAGCAAATCAGGAACTTCAATGCGCCACCACCGGGCAAGTCCGATCTGCTGCCACCGAGAAAATCAGAAACTTCAATTCGCCACCACCGGGCAAGTCCAATCTGCTGCCACTGAGAAAATCAGGAACTTCAATACACCACCACCGGAAAATTTTGATCTGCCACCACCGGGTCAATTCGGAACTTCAATGTGCCACCACCGGGCAAGTCCGATCTGCCACCACTGGGCAAGTCCGATCTGCAAAAAAAAATAAAAAAATTGCAGACCTTCCCAAAGAGAAAGAGACTGGCGCTTATTTGATGTGAAAAATCCGCGCCCAAATCAAAATGCGTGCGACTCCCAGCCCTGGCGCTTCTCTGATGCGAAAAAATCGCGCCAAAATCAAAGTTCGTGCGAGTCACCAGCCCTGGCGCGAATTTTGCATGTACTTCCGCGCCAATCGTGTATTTTGGCATGCTGGCGCGCTTATCTCCTTAAAACTCGTGCCAATGGCGTGACTGTTCGCGAAAAGACCGCGCCAATCCTTTCTCCCGCTCAGAGATGATCAGTCATCTAAGACCTGTGTTTCAGGTGTTACTGCAGTCCACCTGAATCTACGAAAACTTCTATAAGCTCTTCCGCCACTACGGTTCTGTAATCAATGATGCATCCTAAAAAAAAAAAATTAAGGCTGTCCCTACTCTGAGCTCTGATACCAAGATAAAAATGACACTGAATTGAAAAAGAAGGAGTTGCAGCTCACAGGTGAAGTCGCACTGGAAATTGCCTCAAACGGAGAGAACATACGAGTTTACTCATTCATGGACAAGGAATTACATCAGAATTAAGTACAACACTAGGAATTAGGAAGTTGCAAACAAACTCCTAAATTGTAGGAACTAATCCTAAACTAAGGAGATACGTTACAACTTGTGTAACTATTTCTCCATTAATATAAAATAATATTAATTATTTTCAACTTACCACAACACTACACATGACATTCATGCATACAACACTATACAGAAGATTTATGGAGCGCTAAATAAGATAGACAACTTTAACTTAACACAACAGTGCTTGAGAGAGAAAGAACACCCATGCTTAACCTGTAGATTGAAGAGAGAAAAAAAATTGTCAAGTTACACAAATGTCTCTCTAAAATGAATTAAACACGCATATTAAAGGAACAGAAAATTACTCAATCACCTACGGCCTTTCGCTGCATAACCATTTTTTCTGTGGAATTAATTATAAACAAATAGACAAACAATTTAAAGGAAACGGAAAATTACCATCTCCATAAATAATCCAGTCCATCCCCCTACTTTTTTTTTGGGACTGCAAAAATTTCGATCACCTCCTCTTCATTCTTGAATTTCCTCCAGCGCTCATTCTTCATTCATCACAATCATTGATCCTTCCAATTCATGAGGCATCTCCTCTTCTTTCGTGAATATCTTCTTCTAATTCTTCATTCATCACAATCACCGATCCCTCGCCTTCCTAATTCATCACGCACCTCCTCTTCGTTCGTGAATTTCCTCCTCTCATTCTTCATTCATTACAATTAGTTATCTCTCTCATTCTTCATTCATCAGGCGCTCGAGTATATAATGACCACGACATTAGTGAGATTTATGCTTGTTTTTTTGGACCGTTGGGTTCAAATTTAGGTTTTACGAATCTTGTAATCACTATCCATTAAACCAATATTTTAATTGCCATCCATTAAACCATGCTCGTCAGGCTTGTTTTTTTATCTTTTAATTGCCATCCATTAAACCATGCTCGCCATGCTTGTTTTTTCGGACCGTTGTTTTCAAATTTAGGTCTAACCAATCTTTTAATCACTATCCATTAAACTAATTTCTTAATTACCCCGTCTTTTAACTCGGTATTACTATTTTATAATTTATGATATTTTTTAAAACTGAGCTTTTTAAAACTTGTCAATATACAGTTCAATCCTAGTCCATAACTTTCTATTTTTATATTTTCAGTACAACTGATTTTTTTTATTTGCATTTTTCCTCTGGGTGTGGATGTCCATAACACTGATTGGGTGACACTTGTTGATTGGAATATATTTAATATTTAATATGCGTGGTGGAAAGGTTGGCACTATCATTGAGTGGAATATATATATCTAAAACATAATAATAAATTAATAAACCATAAACGAATGATAATAATAGTAAAAATTTAAATTTATTTAAAATTTATGTGATATTTTTAAATCAATTTTTCTATATATAAAACTAATTTTAAAAATACTTAGTATTATATATATATATATATATATATATATATATATATGAAATAACGAGAACAAAATATTATTATTGGTAGTAAAAGGATTTAGTTAATATTATTTTTATTAGAGATGTCACGTTTAGTAGAGGAGAAAGACTTTCTCTTTAGATCTTACTAGAGAATCAAAATTGTTCTTCCTTCCTATGCATTTTTAAATGGACAACAATTGTTTATACATACCATTGGAAACCTAGTAAATTTGTCTACTTAAAAGCGATAAGTTTGTAACAGTTAATATCAAGCTAACAAATATTTGCATTGATATATTTTTAGATCATTTTCTTCGTAATCTATTATTCATGTAATTTTTATATTAAAAGTTTTGTTTGGAATTAATTTGTGGATAATATTACTGTGATGGTAAAGATTGAATTTTTAGTCTTATTTTTTTTCCCTCCAAGCTTACGTTGAGTAAGGGTTGGATATGTGTCGAAGAAAAAGTATAGAATTTCTTGAAGGAAGATATTTTTGGAAGAGCACATTGAGAACGTTATGAATACATTTCTAAAAGTGACAGTCTAAGGTGGCTCTATTTGAGACAATGTAAGCTTCCAAAGAATGTCTTGCACTAATAACATGAGCATGAATACATTCCTAAAAGTGAGAGTCTAAAATGACTCTATTTGAAACTCTGTAAGCTTCCAAAGAATGTCTTGCACTATTAACATGATCATGGAAATCTAACTTACAATCATTGGAGGATGAGTATCTTGACTCATAGACATCAAATATTGCTCTTAATTAATTTAACAAACTATGTTTTTTTAATTATTTTATTCATTTCAACATACATATTTCTAAAACTATAATAATAAAATAAGAACTTCCACATAACTATAATATTTCCAAAGGATTTAGAAGTGTGTATGCTTATGATGTTGAGTGCCTTATAGGACAATAATATCAATCTTGCTCTTTATGTAGTTCTCCTTCACCTTACAATTGTACATGTATTAGGAAAACACTCACACCATAATCGAACAGAGATATTCTTCGAACCATTCTTGCCTATAGGTAAGGTTAAAATAATATTCAATTCATCAAGTAATTACAACCCATCCTTCGATGTGTATCTTGCTAGCTTTCTTGATTACATTGTAAACCATTTCCCCCTATCAAAGTATACCTCTTGATGTGAATTGTCACAAGAAAGATAGTTAATTTGCAAGATAGTTAGGAGAGGAAGTTTTCGGGGTAGTGGCAGGCATCAAGTTTGCTCATCTCCATCCAACTCCTCCTCTCCATCATCTGAATACTTCATTGGGAATTATCCTACAGCCCGAATTTGTCATGGTCGTGGGCATCATGGCTCTCCTTTTTCTGACAGGGGCTTTGCTTTCTCCCCCGATACCTGTGCGACCTCTACTAATCCCCTGACTCCGGTGCAAACTGCCCATTTCTACTTTCAAAGCTCCTTGAACTACCCCTGTGTCACAAACATTATCACTCTGGAATTCAAAGAAGAGCCCTCTAGCTCTGCTGTTCTTCCCCTCTTTAATCATATGAACCAGGGAAACTCTATGCATGCCAGCATGAAGTGGATGGCTCCTTGCAGCGAAGGCAAGGATGTTGCGGCTGACAAACATGGAAGCTTCGAGACCAACGATGATCATCAGACGGTGGAGGAAGATATGGAAGCCTACAGGTGCCCAGTTGTTGAAGAATCTCCTCCCTCTCCTCATGTTTTTTAACATGCTCAGGATTTGCAGTTTTTTGAGTTTTTGTTTTCCCAATGTTTGGATTACCCCTGAGTATAATGAATTGTTGATAATTTTGTTAATTTTTTTATATGAGAGTACTGAAGAGCCGGTTTCCCCTACATGGGTGGCTAATTTTCTATATGTTTGGAAAACATGTAGTGTTCAGGCTCTTAGACTGAGAATGCCCCATAGTTGGGCCAGTACCATAGAGGCCAGTGCCTCCATGTAATTTTTTGTGTCATTAATAGAATTAGTCTAAATTTAGAAAAAAAAATATTCAAGAAATAAACCCAAGTTTTTCTTGTGTAATCATCAATGATAGTTAGCATATAGTGGCTACTTGTTATTGATGGTGTTTGCATTGGTCCACACAAATATAAATGGAAAATTTCTAAGGGTGCCTTTGCCCTTAGGCTCTTTCTTGATCGAAAGATTTCTCTGTGTTGTTTTCCCAAGATGCAGCCTTCACATAGGCTGCCCAGTTTCTCAACCAATAGTAATCCCTTTACCATTCCTTTCCTATGCAACAAAATTTGACCTCCAAAGTTGAGATGTCCAAATCTCAAATGCCATAACCAATTTTCATGTTTTGATTTTCTTTGAAATGTCTCTTGTGTCTTTGCTGCCATTTCATCTCCTTTCTTCAAATTTGTTCTCATCTTGAGAGGGAAGATTTTGTTCCTTGTCATCTTCATTTGTGCAATGCATTGCTTTCTTGGTGGTTTATCCATGATGGTGCATACATCATCTTCAAAGAAAAAATTGTACCCCTTTTCAATGAGCTGTCCAATGCCCAAGAGGTTAACTTCATACCAGGCACACAGTATACATCTGATATGGATCTTCCTTCTCCTTTCTTTGTGAAAACACTTACTCTGCCTTTTCCCATGGCAGAGACCTTAATTTCTGTCCCCAATGTTACTTGAGACTTTACATTTTCATCTAACATGGAAAAAATGGAAATGTTTCCAGTCATATGGTTGCTACATCCTAAATATAGAAACCATATATCTTCATTCATTTCTTCAGCCATATTACATGCTAAAAACAACTTCTCTTGATTGATATTTTCTTTAGTAAAATTAGCATTGGGTCTATTACCCATGTCACTTTGTTTCTTCCTATATTCATTGGCATAATGACCATACTTCTTACAATATTGACATTGGACTTGGAATTTATCATACCTTTGTCCATGTGCTTGATGTTGTCCTCCTTGTTGGCTACTACCTTGCCCTTGGTTCTAATTTTGGTTGCTACCCCTTCCATGAGTATTTGTAGGGTTGTTTCTTCCTCCTCTTTTTTGGCTTCTGCCTCTTCCTTTTCCTCTGTAGTTTCCTCTACCTTGACCTCTTCCTCTTCCAAAGGACATTTGGGTCTTCAAGGAATGATCCAAAGATGAGTTTGTTGTTCTACCCAATCTTTGTTCATGTGTCATCAGTGATGCATGAAGCTGATCAACTGTAAATTTTGAGAGATCCTTTGTATCTTCAACGGTTGTGACTATCACATCAAACCTTGAGAGTAAGCTCCTCAATAATTTCTCCACTATTCTTCTTTATTATACTATCTCTCCATCATATCTTATTTGGATGACCAACCCAATCAGTATCTAGTAAAGAATGATTCTATTGTGTCAGTATCTTTCATGAAAATGACTTCAAAATCGCTTCTCATTAATTGAACCTTTTTTGTCTTTACCTACTCCATACCTTGGTAGGTTGTCTGGAGGGTATCCCATGCATCCTTGGACTTCTTGGCTACTACAATCCTTAGAAACACACTTTCATACAATGCTCGATAGAGATAGAAGAGGGATTTTGAGTCCTTCTCCCTATTGCTCTTTAGAAAATCCTTCTCTTCCTGTGTGAAGGCATTAAATGCATTTTTATCTGCTGGTTCTTCTAGACCATCCTCAACTAGCTCCCATAAATCTTGAGAGGAAAATAGATCTCTCATTGTGATTTCCAAATAGTCATAGTTCTTCCCATTAATTGTGTGAGTTGATTATTTCCTATACTCATGCTTGTGTTGGCTCCTGCCATGGCTAGCTTACTAAACTATGCTCTAAACTTGACTGTGTTTTTAAATAAAACTTCTCTCTGCTTGAGAGATAAACTCTGTATTCAAAAAGACTTCTCTAGACTACACTTTTTAAACATAAAAAAAAAAGATCTGTTTTTTAAACACCTGGTCTTTGCTGAGCCTTCACATTGCTGGTCAAAAGTTGCAACAACACCTTCTTCCTTCAGCTTATTTGACAACTTCAAAGAGCCTGGACTAGCTCTAATACCATGTTGGGATTTCTGAAGTATTCCAAACAACAAAGGAATAAAAATTCCGCAACTTCAACAGAAAGATTCAATTAAAAATTTGCTAGACATAGGTGCATATAAAAAACTTCTTTCATTAAACTTAAAAGGCTATTACAGAGATTCCAAAGAACGTTTGTTCTAGCATTTACAAAAAAAATTACAACTGCTTCAAACTGTTGCACATGTTGTGTTCTTCAAAACTTTGTTTTACAGTTTTGCTCACTATATTCAAAATGCACACATACAGTCTTTTTTATGTTTCACTTCCTTCGGGCATATACAACAACACACAGCTCTCACACTCTCTATTTTTTTTTTTATACACAATCCAACATTCTTTTCTTTTTGCCTTCGGGCATATATATCGCATTGCTTGCTATTGCAAAACACACTAACTTTATATATATTATAAACATTGAGAATGTTTATAATATATATATTAAAACATATATATTAATCCTAAATCAAAATACTTAACAAAACATGCATCGCGGAATTTTAAAATAAAAACATTAAACATAAAACAAAAAAAAAAACTTTTAATGTCTCAAACCTCATATGAAAGCCTTTTCACGGATTTGAGGATTCTTTATGCAAACTGGTTTTAGAATTTATCACATCCATTTCTGATGTGGGTGACTGGACATGCAAACCATGCGAAATGGATTTCTATTGACTGGTGGTGGAGCTCGCGGCGGATTTTAAAAAAAAATCAATTGTATTTGACAAATCATTATCGCATCGCAATCTATATGGTTTGGTCTTCGGGCGGTTCGGGTAATAAACTTAATATATTACGCATGCGATATGAGATATGTGCTATCGACAATATCGCATATCAAATGAAACAACGAAACTTGTGATGGTGCATAAAGGATATGCGAAGTTGCGAAGTTGCGATGTTGCGAAGTGAATTCTCCCTTCTGTGGTTGGTGGTGTTTAATGGTGGTAGGTGATGCAGTTTAAATGGAGTGACGATGGCTCAGTTCTAACTGTAGAAATTCATGGCTACGGTCTTCAAAAAAATGATTTTGTAGGCTAATTTAACTCAGGAATTTATTGCGAGATGGAGTGTAAACATAGCTCAAATATTTTCCTGTTGTTTGTTGTCCTCTAGTATTCCATCTGTGCTATTGCAGGTGAATTTAATATTTCAACTTTTTTTTCATTTAATAACGTCAAACACAATGCAAACTTCTAATAATATAACATATCAATATTACATACGTGATAGTGTTACACCTTTTGTGAAACTACCAGATAAAACCATACAACGTTTATTGATTGGATTTTATAGTTTTTTGAATGAATTTTAGCATTAAATATATGTGTTTTAGTGGAGTTACTTAACTATATTGTTGTGATTTCTAGAATATTCATGGACATGAGCGAGTCAATTTTTTGTATAGTTGATTTCCTACTAAACCCTTTCTTGTCTAGTGTCCAACCTAACATATTAGAAGCAAATCACCTTTCCATTCTTCTATATCTTATGCTGTTGGAATTCCTTGGAAAATGGGCTTCGAGATATAATATGAGCCACTTAGTAAATTAGAGGGATGGCCCTCCCATGCACCTGTGACACTTCATTGAGGCACCACACAAAGGATGTGTATTCTGGGGAGAAAATATTGCATTCAATGGGGTGGTTTAAACTTTATGGCCATATTCATATAGTCCAATTTTCTTAGTTGGCAGGCATCAAGGAACACACAGATTTCTTTGTTAAATATCGGGGCTATGTAAAGATGATATACAAATCCCTTCCTGACATCTAAGACTCTAAAGCTTAGAAATAACTCATATGTCCATGTTCTCCACATTTTGAGTGTCATTCAGAAAGAAAAATATTAATTTGTTGCTCATAAACACCTCATATCTCCATTCCTTCTAAATTCCCACTATCATTCAATAACGAAAAAATTAATATGTTACCTTGAGAAGGGGTGAGTCGATAAACTTTATATGGAGCTACCCAGGTTGGAGGCTAAGACTCAAGCATTATATGGAGCGTTTGACAAAGTGCATCTTGGAGCACTTTATGAGGAAACCAGATTATAAGTGCATCGTGAAGTGTTTTATGAGGGAAACCATACACTTTTCAGTTGGGTAACTTTTCAATTAGTAAAAAAGACAGAGAATACGTAAATCTCTACCTAGCCGCATATCAACCATTGGGTTGGGACCAAGTTGTAAATCCTATTGGAGAACCAATTGAACCAATTGAATGAATCCCATAATCACGAATGAGAGGAAGAGAATCTTAGGTATATGACAAACCCAATTCTCGATGTTGATCATGGCCATTTAATATTTAAAAGTGATTATTAATTAAAATTATTTTATTAAAATATTATTTAATATAAATATATTTAAAAAATTTGAAGTATGAGATATTTAGAGAAAATTTAAATTAACATTTAAAAAATAATAATTAAAAAAATATTTATGAAAACATAAATTTTAACATAAGAAATTAATCATAACTATTTAAAAAAATAATAATTTTTTAAACAAATTTGTTAAATTTTATATAGGATGAGCTTTCCAACCTCTTCTCACAATTTGCGAAAATGGAATATCCATAATATATTAAAATGTAAACAGAGTTTCATTGTAAGGGATAATAATAAGAAGTAGAAGCTACCCAACTAGGGTTGCCACTTTTGTGCTCTCACTATTGCTAGTACAAACATCAACAACATTTGTCCAAAATAATAATTTACAGTTTTTCCCTGCATCCCCCTCACCCGAAGGGAAAAACTATGATGAATCAATGCGGATGAATAACTTTAATGTGAAAAATAACCACTCGGAAGCCTATGGATTATCAACATAATCTAATAACCTATTATTCTTTAACAATGTGCCACTAATAAAACAATGAGAAGCTTACAATTCTAATACTGGATCAATCCACAAATATCCGAAGATAAAAATTTTAATAGTGTGAAGTGTCAAAAACAATATTTTGAAGACTAATTCTATAATCGAATTATTTGACTCTTTCTATGAGAGTGTCAATCTCTCCACTGTAAGGTAAATTTTATTCACAGAATTTTAAAATTAAATAAAGGCTGATATGCTATCAAATCGAATTTTTTAAACAAAATGAAGGTACAAGATTTAGTTGACAATTGATGCAAAAAGATATATTCTTAGATCCAGGTGTCAGCGATGAAATTTCAATGACGTCGATTTTTTGTTTCATTGTTCCAGCAGGTTCATACCAAGCTATAATGCAATAAGTGTCCTTAGGTTCCTTCGGGTTCTGGGAGAAAGTGATGGTCTAAAGGAACGTCAGAAATTTGGATGCAACATTTTTTAATATGAAGATGTATTGGGAGAGATGTCATCATTGGGATTTTTTTAATTACTCACATGCAAGTTTTTCTTTTCATATCCTTTTCTTAAGTATGTTGAATTTGGGTAAGAGGGAAGTTTTAGTTTTAGAGATAATTTCAATTGGAGGCTTAGTCATTATCAAAAGGTTTAGTGAAGCCTCCTACTCCTTGGATGTTGTTGTGAGGAGATTCAGTGAAATTCAGTGGGAAAATTATTTATTTCTAGTAGGGAAGTTTCATTTTCCATTTTCTCTCGATACTCCTAGTACCATCCATGGTAAACTCATTATTATTACCGTTGCATTCATCACTATCACTTTGTGCCTCTTCATCATGATCATTAGCAAGTTCCATGGATTTAGCAAAGGTCAACACCCAATGGAGGGATGGTCAACAGCTTCGTGGCTCTGTCAGCTTTTCCCCTTGGACTGCCCACGTGGCTCTTTTTATCTTCCTTTATATTTATTTATCAATTTCAAAGAAATTGACAAATAAACGTATTCACAGCTACCGAATGTTATATTATAAATTCCCACTGGTATATATAGATATCCCTAAACTTTATAACCAAGGTTTATAACTTCACACGTTAAATGTGTATTCTGCGTGCCTTATATAAAATCCCGACACTTTATAATAATTAAATCTTCAGCTTTATATTTATACACCATGCTTGGAACCAAACCTTATAATAAACTTTTGGACCGGACCCACATAACATAAGCAACCGCTCGTATCGTACCTATCTTAACTTCCGCTCACCTTCATTAAACTCCGGGAAGTTTCAACGCGCGATCACCGTTCGATGTCGCGCCTCCATATCAATGGCTCACGTGCATTCCGCTCGGCGTCCACAGTCAGAGTTTAATGCGCAAAGGCGCACTTTAACTGGTGGCTTCCAATACCACCCAGGACACGTGTCGCAATTCCTATGGAATCGCTGCCTGACCGAAGATTACCACTTATGGTCGAAAAGTGGTGCGGAATGGTTCGAAAACCGCTCGTCGTTTTGCTACAGTGATTTACCAAGGGTGTATGTCAGGTTTGCACTCGCCTCGGTTGTTAACTCGCGTTAAATCTCCAGTTTCGGTCTTCAATTAACAATGAAACAACGCCATCTCTTTGTTCGGGATTTCCAGCAATATTAACCAGAATTCTTACACAGACCCCGCCTATGAGTGGGGTTACATTCACAGGTTATCCAGCCACTTGAAGGAATTCAAAGACAGAGAATCGGGATTACCAGTACACAATCGCCCATAGTTAAACGATCTTTCACAAAATTAACATTTCAAGACAATGTATAATAGACAGAAATTGAAATCCGTTCAACTGGAAGCAATTGTTCATACACAGGGTTTATTATAGAAAATCTCTTCTACTATCTTTCTCTTTTTCCCCTCAATGCATCCGAGGGAATTCATTTATATACATAAACATATGTCCTTTCGGTTCCTCTGCGAGGACCGTTATGTAAATTCAAGAGCCTCATTACAATTATTTGAAAACTAAATAAGACAGATGGCTTTAATCAAAAGCTATTCGAATTCTACCTCTCTAACTACTCTAAATGAAACAATCAGCTGGGTATTGACACCTAGCTGTTACAATTCAACTGTTCTCGAACCCTCCTGGCCACAACATGTGGACAAAATTCCTACATTGCTGGCAAGTGTCCAATGCCCCTGCATCAGACTCCCGAGGGCAATATTCTTCATGGCTCCTTTCCATGAGCTCCTCCACTGATTTTCCTATCTTCTGCAATATTCCTTCAGTCATCCAAGTGGCATCCTCTTCTGGCTTATCCTTCCATTTGATCTAGTACTTGAAGTACTCTTGTCCTCTGGTCTTCCTGAATACTCTTTTGTCCAATATCTTCTCTGGCTGCAATGGCTGTGCTGGAGGTAGCTGCTCTTTCCACTCAATATGTTCCCTGTTTGCTGATCTGTCCTCTGCACCATCATCTTCATACTTGTACAAATCTGCAACATTGAAAATGGGAGATATTCCAACATCAGGTGGCAATTCAATCTCATAAGCATTTGCAGAAAACTTCCTAAGTATCTTGCATGGCCCAATATTTTTGAACTTCAATTTGTTGTACTGCTTCTTTGGGAACCTTTCCTTTCTCAAGTGTGCCAAAACCTGATCTCCTACTTCAAAATGAACTTCTCTTCTAATCAAGTCTGCCCTGTTTTTGTATCTGATGCTGCTGCCTTGTAGTTTCTATTTCACTTGTTCATGTATGGCTTGGATCTCTAAGGCAAATTCCTCACCATATGCACTCCTTAACTCTGCTCTTCCCAGATTTCTTAACTGTAATATTCCTATGGGGTGCATTCCATAAACAATATCAAATGGACCCTGCCCTGTGCTTCTGTTTGGTGAGTCATTTTATGCATATTCTGCTTGGGGAAAAATATGATCCCACTGCTTCTGATGCTCTCCTCCAAGACTTCTTAACAAATTTCCCAGACTCCCATTCAATACCTCAGTTTGTCCATCAGTCTGGGGATGATAAGCTGAGCTGAAACTTATTTTGGTACCAAGTTTCTTCCACAATGTCCTCCAAAAGTGCCCCACAAATCTGGTGTCTCGGTCTGAAACAATGCTCCTGGGTAACCCATGCAATCTAACAACTTCTTTGAAAAACAAGTTAGCAACATGGGTGGCATCACTAGTTTTATAGCATGGAATGAAATGTTCCATCTTGGAGAATTTGTCCACCACAACAAAGACTGCGTCATTCCCTCTCTGAGTCTTGGGCAATCCTAGAACAAAATCCATACTCACCATGTCCCAAGGCCTGTCTGGAATAGGCAAGGGAGTGTACAATCCTGCATTTTGGCTCCTTCCTTTAGTATATTGACAAATCTTGCAGTTCTTCAAAAACTTGTCCACTTATGTTCTCATCTTGGGCCAGAAATAAAATCGACTCAGCTTCTCATAAGTCTTGTCAGTACCAAAGTGTCCAGCAAGTCCTTCACTATGCTTTTCTTTGATCAAATTTTCTCTCATGGAACATTTTGGTACACACAGTTGGCTTCTTCTGAATAACAAGTCCTCCTGCAGGAAATAATCCAGCCACTGACTTCTATCTGTTAGAACAGGGTTACTACATGCTTCAAATGCTTCTTTAAAATCTAGATCTGTTTTATACAATTCTTTGAGAAAATCAAATCCTGCAACTTCAAAATTAGTTCCTTGAACAAGCATGTGTCTCCTACTCAAAGCATCAGCTACTTTATTGGCTTGGCCACTTATATGTTTCAAAAAAAAATTAAAACTTTGGAGATACTCAACCCATTTAGCATGCTTATGTTTCAACTTGGGCTACTGCACAATATACTGCAAATCATGATTATCATAATACAATACAAATTCGCTCGACATCAAATAGTGCCTCCACTTCTTCAATGCTTGAACAATTGCATAGAATTCCTTCTCATAAGAGGAATAATTTCTCTTGGTGTCATTCAGATTTTCACTGAAATATGCTACAGGCCTATCATCCCGACTCAACACAGCTCCAATGGCTTCCCCACTGGCATCACATTTTACTTGAAATGGTTTAGTAAAATCAGGCAGGATCAAAACAGGCTTCTCTGTTATCTTTTGCTTCAAAACTTTAAAGTTTCTTTTTGCTTTAGTAGTCCACCTAAATGGCTGTTTGTTCTTCTTTATTTTCTCAACTATGGGTAAATTGATCTTACTGAAGTTTCTTATAAACTTTCTGTAAAAACTAGCAAGTCCATGGAAACTTCTTACCTCAAAAACATTCCTGGGTGAAGGCCACTCCATAATTTCCTTGACTTTCTCTGGGTCCATCTTTAATCCTTCTAAAGAAACAAAAAAACCCAAATACACCAACTCTTCCTTCATGAATGAGCATTTCTTCAAATTTATCAGCAGTTTCTCTTGATGCAGCTTCTTCAAGACATGATTTAGATGCCTTAAATGTTCTTCTTTAGTTCTGCTGAAAACTAATATATCATCCAGGTACACTATCACAAATTTTCCAATGAACTCTTTCAATACTTCATTCATAAGCCTCATGAAAGTACTAGGTGCATTTGATAACCCAAAAGGCATTACCATCCATTCATATAATCCTTCATTTGTTTTAAAGGCAGTTTTCCACTCATCACCCTCTCTAATTCTAATCTGATGATATCCACTTTTCAAATCTATCTTTGAGAAATATTTAGCACCACTCAAACAGTCCATCAAATCCTCAATTCTGGGTAAAGGGAATCTGTACCTGATTGTGATCTTATTAATTTCTCTGGAATCAGTACACATCCTCCAGCCTCCATCTTTCTTTGGGCTCAATACTGCTGGTACAACACATGGACTCAAACTTTCTCTAATCAGTCCTTTGTCCATCAATTCCTATACTTGCCTCTTGATTTCTTCATTTTCTTTGGGAGTCATTTTGTAGGCTCCCTTATTTGGCAGGGTTGAACCAGGGATAAAATCTATCTGATGGCTGATATTTCTTACAGGTGGCAGCTCATCAGGTAAATCATCCACAACAATGTCACAATAATCATCTAACATATCTTGTATCTCTACTGGTAAATCATAAATCTTTGTGGAAGTAAGAACTACTTTAGGTTTGCAAATTAAAGCAAAGCTTACCTCTTCTTCTTCTATCTCCTGTAGATATTCCTTCCCACTCAGCAACAAGGTCTTTGGATCAATCACTCTGCTGGATGGCTCTCCTTCTTCCATGGGTATCAATGTATGATGTACCCCATCTTTGAAGAACTTGTAGGTGTTCTTCTTGCCATCATGCACTGTTTCTTTGTCAAACTGCCAAGGTCTACCCAGCAATATATGACACACATCCATGGGCATTACATCACACAACACTTTGTCCTTGTACTTGCCCATTTGCAGCTCTATTTCACACTGTTCTTTCACAACCAGCTGGTGCCCTTTATGTAGCCAGGACACCCTGTAGGGAGTGGGGTGCTCCCTAGTCTTCAACTTCAACTTTTCTATCACCTTAGTGGAAACCAGATTGTCTGTTCTGCCACTATCAATGATTAGCTGGTAGAATTTCCCTTGGACTTTGCATATGCTCCTAAACAAAGTCTTCCTTTGTGCAGGTTCAGTGAATTCTTTGGCTTGATTCAACAGGACCTTATTTACCACCAAGGATTCTCCCCTCTCTGGAAGAATTTTTTCTTCAATTTCTGCTTCTTCTTCAACCTGGGAAACAACAACATTTCTTGGACCAGCATCCACATTCTCTGGACACTCATAGTGCTTATGTCCCACTCCCTGACATCTATAACACCTCAATTCTCTATCTCTGCCTCTGTCTCTGCCTCCTCTTCCTCTTCCTCTGTAAGAACCCCTTCTACCCCTTGCATCATCCTCCGTAGATGCATTCTGAGGTGAGCTACTATTAGCTCCATACTTGGGTGTAGGCTTCCCTCTACCACTCTGACTTCCCTTCCCATGGAAAGTACCTCTCTTCTTGGCAGACTGTTTCCTCGGGAGTTTCTCCTCTGCTTTCAAGGCCATCTGGTATGCCTCTTCCACTGTCTTAGGAGACAAGAGACCAATCTCATCTTGGATCTCCAGCTTGAGACCATTCAAATATCTGGCAGTATTTTCTGGTGTATCTTGGAATTGCCCAGCTCTTATGCTCATTCTGTAGAACTCCTCTGTGTATTCTTTTACTGTCAGCAACCTCTGTCTCAGGTTCTACATTTGTCTATACAATGTCAGTTGGTAATAACTAGGCAGGAATTTACCTTTCAACTTGGCCATCATTCTGGTCCATCTCTTGCTAGGTTGCTTGCCAAATCTCCTCCTTTCTACCTACACTCCATCCCACCAAAGTGCAACATGTCCTTTCAACTTTGTTACTGCAAACTTGACCTTTTTGTCCCCACTTATTTCTTCGTAATCAAAGCACTTGTTCAATTCATTTATCCAGTCCACCAGCTCTTCTGGATTCAGTCCCCCTGCATAACTTGATACTTCAATCCTGGGCTTAAATGCAGATCCCAGAACAGTTCTCGGGAGCCTCAAGTCAAAAGGAATTTCAATGTTTTCTTCAGCTTCTTTTGTTTCAGGTTCACTGATGTCTTCAGGATCTCTGGGTTGTCTTCTCTCCATGGCATCCATTCTGGCCTCAACCCTCTGTAACATCTCCAACACCTCTGTGTTGGCAACGAGTCTCCTCCTGCCAGCACCTCTACCAAATCGGATTGCCATGTCAGCGAAAAAACTCAGAACACGTTCTGATACCAAAAATGATGCAGTAAAGCAAAGCTCAGCGCCCAATGGAGGGATGGTCAACAGATTCGTGGCTCTGTCAGCTTTTCCCCTTGGACTTCCCACGTGGCTCTTTTGATCTTCCTTTATATTTATTTATCAATTTCAAAGAAATTGACAAATAAACGTATTCGCAACTACCGAATGTTATATTATAATTTCCCACTGGTATATATAGATATACCCAAACTTTATAACCAAGGTTTATAGCTTCACACGTTAAATGTATATTCCGCGCTCCTTATATAAAATCCTGACACTTTATAATAATTAAATCTTCAGCTTTATATTTATACACCATGCCTGGAACCAAACCTTATAATAAACTTTTGGACCGAGCCCACATAACATAATCAACTGCTCGTATCGTACCTGGCTTAGCTTTCGCTCACCTTCATTAAACTCCAGGTAGTTTCAACGCGCGATCACCGTTCGATGTCGCGCCTCCAAATCAACGGCTCACGTGCATTCCTCTCGGCATCCACAGCTGGAGTTTAATGCGCAAAGTCGCACTTTAACTAGTGGCTTCCAATACCGCCCAAGACACGCGTCGCAATTCCTATGGAATCGCTGCCTGACCGAAGATTACCACTTATGGTCGAAAAGTGGTGCAGAATGGTTCGGAAACCGCTCGTGGTTTTGCTACAGTGATTTACCAAGGGTGTACGTCAGGTTTGCACTCGCCTCGGTTGTTAACTCGGGTTAAATCTCCAGTTCCGGTCTTTAATTAACAATGAAACAATGCCATCTCCTTGTTCGGGATTTCCAGCAATATTAACCAGAATTATTACACAGACCCTGCCTATGAGTGGGGTTACATTCATAAGTTATCCAGCCACTTGTGGGAATTCAAAGACAAAGAATCGGGATTACCAGTACAAAATCGCACACAGTTAAATTATCTTTCACAACATTAACATTTCAAGACAATGTATAATAGAAAGAAATTGAAATCCATTCAACTCGAAGCAATTGTTCATACACAGGGTTTATTATAGAAAATCTCTTCTATTATCTTTCTCTTTTTCCCCTCAATGCATCCGAGGGAATTCATTTATATACATAAACATATGTCCTTTCGGTTCCTCTGCGAGGACCGTTATGGAAATTCAAGAGCCTCATTACAATTATTTGAAAACTAAATAAGACAAATGGCTTTAATCTAAAGCTATTCGAATTCTACCTCTCTAACTACTCTAAATGGAACAATCAGCTGGGTATTGACACCTAGTTGTTACAATTCAACTGTTCGCGAACCCTCCTGGCCACAACATGTGGACAAAATTCCTACATTCCTGGCAAGTGTCCAATTCCCCTACATCAGAGAGGCAAAGAGAGGGGGATGGATGGAGAAAGGGAGAGAGAGAGAGGGAGAGAGAGAGAGGGAGGGAGATAGGGAGAGGGAGAGAAAGGGAGAGATAGGGGAAAGAGACAAGTAGAGAGAGAGGGAGAGAGGGAGGGATAGGGGCAAAGGGAAAAGGAGAGAGAGAGCGATGGAGAGATGGAGGGATGGAGAGAGAGGGAGAGATGGGAGAGAGAGAGGCAGAGAGAGTGGGAGGGAGGGAGAGAGGGAGAGGGAAAGAGGTAGAGGGAGAGAGAGAGGGAGAGGGAAAGTAGGAGAGACAAAGGGAGAGATAGGGAAAGAGACAAGGAGTGTGAGAGGGAGGGACAGAGGGAAGGAGATGGGGAGAGAGAGAGGAAGAGAGAGGCGGACAGATGTAGAGAGAGGGAGGGGGAGGGAGAGATGGAGAGAGAGACAGGGGAGAGGGAGACTGGGAGAGATACAGGGAGAGGGAGAGAGATGGAGGGAGGGGGAGAGTGGGGAGAGACTGGGGGGAGAGGGAGAGAGAGAGAAAAGGGGGGTGGGAAAGAGAAAGAGAGAGAGATGAGGGAAGAGGTGGGGGGAGAGAGAGGGAGAGGGAGAGGGAGAGAGAGGGAGGGGGAGAGAGAGAGAGGAAGATAGGGCGAGGAAGACAGAGGGAAGGGAGAGACAGATAAGTGGGGAAAGAAAGGGAGGGAGAGAGAGGGGGGAGAGACATAGAGGGAGGGAGAGACAGGCAGGAGAGAGAGAGCGGGGGATAGAGATAGCGAGAGGGAGGGAGAGGGAGAGAGAGGGGAGGGAGGGAGAGAGGGTTAGGGGAGAGAGGGGGAGAGAGAGGGGAGAGAGCGAGGGGGAGAGAAAGGGAGAGTGAGATAGAGAGAGGGAGAGATAGAGAGATTGAGGTAGGGAGAGGGATTGTGGGAGAGAGAAGGGAAGGGAGGGAGAGGGGGAGGGAGAGGGATAAATAGAGAGAGAGAGAGAGAGATAGAGAGAGAGAGACGCTATGAGAGGGGGAGGAAGAAGGAGAGAGATGGAGGGAGGGAGTGAGGGAGGGGGAGAGAGAGGGAGATAGGGAAAGAGAGAGAGAGAGGGAGGGGGGAGAGAGAGAGAGGGAGGGAGAGAGAGGGGGGGGAGAGAGAGGGGGAAATTGGTTAGATAGATAGGGAGAGGGAGAGGGGGGGAGAGGGATATGGAGAAATATGGAGGGAAGGATAGATGGGGAGAGAGGGGGAGAGAGAGAGCGAGAGTGAGAGGGAAAGGGAGAGGGAGAGAGATGGAGGGAGTGAGAGAGGGAGGGAGAGAGAGAGAGAGGGAGGGAGAGAGAGGTAGGGATGGAGACAGAGAGAGGTAGAGGGAGAAGGAGAGAGAGAGAAAGAGAGGGGGGGGAGAGAGAGGGAGAGTGCGGGGAAAGAGAGATAGGGGGAGAGGGAGAGGTAGAGGGAGAGAGATGGAGGGAGGGAGAGAGGGAGGGAGAGGGAGAGAGGGAGGGAGAGAGAGGTAGGGATGGAGACAGAGAGAGGTAGAGGGAGAAGGAGAGAGAGAGAGAGAGAGGGGGGGGGGGAGAGAGAGGGAGAGTGCGGGGAAAGAGAGATAGGGGGAGAGGGAAAGGTAGAGGGAGAGAGATGGAGGGAGGGAGAGAGGGAGGGAGAGGTAGAGGTAGATAGTGTTAGGGAGAGAGAGGGAGGGGGGAGAGAGGTAGAGGAAGGGAAAGGTAGAGAGGTAAAGAGAGAGGCGTGGGAGAGAGGGGGAAAATAGATAGGTAGAGGGAGAGGGAGAGGGAGACATATGGAGGGTGGGATAGAGGGGGGATAGAGGGAGTGAGGGTGAGAGGGAGAGAGAGGGTGAGAGAGAGAGCAAGAGGGAGAGGGAGAGGGAGAGAGATGGAGGGAGTGAGAGAGGGGAGGGGGAGGGAGGGAGTGAGAGAGGGGAGGGGGGGTGAGATGTAGAGGTAGAGGGAGAGGGAGAGATGGAGAGAGAGGGAGAGAGGGAGAGATGACTGGAGAGAGGGAGGGGGGTAGAGGGAGGGAGAGGTAGAGAGAGAGAGAGAGGGAGAGATGGAGAGATGGCTGGAGAGAGAGAGGGGTGTAGAGGGAGGGAGAGGTAAAGAGAGAGAGATAGAGGGAGATAGAGAGAGAGGGAGAGGGAGGGAGAGGGATGGAGGGAGAGAGAGAGAGAGAGAGAGAGAGAGAGAGAGAGAGAGAGAGAGAGACTTAGGGATGGAGAGGGAGAGAGGGAGAGGGAGAGGGATATATATATATATATATATATATATATATATATATATAGAGAGAGAGAGAGAGAGAGTAAGGGATAGAGGGAGGGGGACAGAGGGAGAGATAGGGAGAGGAGGAGATGGAGAGGGACAGAGTGAGAGGGACATAGAGATAGAGTGAGTGAGAGAGGGAGAGGGAGGGGGAGGGAGTGGGAGATAGAGAGAGAGGGAGGGAAGAAGGTAATGACGAGAGAGAGAGAGAGAGAGAGAGAGAGAGTGAGAGAGGGAGAGAGAGAGGGAGAGGGAGAGGGAGAGGGCAAGGGAAATGGTGAGAGAGAGGGAGAGAGACAGGGGTGAGAGGTCAGGTCGAGGGAGAGGGAGGGAAAAGGACAGAGAGAGATGGAGGGAGAGAGAGAGAGAGATAGAGAGAGAAAGAGGGCGAGAGGGAGAGAGAGAGGGAGAGATAGAGAGAGAGAGGGAGAAATAGAGAGAGAGAGAGACAGAGAGAGAGGGAGAGGGTGAGAGGGAGGGAGAGATGGAAAGGGAGAGGGCAAGAGGGAGAGAAAAGGAGAGGGGAAAGGGTGAGAGAGAGAGAGAGAGAGAGATAGAGAGAGGGAGAGGGAGAGGGCAAGAGAGAGAGAGAGATAGAGGGAGAGGGAGAGGGTGATAGAGAGAGAGAGAGAGAGAGAGAGAGAGAGAGAGAGAGAAAGAGAGAGAGAGAGGGAGGGGAGGGGGAGGGGAAGGGGCAGGGAGAGGGAATGAGAGGGAGAGGGGGGAGGGGGGGAAGGGACCTGGAGGGGAAGGGGGAGAGAGTTAGAGTGAGAGGGAGAGAGAGAGATAGAGAGAGAGTAGTTCTCTAAATGGTTGAAAACTACTTCGAGAGAGCTGGATTTCTAATTCTATTTCATTGCTTGCACTATATGCATTGATTTCGATGTAGATGATGATTTCAAATTCTAATTTTTTTATTGCAATAGATGTATTTATTTTTTGTGTACATGGTGATTTCTAATCCTATTTTATTGCTTACATTAGATGCATTGACTTTAGTGTAGATGCTGATTTCTAATAGAAGTTGATTACTTGCACTAAATCCATTGATTTTAGTGTAGATGATGAATTCTAATCTTATTTCATTGATTTCTCTAGATGCATTGATTTTATTGTGGATGTTGATTTCTAATGTTATTTGATTTCTTGCATTACTTTGATTGATTTTTTAGTGTAGATGTTTTTTAATATTATTTAATTGCATGCATTAGATCCATTTATTTCAGTGTAGATGATGATTTTTGATTTTATGTAACTCAATTTATGATGTCACATTAATTTAAAGTGATTGGATTAACAATGTGAATTGATTTCATTGTAAGCACAAAAAAATGATTGACAATGTGCATTGATTTTTGTGTTGTATTAATTCAACCTGTTAATACTGGAGAGAGAGAGAGATGAGGTATGAGGTGTACTACAATAGTTTGAGTTCAAGAATTGAATGGTTTACGATCTCAACTTTGATTTTCATATCATTGATACGGAATGATGAAAAACTAACAAATAATGTAAATATTTTGTAAATCTGACAACTCATTAAAAAAAAATTCAAAGAAATCATCAAAAAAATTTCAGGGAAATAAATTATTTCAAATATTAGCAATGAAACAAATGATTTCAAGAATAATATGGATGCATTAAATTATTAAAACTAATCTTCAATATATATTTAGTAATACTTGGAGGGAAATTATTAAGAATTATTGATTGTCAAAAGTTGTGATACCTAAAATTAAATTAAATAAATTTTCATTATCAATCCTCTTGCAAACTATTGAAGAGATTGTCTCCCTTCTTCATCACCAAATAATTACTAATAGAGAACTACACACCCATATATAAACATAACACAAAAATTGTAGTATTCACGCACTTTACCATCCAAATCCAAACACATAAACACACAAAGCACTCAAAGCATCCAAGGGAGGACATACAAACTATTCAAGGCAAGCAACAAAAACAAAATTAAAAAAATGTGATATAGCCATGTAAATTTCAAAGTATGAGGTTTATCTCAAACACACAAATAGTAATCATAATATAAAAATGTGTCATTTTTTCCCTCAACTAGAACCAACCTAGTGTTGTATATTGGGTTCAGCATTCCCTGTGTGTTTCGCGACATGGACTAACCGCCTCTCGTGGATCCTAACTTTGTAAATTGTAGTGGAGACTAAAGCCTACAGGTTTTGGTCTAACGGAAATCAAGATTCCATCAAGTGGTATCAGAACGACAGGTCTCGAGTTTGAAATTCACCTGGCACGTGTTTGAGTAGTATGGATGTTTTAAATGAGTTGGTGTCTCACTTGGCCATAAATTTGGATGTTATGGAATTATTAGTTCAACTTTGTTAATGATATTTATATTTTAAAATAAAAATTAATTAAATATATTTTTTATTAATTTTTCCAATTCAATATATAATATTTATGTTAATTTATTACATATAATTTGTTAAAGAAATATGTAATATTATGCAACTTTATAAGACTTAATGATGAAGAGCATTATTTATTTGTAAGAGGTCATGACTTCAAATCAAGGTTTATTCTCGCGATTTTATTTGATTATTGAAAATTTACATATAGTATATGCATGGATAAACATGAGTGGATTATGTTCGAGAAGATTTAGTTTTGAATATATAATAACACAAGAAAAACAATAAAGTCATAGAGGCTCATAAATCCTTTCGTAGATATTAATAGCAAGGGTGGTATATTAAGAAAGATGTTCAAAGGGCTCATCATAGCCTTCTTTTAACCATATAGGTAATTATAAATCAAAAAATACACCACCTGTGTTGGTGCTATGCTCATACTGAGAGGTTTTACCTCTTAGATTGTCTAGACCAATTTTTTTGTTGTAGTAGCTTTGCTACTTCTCCACATGGACAAAAAATAGGGGGTTTTCTAGTTTCTTTTCCTTCTTTTCCTGAGATATTATATTTCCTTTAATGGGAAGCTTGGTAAATCTATCAATCAAGTATCCATTATCCAAATTTTCCTTGAAAGTTGGAGGAAGCTAGAGGAGGCGGTGGAGGAGGAAATAAAATTCCCAGAGCCCCTAACACTACCTTCAGAGAAGATTGAATATGGACTAGATGGATATTGATGCCCAAAATTTTACTTTCCACAACACACAAGTTCCCGTCCTTATCACTTTAACGAAAAAACATTAGAGGAAATTTCAACCTAAAAGTGGAATCCTAAGGAAAAATAATAAAACAATGTTAGAATAATAAAATAACAGTTATGAATTTTGAAGGGAAAAGAAGAAACATAAATTTTTAATTGTATTTTTGTCTTATCCTGTTATAGGTTTACTCGAATTTCAACTGTACACATTCATTGGATGCATAATTAAATCTACATCCAATGCATACTCGTTATGCATACTTTTGAGAAGACCCACATTAATAAAAATGAAGATACACTAAAAAATGTGTTATGTTTTTTCAATGTATCTTAATTTTTTATCAATGTGGGTCTTCTCAAAAGGATTCATAATGGGTAATCGTTGGAGTTTGAATTTAATTTTTTATCGAATGAGTGTCTGCACTTGAAATTTGAGTAAACCTATAAGGGGATAAGTAAAAAATACAATTAATAAAAATAGTTTTTCTTAATTTGCCTCAAAAATATTTACTTGTGCCTATTTTTAAATTAAAATTATTTTAATTGGTTTACATATTATGACATGGAAATTACGTGAAAAAAATCACTTTTAGGCTAAAGTTTCCTCTAATGAAGTTCCTAAATTCAAGGGGACCATTTCCAACTATTCCTATTCCTGTGCACTTCCATAGTTGAGACCAATTATCAAATATGATGTATTAAATCTTCATCAAAATATTTTTCTGCTTGGAAATGTAATGGAGGGGGAGGATGATGACATATTCCTTTCTCTCCGCTCATAGGGTATTCTCCTTCACAAACCATAATTATTAGGGAAGTAAAATATCTATCTTCAGTGCCAATCTCCTCAACCTTAAATTCTCTACAAATGAAACAAAGACAACCAACTACATACAAGTACATGGGAATAAATGCCTCTCTAAGGAATAATATCTAAAACGATGTCCCAAGTAGTCTATGTATGTCGAATACTTTTCTGTCCACCACCTTCCCCTCTACATTGAAAGCAATCTGCAACATTAACGGATGAGTATTGCAACTAAGCCTCATCAATTAATACTTTATATTGCGTTCGCATGGGATACATGACGGAAATCATAATTATTATAATTATGTAAGTAGTATAGCTATCAAACTGGTTTCCTAGACTTGTAAATATGAAAAAAAAAAAATGGTTGTAAAATCACAATTGCAACAAATATTACAGATATTTAAAAAAAACAATATTCACACATGGCCTTCTTATATAACTATTTATAGGTTGTTTTGAGTTATTATAAAATTACTTAAATTGTTGGAGATTATAACACTAATTTTATAACATTGATTCCTAAAAACAAAACCCAAACAACCTTTGAAAAAAAATCAAGGTTCTTATATAATTTCATCTAGACAATTATCTCAAAGTTTATTGCAAAAAGAGTGAAAGGTGATTTATCAAGGAATTTATGGCCAACAGTCTGAGTTTTTAGAGGGAATACAATTCCAAAATAATGGGAATCACAAAACAAATTATTCACCGAATTAATTTTACGGATTAAAGATTAATGGTTATTAAAGTTGACATCTAAAAATCACATTATAAGGTAAGATTGATTTACCTAAGACTTATTCTTATACAATTATGTTTGTTATTTGGGTGATGATCTATATTACTTCACTAGTTGAAACCCCAATGGCCTAAACTAGGAAGGGGTATTAGATAAGGTTTCCCCTCACTGACTTTTCTATTTTTTTTTAGTTTCTAAACAGATAAATAGGTTAATAAAGGAGGCTTTAAAAAATGGTCATTTAAAATTGATAAATGATGGAACAACATATAATATCACACACCTCATTTTTCTAGATGATGTCTCGAAATTTTTTTGATGGAACAAGAAGAGTAATTAATAAAGTTGGAGGTATATTGGTGTTGTAGCATCTACAACCCCACTCCAAAAAATTTCCTACACTTGAATTTTAGGGCCTACCTTTTGTCTACAAGAACTATCATTTTGACTATTGTTAAGTGTTCCTCTTGGTTTTATAGTGTTTTAATCACTTATCTTTGTATGGAACACTTCTGTGATGATGATTGAGTCTTGTCGATGGATTTTGAATGACTTTTTATAAAAATTAAACTCTCTCCCTAACACAAGTTAAATCTTTTCCTGATCTAGCACTATTTGTTCGTCTTCCCTCAAGGAACTGCAAAATCCCATGCAACTAGAAACTGCAAAACTTCTGAATAAAATGATTTGCATAATAATATGAAACAGGAAGTCATTGAGAAATTTAAATGCATTATCCTCCTATGAGTGTCAACACTGCACAATCAACTGAGCAAGTGAACTCTATAATACCTTCTCACTGGAAATTGCATAGTATTTCCTACTAGTGGACTGCACATTATTCCAAAACAAGCCAGTTATGCATCCCTAAAAATATGGAGTGCACACCTCTTTGGCCATGTGGCACAAGTTTCTATTTCCGATCAATGAACAAGTTTCTCTTTCTCCTTGATTTTAGTCATGCACATTGTAAGCCATAACCCTAATCCCATGGGGTTGAATATATATAATAGAGGTTTTTAGAGCACATTTTCACATTTTAAATTGGAGCTACAACCATATCCATGAGTTCAAGGAGCTTCAGATTTGGTTTGCAACACTTTTCCAAGTAAGTTTCTAAAGTGTCCCTTTTTTCTACATTTTCCATCAGTTTTGTTTTTTTTTTTGTGTGAAAGTGCCACTTTTACTATTTATTCTTGTATTTATTATATTTTATGCTATTATTACCATGCACAATTGTTTTTTCATTCTATGGAGTTAGTTTTACTAGTGTCGCATCCCTTCCCAACCCTTTCTCCTAACAACGGTTACAGCTGATAGGTCTTTTTATGCATGCATTTTATTTCCTTTCGCTGATTTTATTTGGTCAACACTAGTGATTGGTATAAATCATTGAAAATAAAATCTACACTTCTCTCTTCCTCATTCCCAAATCTGAAGCTTTGCTCTCTCTTGGGATGAACTACAACATCCTTAAGGCTTGCTGCCTCCTCCAACTATGCATTGCGTGATCCAAATTTATGTAGGAACAAAATGAAATACACATTCAAAATATAAACAAAATGCTACAAAAAAAATGAACTTTAATTCATTAATGATAAATAATGGATAACTTTTACATGCAGAATAGAAATAAACTAGCTCGAGCGATGGTAGCTTATCTCTTAGAAGAGATGTGATGGCTACATACCTCTAAATTGTGTTACAATGAGGCTCGAAGGATTTTTTACTATTGTGAAATAACGTATAACACTAAAAATAAAAAAACCTAACCCTAGGAGATGAAGCAAAAAAAAAAATTGGGCCTCGTTAGTTCATATATCAACTTCTTGGGGTCATAACTTTTGCATATAATCTTTGTCCCATGCTTATAATACCTTGTAAGAAATATATATCCAATGAATGGAAAATTTGGTTACAAACCCATGTTGTTGGATATAATATTTCCCATTTAACAAAAAAAAATTCTTTTAGGGCCTCAAAATGGCTCTTTAAGATCAGGACCCAAAAAATGTAAAAACTAGTAAATTATGCTACAATTAAGGAAATAAAAAAAACCAAATTGGGGGTCTAAGTGGAGTAGAAGGGTGGTCACCAATATCCACCTGGATAAGTCCTCCTACATTAAAGGTTAATGGGCCCAATTGGATTGAGTTCCTCCATGAGATGGGGAAACTTTTGTTGAATTTAGTCCCTAGTGAACCAATTTCCCTGGTGCAAGAGATGGAAAATTTTTAAAAATCAATATAGTTAGAGCATTTATTTGTGAGTTTTCCTCATATATGTTTCATGATCCGATGCTCATAGAAAAAATTTCAACTACAACAAATATATAGTCATTTCCATGCCTGGTAGAAGGAAGTCTAGAAATATAGCCCATGGAGATGAATTCCCATGGCCGAATAGGAGTAGGAAGAGGAGTATATAGGAATTTCTTCTTAATTTTTGGTTTTTCCATGGGATAGCCAATGCAAGATCTGATGTATTTTGCAACATCCTCTCAAATATTTGGTTAATAAAAACACTTATATAAAACGACCACATTTTTATCAGCACCAATGTGTCCCATGCCCTGACTGTAGTGTACCTCCCAAATCAACTTGGAACACTTGTTTGAAGGAACAAAAAGGTGGCCTAGGTAGCATAATAATGCATTATGGAGTTGGAAAATAACTTTCTTGCCATCCACTTACATCTGGTATGTGGTAGTGCACTAAATATAATTTTTATATATTTGTGGCCATCCAAAAGTCTTGTTTCCATAAGAGTTGAGAAAAATGGTCAATGTTGCAACTGGGGGTTAACTGAGGCAATCTAAAACTCGATTGGTGCTACTATCATTGTATTTAATGTCCAAATGAAATTGTTACATATGTGTGTACCACTTATGAAGGCGATCATTTTCAGACATCCCTTGTGTATGCACAAATTGAAGATGTTGATGACTGTGTGGATGACCATATCCTTCCCCATAATGTAATGTTTCCATTGTCGGAAAGTTTACATTATTGGATACATCTCTTTCTCGTAGGTGGGATATTTCAAAAGTGTATCATAATGTGTCCCATTTTTATAGACGATTGGATGCCCTAGTTTGGTGATAACTGCATCAATAACAAAGTCAGAGGCGTCTATCTCAATTTCAAATGGTTGTTGCAAGTCTGGAAGATTAAAGACGATGCTTCATGTTATTATTAAAATTCTTAGTATGTGTACAAAAAAATCTTCCCTTAAATTGATGGTGGAATGAAACCCTAACAATTAAATATGGTTGTATACGCTTGAGATCTGTAATAAAAAATGAAGAAAACCCTACATACAAACATATCTTGGCAAAATAAACACATAATAGTCAGAAATTAAAGTGTAATAACCTAATGAAGTACTTAATCAATTGATAATTTTATTAAATCACCTAGTGGGGAGAAATTACAACATGGGTTTGTAGTTTCCCCTATGTGGGATGGTCCTTTTCCTATCCTTGTGCTTAAGCTATGTGATTCTCTCTGAACCTACAATGGGAAAGAAAAAAGAAAAAAAAAAACTTGAGCTCAAGTTAGAGCTCATGTGTAATGAAATGATAATGGTGACAATGAAAATGGTCATGGTGAAGAATCGAGAGAAAAAACTCTCTTTATAAAAAAATATTAGAATAGATTGAGAATTAGAAAATAATAAAATAATGTTGACTATTCAAAATCTAGTCATTGTGGATATTTTATTATATTTTTTGAGAGGGAAAAGGTATTTAAAATGGTCAAATATCTTTCTTTAGAAAGTGGTTGAGGTAATTAACAAATAAAAATGATGTATTAATCACTTTGTGAGAATTTAAAAGGAAACAAATCTTAAATAATGGTTTAATAATGATCTCATAAGAAAAATAGAGGATAAATAAGGAATAATAAATAAATAATGGTTTATTTAATTTTTCCAAGGTTATTAAGTCAAAGTGATAAGAAATAGTTATCAAATAATGATTTAATAAGTATTTCTTGAGAATGTTAAATAAATAATGACTTATTTAATTATTTTGATGGGGTTTTTGGATTTTAATGAGAAACTGATGCCGAATATGGGTTCGATTACCACTAGATCTACATATTTTCTTTATAGATAGGGTTCCATATTGCATTAAAAAAAAAACCAAATTTGCAACATATAATCAATCGGTAGGGTTTGAATATAATAGAAAACCCCAGATTTGTATGCGCCCTTTTTATTTTAACAAAAACTAAATTCTCAAAAACACAATTCATTGATAAAACTAAAGATGTTCAGAATGCCATTCGTGAATGATTAATTCAAACTAGAGATTGGAATTCCATTGTCAGAAACACATGAATGCTCCTTCCAAACAACATATTAGACTTTCATGACCCGAAAAACATTCTTTATGCCTTTATCAAAGACTTGTGCTCTCTGGAACCTTTTCCATTGATCTTATCACAGAACTGGAGCTCTCTTGGAATTGGTGTGAGCAATCGGGAGGTTGATGGAGCATGTTTCAATAAACAATGGAAAAAAAAATGTTCATGCAGAGTGATTCACCACAGATCCAGAGGAAGTCAAGAAAATTAAATATTTGGTCAAAACCATGTGTTTTCAGTTGAGGCTACACATTCGTTGTGCATGTGTTGCACACACACCAGAGATGCTACCTAAACACCTTTGAGCTGCTATGCATACAATTGCGGTGCTACACTTGCCTTCACATGCTACAGTTTCACCTGTATGCTAGCCCTCACCTGAGAAACTGACAGAGTTATCGATCTCTAGATTTGGGCTGGAACTTTGACCTTTGACAACAAATTTAGACTAGAATTGACAACAAACTCTATGTTAAAATATGACTTAAGAACTTTAGTTGAACCTCATCTAATAAATAGATAAGCTAAAGCTTGATCCCGAAGCTAGAACCTTAATTGGTTCAAATAATCATTGTGTTTCCTCCTCAGAGGGATTTGATGCTCTCAAACTTCATCACTGTTTAGCTTCTTTCACTTCCCAATGTATTAACACAAAGGTTCATAGTATCAAATCTAAACTTGAATCAATTTCATAACGGAAAATAGTACTAGTCCTGTCACTACTGTGTATACTCTATTATAACAAGAACCAAAAAAAAATTGATCTATTAATCACATTAATGGATCATACACCCAATCACACCAGACTAATTTCCTCACCAAGGGATGATCAATACAATTAGCAATAATGTCACAATTCCCTCTCCTTTTGGTGTAATGGACCTTCTCTTACTCACACTTCTCACTCTCTTCAACTCACTATCTACTCCCTATCCAATCCAACCATGAATGCCTTCAACGCATATCATATTTATAATCAAAGTATTCTGAACTAATTTTAGTTCAGATCCTATAAAATCTCCTCACCAAGCTCCTAAAATCCCTCACTCAATCTCCAAGAGATATTTCAATTCCATAAAATATGCATGGAAATTCTAACACCTTAGACCTCAAATGTTCTCACACATTTAATAATAATCACAAATTAATAATCATTTTAATAATTAAAACATTAGAGAATCTCTCCCTTCATAAAATGAACATTCCCCTTAAGTTTCTTCAAAAAATCAATTTATGGAGTAGGACGCTCCTGCATCAGACTCCCAAGGAACAAAATCTTCCATGATCTCCTAATCATGAACTATTTTTTTTGAAGTCGTCTTGGTTTCCAAACTTTATGTTGTTGCTCACCACATGCTTTTCCATCTTGTTGCTGCCTTGTAGATGTATGCATTCCTCCTAGATCCCAATTCTTAAATTGTCTTTGTGCAGTCCTATTTCTCTTACTTGAATTAACAATCACCTTCTTTTTGTTTCTTTTGTTTCCCTATTATCCACTTGAAATATTTTATTTTGAATTTTGTGCTCTTTATCTCTACCCGCTGTTGATTTTTGCCTCTTCAGACTGAATAATTTACTCCTTCACAATATATATTACACTCAACAATTTTCTTTCTCAAGGTTTCAAAATATTTAAAACCTTGCTCAATGCACCTTTTACCAATTACTTTATCTTGTGCTTCCACTATCACCATCATGGGTTTCCTCCAAGAGGTTATTTCCTGATCATGATGAATATCAGTACAAGGTGAAAATGTGAAGTTGGGTTACACTTTTGTGAGAATTGGGGGCGGAATTTTTTTCAGCAATTGTTCGGTCAAACTTGTTCTACCATTTAGATTGATGGCATGATGACGCTGTGGGCAAATAGAAATTTTTTTGGAGATGGGAAAACCAACACTAATATTTCGGTCGAACTTTAAAAAAATTTCAGCGAAACTGATATTTTATAGTTATATCACCCACGAATGAGTGTCGTTTTCACGCATCTCTGTTCGCATAGTATGTTCGTGGGTTTCTGTGTGATTTTCTATGGCAATGCTACTGGTCTGTTACTAATATAGCGCCTGTGCAAGCGAATTGTTGCTCAGGAGTTGTGCCTCTACTCAGGAGTTGCTCTAGGTAAGTAATTGCTCCATATTAGAGATCCTAAAATATGTTATGAATCACAAAAAAAACTGGGAGAAAAAAACTGTAGTATCACTATTACTGGTATTTATTACTATTACATAGGTACTGATGTGGTCTCCATTACCACACCATATAGTAAAACGATATAGTACTTGTCATAAACAAAAAAAACAATGAGTTGTAAATCAACAGTGATTACATTACAAGGATAGTAAACATTTATTACTGATATTAGCTTGGTTCCTATCTGTAAGCAGAGTGACTCTTTTAAAACCAATTGATTAGCGAAATATGGTAGCATATTTTCACTGTTCTTGTTCTTGTAATAATTAGGGTCTATTATTACCACCTGTATGGTCCAAGTCCACAGTTCTCCCCACTACTCGAATTATATATATGGGTAATATGGGCTATTCTTTTAGTAGTGCCGTCTCTAATATGTGTCCTATTGCTTTTCTTATACTCCCCTTGGTCGTCCATCAAATACAGGACCCAATAATGATAACCTATGGTGTTACAGGTTCAAATCTAGTGCTAGTTTTAATTGGTTACTGCTTGTTGTATGGAATATCATAAAATGTACTAGATAGGAGCACTGCCAGAGTGGAGTTTTTGAAATTCCATATTTTTCAGCTGTACTTGGTTTTACCTTATTTACATATTTGTGAGTTGTAAAAGTATTTTTTCTTAGCAAAAGAGGAGACCTGCATTGAATACGTCTCATTAAAAACATTCACAGAGATTCTCTACTGTGTGAGTTCACTAGTTGTATGGAATTTCAATATGACTTTTTCATTGCACTATTTTTTTTCATATTGGGTTGAAGAACCCACTCTAGAGAATTTTTTTGGTTTATTTTGCAATTGAATGGTGAAAAAAACGTTGCTTTATATGTCAAATTCATATCACAACAAGCTAACAATTCTGACAAGTAACTTTGACGGAGTTGCTTTATTCTTTTCAATTCAGGTTACAACTCAGTCTCGTTCCTCTGCCACCCATTTCCTTTATATGCTTAATGATACATCTTATACTAGCGAGTGTGAATGTTATTAGAGTTGGACTGTTCTTTTATATATGTATATATGCTCTTTGAATCCAAACCTTTAAATAAAAATATGCAGAGTTCCAGACATGATTAGGATGGATTTTGAATTAGTTCAGACTAAAACTGGGTTCCAATTGGCTTGAGTAGACATTTATGCCTACGAAAACCCCTGAAATAGGGTGACTGGCCTGTTTAGCCAGCTTTGTTCTGGTTCTGAAAAAATTTCCAGCCTTAGAAGCACAAATAATAGATATTGATAGATATTGATTTGTGATTAACAAAATATAATTTTTTATCTGTTGTGAATTCTTGCATCTTATTCGGCAAAGTTTGGACTGTCTCTTAAGGGATGATTTTCTCCTCAGTAAAGACCTCATCCTTAAGCATGCTTTTATTAATAATAGTAATGGCTACGTATTAGTTACTGAATAAGCTTAATCTGTGGAAACCTATAATCTAAGAAATCATCCCATATTATAGAAACATTGCTTATCTCTACTAATTTTTTATCATGTAATTGTATCAACTTCTCAAATTCCCTATGATCTAATTACATATTGATAGGCCTAATAAGTGGTTACAGAAGATTCCAGAATAAACTTCAAAAACAAAAGTTATTTGATACAAAACACTTTAGCGAATAAACAAACCATTGAAACCAAAAGTGATTTGATACAAAACATAGGTTTCAACCTAAGAGTAAATTCCCCTACAGTCAATCAATCTCTGGAATAATTTTAAATATATAGAATTTTTTCATTTTCATATCCATGGTCTAAAAAAATCAGAGAGAGGAAAAACCTTTTGTATTGAATGTATGTAAAACACAAATTAGCCACATCTCTAGAATATATCTAAATAGAAGTTTTTAATTTTCATATCCATGGTCTCAAACAATGAGAGAAAGAGAGAGAGAGAGAGAAAACCTATTATATTCAACATTTAAGACAAAAATTAGCCATAAAATTTTCCCATTGAAACCATAAGTGATTTGATACAAAACATAGGTTTTAACCTAAGAGTAAATGACCCTACAGTCAATCTCTCAAATAGTTTTAAGTATAATTTTTTCATTTTCTTATCCATGGTCTCAAACAATGAGAGAAAAAGCCTTTTATATTCAATGTATGTAAAACACAAATTAGCCATATCTCTAGAATAGATCTAAATATTTTCATATTCATGGTCTCAAACGATGAGAGAGAGAAAAAACTTTTTATGTTCAACATGTAAAACACAAATTAGCCATAAAGGTTTCCCATTGAAGCCATAAGTCAATTGATACAAAACATAGGTTTTAACCTTAGTAAATTACCATACAGTCAATCTTTGAAATAATTTTAAATAGAAGTCTTTCATTTTCATATCCATGGTCTCAAACAATGAAATAAAAAACCATTTATATTCAATGTATGTGAAACACAAATTAGTGATGTCTCTATAATAGATCTAAATAGAGGATTTTCATTTTCATATGCATGGTCTCAAACAATGAGAGATAAAAAAACCTTCTATATTCAACATGTAAAACACAAATTAGCCATAAAATTTTCTCATTCAAAGCATAAGTGATTTGATACAAAACATATGTTTTAACCTAAGAGTAAATGCCCCTATAGTCAATCTCTGGAATGGTTTTAAATATAAGTTTTTCATTTTCATATCCATGGTCTTAAACAATGAGAGAAAAACCTTTTATATTCAATCTATGTAAAATAGAAATTTGTTGTATATCTAGAATAGATATAAATAGAAGTTTTTCATTTTCATATCCATGGTCTCAACCAATGAGAGAGAAAAAAACATTTTATATTCAACATGTAAAACATAAATTAGCTATAAAAGTTTCCGATTGAAACCATAAGTGATTTGATACAAAACATAGGTTTTAACCTAAGAGTAAATGCCCCTACAAGTCAATCAATCTCTTGAATAGTTTTAAATATAGAAGTTTTTCATTTTCACATCGATGGTCTCAAGCAATGACAGAGAAAACCTTTTTATATTCAATGTATGTAAAACAAAAATTAGCCATATCTCTAGAATAGATCAAAATAAAAGTTTTTCATTTTCATATCCATGGTCTCAAATAATGAGAGAACGAAAAACCTTATATTCAACATGTAAAACACAAATTAGCCATAAAAGTTTCTCATTGAAACCATAAGTGATTTGATACAAAATATAGATTTTAACCTAAGACTAAATGTGCCTACAATCAATCTCTAGAATAGTTTTAAATAGAAGTTTTTCATTTTCATATCCATGGTCTCAAACAATGAGAGAAAAAACCTTTTATATTCAATGTATGTAAAACACAAATTAACCATATCTCTAGAATAGATCTAAATAGAAGTTTTTCATTTTCATATCCATGGTCTCAAACAATGTGAGAGAAAAAAACATTTTATATTCAACATGTAAAACACAAATTAGCCATAAAAGTTTCCCATTGAAACCATAAGTGATTTGATAAAAAACATAGGTTTTAACCTAAGAGTAAATGCCCCTACAAGTCAATCAATCTCTCGAATATTTTTGAATATAGAATTTTTTCATTTTCATATCCATGGTCTCAAACAATGAGAGAAAAAACCATTTATACTCAATGTATGTAAAACAAAAATAGCCATATCTCTAGAATAGATGTAAATAAAAGTTTTTCATTTTCATATGCATGGTCTCAAACAATGAGATAGAAAAAAACCTTTTATATTCAACATGTATATAGTATTTAGAAACAAAAAGTAACTTGATACAAAACATAGGTTTTAACCAATTATATAGTTTTTCATTTTCATATCCATGGTCTCAAACAATGAGAGAGAAAAAAACCTTTTATATTCAACATGTAAAACACAAATTAGCCATAAAAGTTTTCCATTGAAACCAAAAGTGATTTGATAAAAAACATAGTTTTTAACCTAATCTATTAAATTCCCCTACATTCAATTTCTAGAATAGATCTAATTAGAAGCTTTTCATTTTCAAATCCATGGTAATTCTATAGGAAGAGTATGTAAAGGGCCACATAGCCTCTGGATCTCATATTTTATGAAAGGTGACATATCTAGTAAATGCCCCTACAGTCAATCTCTGGAATAGATCTAAATGCCCCTACAGTCAACATGTGTAGTATTTAAAAAAAAAAAAAATTGATACAAAACATAGGTTTTAACCAAATATATAGTTTTTCATTCTCATATCCATGGTCTTAAACAATAAGAGAGAAAAAACCCTTTATATTAAACATGTAAAACAGAAATTAGCCATAAAATTTTTCCATTGAAACCAAAAGTGATTTGATACAAAACATAGGTTTTAACCTAATTGTGTAAATTCCACTATGTTCAATCTTTAGAATAGATATAATTAGAAGTTTTTTATTTTCATATCCATGGTAGTTCTATAGGCAGAGTCTGTAAAGGGCCAGGTAGCCTCTGGATCTCATCTTTTATGAAAGGTGACATATCTAATAAATGCCCCTACATTCAATCTCTGGAATATATCTAAATGCCCCTATAGTCAACATGTATATAGTATTTAGATGTAATATCCCATTTCGGGGATATCTCTAAAACATGGCAAACTCCAACCAGACATAGACTGGGGGGCATTTACCGGATATTTCACCTTTAAAAAGAGGATGAGATTCGGAGGCTACCTGGCCCTTTCCAGACTCTGTCTAACAGTGAAAGATAAACACACCAAGTGGTATAGAACTAGAATGCTCAAAAACAATAATAGACATATAACATCATAGAAAGATAATACGGCAACTAAGACAACTACGACAACTCATCAAGAAAACATAGAGAGGAAATGCTGATCCATTTTATTAATTTGAGAAATGTAATGAAATACAATAGGTGATCTTGCTCAAATCAAGTGAAGAAACACTCTCAGAAAGTACAGGAAATGGTTGCTCTATGAACTACGTCCCAGCTGCTGGAAAACTGCCGTGTAGTTGCTACTGCTAGAATGGACTAAAGATTAGGGGCTGATCCCCTTGCCGGAATGAGCTGAAAATTGGAAAACCTCCTCTCCTCGACAACCCTGAAAAAATCCAAAACCCATTCCAAGAATGGCCAACCCCAGAAATCACCAGAAACTTCCTCCGCAGTGAATTACACTGGCCTCCAAGGCTCTACGCAGTGGCTAGATGGAAACAGCTGAAATACTGCCTCAAAATTCGCCAAAAGTCTCCTAGGGGAAAAGGCTGACCCTCTACTCAAAATCCTGACAAAACCACCTACAGAAACCCCAATCCGAACCTCCTCCATGGTGGACTGCGTCCTCTCTCCCAGTGACTGTGCAGTCACTCTAAGCTCTAGCTCCACAACAAACCCAAACAATAAAACGACTCAAAAAATACTGAAAAAACAGCCTTGCCCAAGCAGGCACTCAAAGCCCCCTGGGGCTAAAGGAGAGATCTCTGACCGGAGACACTCAATGCACTAAACAGTGCTGCAGACAGGCTAAACAGCCAGCATGCTCAAGAAGACAAACGTCTCACTCAAAAATCATCAACTTCAGAATGAATCAAATGAGGAGGCTCCTCCATATTTTATAACGTTGGTTTCCCCCAAAAATCCTGTTGGGAAAAATACTGAGAGGGGGGGGTGAATCAGTATTTACAGCATATTCAAAACTTTTTACTTTTGCACTCTTTAAAAACCCATACACTACTTTCCTTTAGTAAACTCGCGTATATACGCGGATATCCTTCATGCAACTCGCGTATTAGCAGATATCTAAAATGAAAATATTTATTGACTTAGTTCTTTGCACTATTCAGTCATCTGATTTTAAGTTAACAATATACATGTGTAGTAACAACAGAATAAACCATCACACAAAACATCACACATGAACACCAGGATTTTTTAGGTGGAAACCCAAGTCGGGAGAAAACCACCGCTGCAGTTGCTCAGCCTTCAATATTTTATTATAGAGAAAACATCTTACAACATATGTGCTGGTGCAGACTCCTACCAGCACGCAGGCACCCACCTGCGCTCGTTTACCAGCCTCTCCTGGAAGGGAGCTCCAACCCCCTGACTCGTTTACCAGCCTCTCCTGGAAGGGAGCTACGACCCCATGCTCTCGTTTACCAGCCTCACCTGGAAGGGAGCTACAACCCCCTGACTGAAGGCTACAACCCTCAGCACCTCTATGGACCATGTTTCATCAATTTTCACACTGGATCCAAAGCTTCCTTTTGGACACCACTTGCAGGCCACGTTTCATCATATTTTCAGACTGGACCCACTCCATACATTTAAGCTCAAACATACATCACCAACAGATACTTGTCAATTCAGATAACCCAGACAGATAGCAGTAACATAGCAGAACAGATCAGACATTTCATACTCATACTTCAGCAAACCCTAGTTTTTCATACACGCTTTCCTTTCACTGATGTCGCGTATACATGCGCTTCTGTTCACACAAACCAGCGTATACTTCTGTACATATTACAGACCCAATTTCATTGCGCATACGCACTTTTTCTTCAGCTAAGTCACGTATATACGCGCTTCCTCTTCAGCGAACTAGCGTATGGTTCTTCAGAACTTTTATGTCATTGCAATTCTTCATAACAGATACATCACTTCAGATTTTACCCTTTACCTTAGACAGAAGTTCGCCTCCTCATAGATCTAATCATTCCATAAACAGATCTAGCAAGTACAAGCACATTTCAGATCTAGATCCCCTTCTTCATCATTGGTGCATCATATATTCAGATCTATCATTCAACTGTAACCCTTTCCATTTAGATATACTTCAGAGAGAAGTATTCATTCAAGCTCAGACATCTTGCACCAACACTCATGATTTGCACAATGAATTTCTTCTCTTTATATAGGTTTACCCTTTTTCAATACCATGAGCCCCTTTTTCAATACCATGAGCCAACACAATACCATGAGCCCAAAACTACATTACTTCCGATGGTATTCCTGGACGGGGTCATTTAGACGAATCATTACCCAATACAATGGGTCAATACCATGGTGGTTACCCCTGGTTTTGCACTTTATGAGCGCTTTTGCCCATACGCGATTTCGCACGTACTTTATCGCGTGCATACGCGACTTCTCCTAGTCAAATCCGCGTATGCCTTGAGACATACTCTTTTCATCATAGATCTAACACATATTGAATTTCTTTCTTCATTACCTTCTGTATTCTCTATAGATACATCAGATTTTCATCTTTAAACAGGTTCATCAAGACAAGAATAACTTCATCAGGTGTATTGCCATCAAGGACAACACATGCCAACAATCTTATGTCTTCATCTTCATTTAGTGGGTTGCCATCAAGGACAACACTCTGCATCATATTGCCAACAATCTCCCCCTTTGGACTTGATGGCAACGACAATGGTGTTTGGTTACCACAACCGATAGGTACATTAAGAATACAAGGACACCATTCCCCATTTTTGACACCATTCTTTCCCTTCATTCAAACACCATGTCACTCTCCCCCTTTGACATCAAGGGCAAAGGGTGGATCAAAACCAACATACTCTCCCCCTTTTCTCCACATGTGAAAGAAGCGTTCTGCAGATATGATGTATACTGAAGTGACCAAGCTCCCCCTGAGTTCATGCTGAATCTTCAAGCATATTTTTCAATGAAGTACAGGACTCTATGACCTTCCTATCACCAAGGACTCATACTTACATCAAAGATCCAATCAAGTGGATTTACATATGAGACTCAAATACCCAACCAAGTGGGTTTACACATTTCAATTCAACTACCCAAACAAGTGGGTTTAAAAATTTGACTCAGCTACCCAACCAAGTGGGTTTACAAATTTATCAAGTCCTTACATGACTGAATATTACAATTTTACATCATGGATCTCTACATGGCCTTTTCATCAAACTACAAATATAGAATTAGGACCAACACCAGAAAGTCCTCAAGAAAGAGAACATAGTTCAGAACCATCATAATGCCAACAATGCATTATACTCATCAATGCTAATGCTCCCCTTGAAACTGTGCATCCAAGCATCCTTTTAAAATGACTAAGGCTCCCCCTTAGTTTGTGCATCCTGAACACTTTCACCAACAAATAATCAAGGCATCTTTATCAAAACATTAGAAAAAGAATTATGAGAACTGGAACACCACCAAAGATATCAAACAGTATCAGAGATACCAAACAACACTGTAGTTGTCAGGCGACTCCAAACGGCATCTTGTGTCAGGTACCACAGCGGTTTCTGTGCGGGAACTCGCGTATATACGTGAGCTGTGTTTCATGAAACCGCGTATCCAATGCCATATTCTAAATTTATGCAGATTTGTTCTTTTGACTGGCAGAGAACACTCCCAACTTCTGTCTTAGATACTCAAACGCTTCCCTGGGCAGAGGTTTGGTAAAGATATCAGCAACTTGTTCTTTGGAGGGAACATACTCCAACTTCACCTTTTGCTCAAGCACTTGTTCACGTAAGAAGTGATACTTGATGGGAATGTGCTTGGTCTTCGAATACATGATTCTTTGAAATATTGATGGCACTTGTATTGTCACACTTAATGGGGATAGGAGGTGTACATTTGATTTGAAAATCTTGTAAGGTTTGCATCATCCAAAGGAGTTGAGTGCAACAAGATGCGGCAGCCACATATTCTACTTCTGTTGTAGATAAGGCAATAGAATTTTGCTTCTTACTGAACCAAGATACTAACCGGGGTCCCATATAGAATGCACCACCACTAGTGCTTTTCCGATCATCAACACTTCCAGCCCAATCTGCATCAGTGTAAGCATGAAGAGTAAGATCATCATTCTTTGGATACCATAGACCAAGGTCTTGAGTTCCTTGAAGATATTTGAAAATTCTTTTAACAGCCTGAAGGTGAGACTCTTTTGGATTAGCTTGGAATCGTCCAACAATCCCTACTGCATGCATAATGTCTGGTCTAGTTCCAGTGAGATAAAGTAGACTTCCTATCATTGATCTGTATTCTGGTTGATTCACCGTGGGAGAATCATCATGAGAACTGAGATTGCATCCGGTTATCATTGGTGTACTTACAGATTTGCATTCTTCCATGCCATACTTCTTCAGAATTTGCTTAAGATATTTTGCTTGTGATAGGAATATACCATCTGCAGTTTGATGCACTTGTAAGCCAAGAAAGAATGTTAGTTCTCCAAGTAAGGACATTTCAAATTCTTGCTGCATGACAGAAGCAAATTTTTGACTCAAAGATTCTTCGTTACTCCCAAAAATGATATCATCAACATATACAACCACAATCAACAGTTTACCATTTTCAACTTTTGTGTATAAGTTGCTATCAGCAGACCCCTTTGAAAAACCTTGTTGATGAAGATATTTGTCAAGGCGATAATACCAAGCCCTTGGAGCTTGTTTGAGACCATATAGAGCCTTTTTAAGTCTACAAACAAGATTTGCATCATTTCCCAAAATGAAACCTTCCGGTTGTTCTATATATACTTCTTCTTCTAGATCACCATTAAGAAAAGCAGATTTAACATCCATTTGATAAACTTTGATTTGTTGATAGCTTGAGAAAGCAAGAAACATTCTTATGGCTTCAAGTCGAGCTATAGGAGCAAAAGTTTCTTCAAAGTCTATACCTTCTTTTTGAGTATACCCTTTGCAAACCAGTCTAGCTTTGTTTCTTACAACATCCCCATTCTCATTTAACTTGTTCTTGAAAATCCATTTAGTTCCAATGACATTTTTATCATGTGGTCTTGGTACCAATTCCCAAGTATCATTCTTTTCAATTTGATCAAGCTCTTCATTCATGGCTAGCTTCCAACATTCATCTTTGCTAGCTTGATTGACATTGTGTGGTTCAATTGTGGATAGAAGTGCCAAATGATTAGAAGATCCCACAAGAGTTCTCCTTGTTCGTACACCAGATTCCTTGTCACCCAAAATTTGAGATTCAGGATGATTCTTTTGAACGTATCTGGATGGAGCTTTTTCAGATAGATCATTTTCAGGTTCTTCATTGGATTCACTGTCTATATCATTTCTATTTACTGTAGAGGGGAATAAGTCACCATCATCTTCTTTTGTTGTTTGATTTTCTTCTTTAGGGGCTGCAGGAGACTCATCAATAACAACATCTATACATTCAACAATCTTTCGAAGCCTTTCATTATAACATCTGTATGCTTTTCTTGAAGATGGATAACCAAGAAATATTCCTTTATCTAATCTAGGTTCAAACTTGCCAAGCTTTTCATTATTATTTTTGATAAAACATTTTCTTCCAAAAACTCTAAAATGCTTTACAGTGGGATATTTTCCATACCAGAGTTCATATGGAGTTTTATCACTGTTTACTCGAACATGTGCTTTGTTGTGAATGTTTGCTACTGTATGAGTTGCTTCTGCCCAGAAAGTGTCAGGTGCTCCAGTGTCATTAAGCATAGCTCTAGCCATTTGTTGAATTGTTCTATTCATTCTCTCTGCTACGCCATTTTGTTGTGGAGTGCCAGCTACAGAGAACTGTCTTTTTATGCCATTTTGTTCATAAAATTCAAGGAATTCATTTGATGTATATTCTCCACCTCGATCAGATCTAAGACACTTGATTTTTAGATCCAATTCATTTTCAACCAGCGCTTTGAAGCTCTGAAATTTTTCAAATGCTTCATCTTTGTGTTTCATGAACCCGATCCAACACATTCTAGAGTAATCATCAATAAATAAGATATAGTATTCTTCCCCTCGTAGTGACTTTTTCCTCATAGGTCCACATAAGTCAGTATGAATGAGTTAAAGAGGCTTACTTGATGATCCTTCTTTGGCATTAAATCGTACTCTGGTCTGCTTACCGATTTGACAAGATTCGCATATGATATTTTCTGGTGGATTAATATTGGGAAGATCACGAACAGCTTGAAGTCTATTTGCTTTGTTGATTTGTGAGAAACTCAGATGCCCCAGCCTTCTATGCCATAGCCAATTTTCTGAATATTTGCTCAAGTAACACTGATCTTTGTAGTTTTTCAGTACATACAGGTTGCTTGGATTTCTTTTCCCTTTTATGATAATTTTACCTGTATCAAGATCACGAACCACACATTCTTTTGAACTAAAAAAAACTTCTATTCCTTGATCACACATTTGACTTACACTTAATAGGTTATGCCTTAATCCATCCACATACATGACATCTTTAGCTTTCACCTTTTCTTTTAGAAATACTGACCTTTTTCCTTTAATTACAGCAGGAGTATCATTTCCAAATGTAACTTTATTTTCCTTTTCTAGAGAATTATATGTAAGGAGTTTGCTTTTGTCACCTGTCATGTGTCTTGAGCACCCACTATCAATGTACCATTGATTTTCTTCACCTTCTGCAAATAACGCTATCCCACAATTTTCAACAGGCGGTTCTTTCTTTTTCCACACTTTAGAGCTTGAGGGAACATGTTCTTTTGGCTGGATCTTGCTCCTACATTCAGATTCTTCATGGCCAAAATTATTGCAATAAGCACATTCAACTTCACTTTGAAGAGGAGAAAAGTTGTTATAGGTATTCTTCTTTGGTTCAGTATCCAACCTTTTCTTTCTTGCTTCTCGTGTCATGATGGTTTTGTAAGCAACACATTTAGCAGCTTTGTGACCAAAATTGTGACATGTAAAACATTGTCCATTGAAATAGATATTTTTGTAATCACGAAATCTTCTATTTGGATTTACCTGCTGGTTGGAGCTCCTTTGAAAGTTATTGCTTTCAGTGTTCCTTGAAGTGCGATGATCCTGCTTTACCTGTAAAGAGTCCTTGCTTCTTTGTTGAGAGGTAGAATATTGTAGACCAGTAGTTGCTGCCTTTAGATAGTTTGGTGCTGAAGTCTGAGAGGATTCTCCAATATATCCAAGACCTGTTTTATGAGAGGAGAGCGTTGAGCATTGATAATTTCATCTAAGGTTTCTGAACCTTTAGCAAATCTAAGATTGAGAGTTTTTCCTTTCTCATTATCTTTCCTTAGATTTACTACTTCACACTCCAATTCCTCAATGCGTTTTTCCTTTGCTCCAAGCTGGTTTTCAAGAGTCTCTATGATTATGTTCTTTTCTTCTAGGCTTACTTTGATTTGATTGTTTTCTTCAAGAAAATCATTGTCTTCCAGAGCATCCATAAAAGTATCTTTTTCTTCTCTAGATTCTTTTGCCATGAGCAGTTTAATATCATGGTCAGAATCTTCTTCATCTTCACTAGACACTTCATCATCATCTTCATTTGCATAATAACTCTTCCTCTTTTCAAATTGTTTCCCTTTACCACGTTTTTCTCTGTAAGGACATTTAGCAACATAGCGACCAACTTTTCCACACTCAAAACATTTGAAGGGAAGCTTACCTTTGAATCTTCCAGTACCTAGTTGAAGCTTTCTCACAAAATTCGCTTCTTCTTCTTCAGATATATAGCTGGATTCTTTGACATCTTCCTTTTCTTTTCCTCTTGCAGATACCTTAAAATAAGCTTCTTTGATTTGAGATGGACCTCCTTGTCTCATTTCAAAAGCAGTCAAAATACCATGTAATTGAACAATAGTAAGAGTTTGCAGATCTTGCCTTTCTTCAATAGCTGAAACTTTAGAGTCAAATCTTGAAGTCAAAGATCTTAAGACTTTTTCCACCAGAGTAGTATCAGTTATGGTTTCACCCAAATTTCTCATTCGATTTACAATATCATCCAGACATAAGAAGAATTGAGCAATACTCTCATCACTATGCATCTTCAAATTTTCATATTCAATTCTAAGAGTTTGGAGTTTTACACTTTTTACCTTTGTATCTCCTTCATAGCTCAGAATGATCTTGTCCCAGATTTCTTTTGCTGAATGTAGTTGCATTACTTTAGCAAATTCTGATTCAGACATGCTTCCTAATAAGACATTCACTGCTTTGGCATTGATTTCATACTTCTTCCTTTCTGCTGCATCAGTAGGAATACTTGCCGGGTATTGATAACCTTCTTCCACAATTGCCCATACATCTACACCAAGACTTTGCAGATATGATTTTGTTCGTACCTTCCAGAATATCAGATTGCTTCCATTGAATAGAGGTGGCTTGATAAACATTACTCCTTCTTGACTTCCCATTGCGACGGATCTTCTTCAAGCGATCAAGCTTCTGCAGAAGAACCTGCTCTGATACCAATTGTTGGGAAAAATACTGAGAGGGGGGGGGTGAATCAGTATTTACAGCATATTCAAAACTTTTTACTTTTGCACTCTTTAAAAACCCATACGCTAATTTCCTTTAGTAAACTCGCATATATACGCGGATATCCTTCATGCAACTCGCGTATTAGCAGATATCTAAAATGCAGATATTTATTGACTTAGTTCTTTGCACTATTAAGTCATCTGATGTTAAGTTAACAATATACATGTGTAGTAACAACAGAATAAACCATCACACAAAACATCACACATGAACACCAGGATTTTTAGGTGGAAACCCAAGTCGGGAGAAAACCACCGCTGCAGTTGCTCAGCCTTCAATATTTTATTATAGAGAAAACATCTTACAACATATGTGCTGGTGCAGACTCCTACCAACACGCAGGCAC
>JAXQQM020091310.1:0-145000 GCA_034641835.2 Pinus albicaulis
CTAAAATATTTTACAAATTTTTTAAAAATATTTTAAAAGAGTTTTATGATGTGTTAGAAACATTTTAAACGTGTTTAAAAGCACATTATAACATTTTAAAAAGGGTTTTATAATATTTTTTAAAAACGTTTCTTTTTTTACGATTTTATTAAAAAACATTTAATAAAAGGATTAAACGCTTTAAATATTTGATTTAAACATATTGAGAAGAATTTAGAATATTTTATAACAGATTTAAACCATTTATGAAACATTTATAAAAATTATTGCATGTTTATAATGTTAGCTTTATAAGCTTAACATTTATTAAATTTTATTTTAAAACGTTTTTAAAACCTAAATAAATGCTTTCAAATATTTTAAATTTGTTTTGAAATGTTTTTCTAACATTGTAAAAGCATTCTGAAAACATTTAAAAACCATTTAAAAACACTTTTAAAACATTTTAAAATGTTTTACAAGTTTTTAAAAAGGATTTAAATATGTTTTAAAACATTTTAAAGTGTTTTGAAACATTTTAAAAGTGTTTTGAAGCATTTTAAAAGTGTTTTGAAACATTTTAAAATAAATTTAAAACATTTTAAAAGGGTTTCAAAATATTTAAAAGTGTTCAAAAATATCTTAAGCGTTTGAAAATATTTTAAAACATTTTACAAATTTTTAAAAAATATTTTAAAAGAGTTTTATGATGTCTTCAAAACATTTTAAAAGCACATTATAACATTTTAAAAAGTGTTGTATAATGTTTCTAAAAACTTTTTCTTACGATTTTATTAAATGTGTTTATTTTAAAACACTTTTAATATAAATTTAAAATATTTTAGAAGTGTTTTGAAACATTTAAAAATAAATTTAAAACATTTTAAAAGCGTTTCAAAATATTTTACAAGTGTTTTAAAATATCTTGGAAGCGTTTTTTACAACATTTTGAAATTTTTGAATGATTTTGAAATATTTTGAAATGTTATAAAAATCATTTAAAACATTTTACAAATTTATAAAAATATTTTAAACAAGTTTTATAATGTCTTAAAAACATTTTAAATGTGTTTAAAAGCACGTCATAACATTTTAAAAAGTGTTTTATAATGTTTTTAAAAACGTCCTTTTTTTGTGATTTTATCAAAAATGATTAAACGCTTTAAATATTTGATTCAAGCATATTAATAAGAATTTAGAATATTTTATAAAAGCTTTAAACCATTTATAAAACCTTTATAAAAATTATTAAATGTTTATAATGTCAACTTTATTAGTTTAACTTTTATTAAATGTTATTTATAAACATTTTTTAAAATGAAATAAATGTTTTTAAATATTTTAAAAGAATTTTAAAAGTGTTTTGAAATATTTTTAAAACATTGTAAAAGCTTTCTAAAAACATTTTTAAACCATTTTAAAATGCTTTACGGGTACTTCAAGAGGTTCTGAAAACGTTTTAAAACATTTTAAAAGTGTTTTGAAACATTTTAAAATAAATTTAAAACGTTTTAGAAGTGTTTTGAAACATTTTAAAATACATTTTAAAAGCGTTTCAAAATATTTTAGAAGCGTTTCAAAATATTTTAGAAGTGTTTCAAAATATTTTAAAATTGTTTTAAAATATCTTGGAAGTGTTTTACAATATTTTGAAATGTTATAATAATCCTTAAAAACATTTTACAAAATTTTTAAAATATTTTAAACGAGTTTTATAATGTGTTAAATACATTTAAATGTGTTTAAAAGCACGCTATAACAGTTTCAAAAGTTTTTTATAATGTTTTTAAAAAGCAATTTTTTTTACGATTTCATTAAAAACGTTCTTAAAATGATTAAACACTTTAAATATTTGATTTAAACATATTAATAAAAATTTAGAATATTTTATAAAAAAATCTTGACCATTTCATGATATTGAATGTCGGTTACATAAGCTTAACTTGATAAGCGTTTTACAATATTTTGAAATATTTTAAAATATTTTGAAATGTTCTAAAAATCCTTTAAAATATTTTACAAAGTTTTTAAAATATTTTAAAAGAGCTTTATAATGTCTGAAAAACATTTTAAACGTAGATAGTTCGTTCAAAAGGAATAGACGCAGGCTAAACTTTTCGGTTTTGATATCCGAGAGCATATTTGGATATCCATTTTGGAGATGCAAGCGTGGCCCCAGATGCACAAAGTGACGAATTGAGTTCGGACCTCATTTCGGATGATATGTGAAAAACGAACGGATGCGAATATCGAGGGCTAAACTTTTCGGTTTAAAAATTCGAGAGCATATTTGGATACCCATTTTGGAGATGCAAGCGTGGCCCCACATGCACAAAGTGATGAATTGATTTAGGGACTCATCTCGAACGATCCATAAAAAACGAACAAACGCAGATATCGGGGTTGAAATTTTCATTTTGAAATTCGAGAGCATATTTGGATACCGCTTTTGGAGATGCAAGTGTGCCCCCGCATGAACAAAGTGACGAATTGATTTTGGGACTCATTTCGGACGATCTTTGAAAACTGAACGAAAGCGGATATTGGGGGTTGAACTTTTCGGTTTTGAAATTCGAGAGCATATTTGGATACCCATTTTGGAGATGCAAGCGTGGCCCCGCATGCACAAAGTGATGAATTTATTTCGGGACTGACTTCGGACTATTAGTGAAAAATGAACAGACGTGGATATCGGGGGCAGAACTTTTCGGTTTTGAAATCCGAGAGCATATTTGGATACACATTTTGGAGATGCAAGCGTTTCCCCACATGCACAAAGTGACAAATTAATTTCAGGACTCATTTCGGATGATCCGTGAAAAACGAACATACGTGGATATCGGGGGCTAAACTTTTCAGTTTTGAAATTCGAGAGCATATTTGGATAACCATTTTGGAGATGCAAGCGTGGCCTCACACGTGCATAATTGACGAATTGATTTAGGGACTCATTTTGGATGATCCGTAAAAAACGAACGGACGCGGATGTCGGGGGCTAAAATTTTCATTTTGAAATGCGAGGAGTATATTTGGATACCCATTTTGGAGATGCAAGTGTGCCCCCGCAGGAAAAGAATGACGAATTGATTTCGGGATTCATTTTGGATGATCCTTGAAAAATGTACAAATGCGGATATTGGGGGTTGGAATTTTCGGTTTTTAAATTCGAGAGCATATCTGGATACCCATTTTGGAGATGAAAGCGTGGCCCCGCATGCACAAAGTGACAAATTTATTTCGGGACTGATTTCAGACGATCCGTGAAAAACGAACGGACGCGGATATCAGGGGTTGAACTTTTTGGTTTTGAAATCAGAGAGCATATTTGGATACCCATTTTGGAGATGCAAGTGTGGCCCCTCATGCAAAAAGTGACAAATTGATTTCGCGACTCATTTCGGATGATCCGTGAAAAACGAATAAACGCAGATAACGAGGGCTGAAATTTTCGATTTTGAAATATGAGAGCATATTTGGATACCCATTTTGGAGATGAAAGCGTGGCCTCAGATGCACAAAGTGACAAATTGATTTTGGGCATCATTTTGGATGATCCGTGAAAAACGAACAAACGCGAATATCGGGGGCTAAACTTTTCGGTTTTTGAAATCTGAGAGCATATTTGGATACCCATTTTGGAGATGCAAGCGTGGCCCCGGATGAACAAATTGTGCGATTGACTTCGAGACTCGGTCGACCGTCCGTGAAAAATGAAAAGACGTGGATATCGGAAATTTGAAATTTTCGGTTGTGAAATCTGAGAGCATATTTGGATACCCATTTGGGAGATGCAAGTGTGGCCTCGCATGCACATAGTGACAAATCGATTTCGCGACTCATTTCGGATGATCCGTGAAAAACGAATAGACGCGGATAACGGGGGCTGAAATTTTCGATTTTGAAATATGAGAGCATATTTGGATACCCATTTTGGAGATGAAAGCGTGGCCTCGGATGCACAAAGTGACAAATTGATTTTGGACCTCATTTTGGACGATCCGTGAAAAACGAACGGACGCGAATATCGGGGGCTAAACTCTTCGGTTTTGAAATCTGAGAGCATATTTGGATACCCAGTTTGGAGATGCAAGCGTGGCCCCAGATGAAAAAAGTGACGAATTGACTTCGGGACTCAATTCAGACGATCCGTGAAAAATTAAAAGACGTGGATATCGGGAGCTGAACTTTTCGGTTTTGAAATCTGAGAGCATATTTGGATACCCATTTTGGAGATGCAAGCGTGGCCCCGCATGCACAAAGTGACAAATTGATTTTGGGACTCATTTCGGATGGTTCGTGAAAAAAGAACAGACGTGGAAGATGGGGCTAAACTTTTCGGTTTTGATATCCGAGAGCATATTTGGATACCCATTTTGGAGATGCAAGTGCGGCCCCAGATGCACAAAGTGACGAATTGAGTTCGGTCCTCATTTCGGATGATCCGTGAAAAACAAACGCACGCGAATATCGAGGTCTAAACTTTTCGGTTTTAAAATCCGAGAGCATATTTGGATAGCTATTTTGGAGATGCAAGTGTGGCCCTGGATGCACAAAGTGACGAATTGATTTCGGGATTCATTTCAGACGATTTGTGAAAAATGAATGAACACAGATATCAGAGGCTGAACTTTTCGGTTTTGAAATCTGAGAGCATATTTGGATACACTTTTAAAACGTTTTAAAATGCTTTACAAGTTTTTGAAAAGGATTTAAAAACGTTTTAAAACATTTTAAACCTTTTTTAAAATATTGTAAAAGCTTTCTAAAAACATTTTTAAACCGTTTTAAAAGTGTTTTAAAACGGTTTAAATGCTTTACAAGTTTTTAAAAGGATTTAAAAACGTTTTAAAACATTTTAAAAGTGTTTTGAAACATTTTAAAATAAATTGCAGGCAATTTTGAAGTATTTTTGAAACATTTGAAAATAAATCTTAAAAGCATTTCAAAATATTTTAAAAGCGTTTCAGAATATCTTAAAAGTGTCTTGAAATATCTTGATAGTGTTTTACAATATTTTGAAATGTTATAAAAATCCTTTAAAACATTTTACAACTTTTTAAAAATATTTTAAAGAGTTTCATAATGTCTTAAAAACATTTGTAACGTGTTTAAAATCATGTTATAGCATTTTAAAAAGTGTTTTATAATGTTTTTAAAAATATTATTTTTTACGATTTTATTAAAAAGATTTACTAAAAATGATTAAACGCTTTAAATATTTGATTTAAACATATTAATAAGAATTTGGAATATTTTATAAAAGATTTAAACCATTTTTAAAACATTTATAAAAATTATTGAATGTCAGCTTTATAAGCTTAACTTTATGAAATATTTTGAAATGTTATAAAAATCCTCTAAAATATTTTACAAAATTTTTAAAAATATTTTAAAAGAGTTTTATGATGTGTTAAAAACATTTTAAACGTGTTTAAAAGCACATTATAACATTTTAAAAAGGGTTTTATAATATTTTTAAAAACGTTTCTTTTTTTTACGATTTTATTAAAAACATTTAATAAAAAGATTAGACGCTTTAAATATTTGATTTAAACATATTGAGAAGAATTTAGAATATTTTATAACAGATTTAAACCATTTATGAAACATTTATAAAAATTATTGCATGTTTATAAGCTTAACTTTTATTAAATTTTATTTAAAAACGTTTTTAAAACCTAAATAAATGCTTTCAAATATTTTAAATGTGTTTTGAAATGTTTTTCTAACATTGCTTAAAGCATTACGAAAACATTTAAAAACCATTTTAAAACACTTTTAAAACACTTTAAAATGTTTTACAAGTTTTTAAAAAGGATTTAAATATGTTTTAAAACATTTTAAAGTGTTTTAAAACATTTTAAAAGTGTTTTGAAACATTTTAAAAGTGTTTTGAAGCATTTTAAAAGTGTTTTGAAACATTTTAAAATAAATTTAAAACATTTTAAAAGGGTTTCAAAATATTTAAAAGTGTTCAAAAATATCTTAAGAGTTTGACAATATTTTGAAATTTATAAAAATATTTTAAAACATTTTACAAATTTTTAAAAATATTTTAAAAGAGTTTTATGATGTCTTCAAAACATTTTAAAAGCACATTATAACATTTTAAAAAGTGTTGTATAATGTTTTTAAAAACTTTTTTTTACCATTTTATTAAATGTGTTTATTTTAAAACACTTTTAATATAATTTAAATATTTCAGAAGTGATTTTTAAAACATTTAAAAATAAATTTAAAACATTTTAAAAGCGTTTCAAAATATTTTACAAGTGTTTTAAAATATCTTGGAAGCGTTTTTTACAACATTTTGAAATTTTTTGAATGATTTTGAAATGTTATAAAAATCATTTAAAACATTTTACAAATTTATAAAAATATTTTAACGAGTTTTATAATGTCTTAAAAACATTTTAAATGTTTTTAAAGCACGTCATAACATTAAAAAGTGTTTTATAATGTTTTTAAAAACGTCTTTTTTTTGTGATTTTATCAAAAATGATTAAACGCTTTAAATATTTGATTCAAGCATATTAATAAGAATTTAGAATATTTTATAAAAGCTTTAAACCATTTATAAAACCTTTATAAAGATTATTAAATGTTTATAATGTCAACTTTATTAGTTTAACTTTTATTAAATGTTGTTTATAAACATTTTTAAAAATGAAATAAATGTTTTTAAATATTTTAAAAGAATTTTAAAAGTGTTTTGAAATATTTTTAAAACATTGTAAAAGCTTTCTAAAAACATTTTTAAACCCTTTTAAAATGCTTTACAATCTCTTCAAGAAGTTGCAAAACGTTTTAAAACATTTTAAAAGTGTTTTGAAACATTTTAAAATAAATTTAAAACGTTTTAGAAGTTTTAATTTATTTTTAAAATAAATTTTAAAACGTTTCAAAAAAATATTTTAGAAGCGTTTCAAAATATTTTAGAAGTGTTTTCAAAATATTTTAAAATTGTTTTAAAATATCTTGGAAGTGTTTTACAATATTTTGAAATGTTATAAAAATCCTTAAAAACATTTTACAAAATTTTAAAAATATTTTAAACGAGTTTTATAATGTCTTAAAAACATTTTTAACGTGTTTAAACGCATGTTATAGCATTTTAAAGAGTGTTTTATAATGTTTTCAAAAATATTATTTTTTACGATTTTATTAAAAAGATTTACTAAAAATGATTAAACGCTTTAAATATTTGATTTAAACATATTAATAAGAATTTGGAATATTTTATAAAAGGTTTAAACCATTTTTAAAAATTATTGAATGTATTGATTTATAAGCAACTTGATAAGCGTTTCTGATATTTTGAAATATTTTAAAATATTTTGAAATGTTATAAAAATCCTTTAAAATATTTTACAAAGTTTTTAAAATATTTTTAAAACTATAATGTACGAAAAACATTTTTAAACGTAAATGGTTCGTTAAAGGAATAGACGCAGGCTAAACTTTTCGGTTCTGATATCCGAGAGCATATTTGGATATCCATTTGGAGATGGAAGCGTGGCCCCAGATGCACAAAGTGACGAATTGAGTTCGGACCTCATTTCGGATGATCTGTGAAAAACTAACGGATGCGAATATCGAGGGCTAAACTTTTCGGTTTAAAAATTCGAGAGCATATTTGGATACCCATTTTGGAGATGCAAGCGTGGCCCCACATGCACAAAGTGATAAATTGATTTAGGGACTCATTTCGAACGATCCATAAAAAACGAATAGACGCAGATATCGGGGTTGAAATTTTCATTTTTGAAATTCGAGAGCATATTTGGATACCGCTTTTGGAGATGCAAGTGTGCCCCCGCATGAACAAAGTGACGAATTGATTTTGGGACTCATTTCGGACGATCTTTGAAAACTGAACGAAAGCGGATATTGGGGGTTGAACTTTTCAGGTTTGAAATTCGAGAGCATATTTGGATACCCATTTTGGAGATGCAAGCGTGGCCCCGCATGCACAAAGTGATGAATTTATTTCGGGACTGATTTCGGACTATCCGTGAAAAATGAACGGACGTGGATATCGGGGGCAGAACTTTTCGGTTTTGAAATCCGAGAGCATATTTGGATACACATTTTGGGAGATGCAAGCGCTCCTCACATGCACAAATACGCGACAAATTTGATTTCAGACTCATTTTCGGATGATCCGTCGAAAAATGTACATACGTGGATATTGGGGCTGACTTTTCGGTTTTTAAATCCAGAGCATATTCGGATAACCCATTTTGGAGATGACAAGTGTGGCCCTCACGCACAAAGTGACAAATTTATTTCGACTGATTTCGCATTTATCCGTAGTGTAAATCTAACGGACGCGGATATCAAGTGTTGACTCGGGATGAACCGAGAGCATATTTGATACCCATTTTCGAGATGCAAGTGTGGCTCCCTCATGCACGAAAGTGACAAATTGATTTCGCGACCATTTCTGATGCTCCGTGGAAAAGCTAATAGACGCATAACGTAATGGGAATTTGTTTGATTTTGAAATACGAGTGCATATTTGGATACCCATTTTGGAGATGCAAGTGTGTCTCTGATGAACAGAATGACCAAATTGATTTTCGGGTATCATTTTGGATGATCCTGAAAAATGAACAAATGCGGATACTCCAAGTTGACTTTTCGGTCTTTGATTCGAGAGCATATCCTGGATACCCATTTTCGGAGATGAAAGCGTGGCCCCGCATGCACAAAGTGACAAATTTACTTTGGACTCAATTTCAGCACGATCCGTGAAAACGAATCAGACGCGGGATATCGGGGTTGGAACTTTTTCGGCTTTTGAAATCCGAGAGCATATTTCGATACCCATTTCTGAGATGCAAGTGTGCCCCCTTATGCACATAGTGTGACAAATCATTTCGCGACTCATTTCTATGATCCGTGAAAACGACAGACGCAGAGCAATCTGGCCAATTTCGATTTGAAATATGAGAGCATATTTGGATACCCATTTTGGAGATGAAAGCGTGGCTCTGACAAAAAGTGACAAATTGAGTTTGGGCCTCATTTTGGACGATCCGTGAAAAAACGAATCTGACGTAATATTTGGGACTAAACTTTTTCAGCTTTTGAAATCCGAGAGCATATTTGGATACCCATTTTGGAGATGCAAGTGTGGCCCTAGATGAAAAAGCACGAATTGACTTCGGACTCACCCGATGATCCGTGAAAAGTTAAAAGACGTGGATATTCTGGGCCGAACTTTTCGCATGAAATCAGAGCATATTTGGATACCCATTTTGGAGAGATGCAAGGTGAAGCCCGCATGCACAAAGTGACAAATTGATTTCTCGACTCATTTCGGATGGTTTGTGAAAAAGAACAGTACGTGGAAGATGGGCTAAAATTTTCTTTTACTTTGATATCCGAGAGTATATTCGATACCCATTTTGGAGATGCAAGTGCGCTCCCTGCATGCACAAAGTGACGAATTGAGTTTGGACCTCATTTTGATGATCCGTGAAAAACAAACTAACTTGAATATCGAGGTTTAAAACTTTTCTGGTTTTTAAAACACGAGAGCATATTTGGATACCTATTTGGAGATGTAAGTGTGGCCCTTGATGCACAAAGTGACGAATTGATTTTGGATTCATTTCATTTATCAGAAAAAACAGAATGAAACATGATTTCTAGAGCTAAACATTTTCTGCTTTGAAATCGAGAGCATATTTGGATACACTTTTAAAACGTTTTAAAATGCTTTACGTTTTTGAAAAGGATTTAAAACGTTTTAAAACATTTTAAACCTTTTTTAAAATATTGTAGAGCTTTCTGAAAAACATTTTTAAACCGTTTTAAAACACTGGGGACGTTTTAAAATGCTTTACAAGTAAAAAGGATTTAAAAACGTCTCTAAAACGTAAGTGTTTTGAAACATTTTAAAATAAATTCTAAACATTTTAGAAGCTGTCTTCTCCATTTTAAAATATTTTAGAAAGCGTTTCAAAATATTTTAAAAGCGTTTCGTAATACTCTCAAAAAGTGTCTTGAAATATCTTGATAGTGTTTTACAATATTTTGAAATGTTATAAAAAAATCCTTTAAAAACATTTTACAACTTTTTTAAAAATATTTTAAAATGAGTTTTCATAATGTCTTAAAAACATTTTAACGTGTTTAAAATCATGTTATAACAGATTTTAAAAAAGTGTTTTATAATGTTTTTAAAAATATTATTTTTTTACGATTTTCATTAAAAAAACGATTTACTAAAAATGATTAAACACTTTTAAATATTTGGTGATTTAAACATATTAATAAGAATTTGGAATATTTTATAAAAGGTTTAAACCATTTTTAAAACATTTATAAAAATTATCAATGTCACTTTATAAGCTTAACTTTATGAAATATTTTGAAATATTTTGAAAATGTTATAAAAATCCTCTAATATTTTACAAATTTTTTAAAAATATTTTAAAAGAGTTTTATGATGTGTTAGAAACATTTTTAAACGTGTTTAAAAGCACATTATAACATTTTAAAAAGGGTTTTATAATATTTTTAAAAACGTTTCTTTTACGATTTTATTAAAAACATTTAATAAAAAGATTAAACGCTTTAAATATTTGATTTAAACATATTGAGAAGAATTTAGAATATTTTATAACAGATTTAAACCATTTATGAAACATTTATAAAAATTATTGCATGTTTATAATGTTAGCTTTATAAGCTTAACTTTTATTAAATTTTATTTAAAAAACGTTTTTAAAACCTAAATAAATGCTTTCAACATTTTAAATGTGTTTTGAAATGTTTTTCTAACATTGTAAAAGCATTCAAAACATTTAAAAACCATTTTAAAAACACTTTTAGCAACATTTTAAAATGTTTTACAAGTTTTTAAAAAGGATTTAAATATATTGTAAATATTTTTAAAAGTGTTTTCAAACATTTTAAAATAAATTCTAAAACATTTTAAAAGTGTTTCTCACATTTTAAAAGTGTTTTGAAACATTTTTAAAATAAATTTAAAACCTTTTAAAAGGGTTTCAAAAATATTTAAAAGTGTTCAAAAAATATCTTAAGTGTTTGACAATATTTTGAAATATTTTGAAATTTATAAAAATATTTTAAAACATTTTACAAATTTTTAAAAATATTTTAAAAGAGTTTTATGATGTCTTCTAAAACATTTTGAAAAGCACATTATAACATTTTTAAAAAGTGTTGTATAATGTTTCTAAAATACTTTTTTTTACGATTTTATTAAATGTGTTTATTTTAAAACACTTTTAATATAAAATTTTAAAATATTTTAGAAGTGTTTTGAAACATTTAAAAATAAATTTAAAACATTTTAAAAGCGTTTTCAAAATATTTTACAAGTGTTTTAAAATATCTTGGAAGCGTTTACAACATTTTGAAAATTTTTTGAATGATTTTGAAATATTTTTGAAATGTTATAAAAATCATTTAAAACATTTTACAAATTTATAAAAATATTTTAAACGAGTTTTATAATGTCTTAAAAACATTTTAAATGTGTTTAAAAGCATCGTTATGGAACATTTTAAAAAGTGTTTTATAATGTTTTTAAAAACGTTTTTTTTGCGTATTTTATCAAAAATGATTTAAACGCTTTAAATATTTGATTTAAGCATATTAATAAGAATTTAGAATATTTTATAAAATCTTTAAACCATTTATAAAACCTTTATAAAAATTATTAAATGTTTATAGATGTCAACTTTATTAGTTTAACTTTTTATTAAATGTTATTTATAAACATTTTTTAAAAAATGAAATAAATGTTTTTAAATATTTTAAAAGAATTTTAAAAGTGTTTTGAAATATTTTTAAAACATTGTAAAAGCTTTCTAAAAAAACATTTCTAAACCATTTTAAAACACTTTTTAAAAAACATTTTAAAATGCTTTCACGAGTTCTTCAAGAGGTTCGAAACGTTTTAAAACATTTTAAAAGTGTTTTGAAACATTTTAAAATAAATTCTAAACATCGTTTAGAAGTGTTTTGAAAACATTTTAAAATAAATTTTAAAAAGCGTTCCAAAATATTTTAGAAAGCAGTTTCAAAATATTTTAGAGTGTTTCAAAATATTTTAAAAAGTGTTTTAAAATACCTTGGAAGTGTTTTACAATATTTTTGAAATGTTATAAAAATCCTTAAAACATTTTACCAAAATTTTTTAAAATATTTTAAACGAGTTTTATAATGTGTTAAATACATTTAAATGTGTTTAAAAGCACGCTTATAACAAAAGTTTAAAAAGTTTTTTATAATGTTTTTTAAAAAACAATTTTTTTTACGTATTTCATTAAAAACATTTACTAAAAATGATTAAACACTTTAAATATTTGATTTAAACATATTAATAAAAATTTAGAATATTTTATAAAATCTTCGAAACCATTTATAAAAATTATTGAATGTCGATTTATATGCTTAACTTGATTAAGCGTTTTACAATATTTTGAAATATTTTGAAAATGTGAAATGTTATAAAATCCTTTAAAATATTTTACAAAGTTTTTAAAATATTTTAAAAGAGCTTTTATAATGTCTGAAAAACATTTTAAACGTGAGATAGTTCAAGTTAAAAAGGAATAGACGCAAAGCTAAACTTTTCAGCTTCTGATATCCGAGAGCATATTTGGATATCCATTTTCTGGAGATGCAAGCGTGGCCCTGTATGCACAAAGTGACGAAATTGAGTTTCTGGACCCTCATTTCGGATGATCTAGTGAAAAACGAACGGATGCGACAATATCGAGGGCTAAACTTTTTCGGGGTTTTAAAAATTCGAGAGCATATTTGGATACCCATTTTTGAGATGCAAGCGTGGCTCACATGCACAAAGTGATGAATCTGATTTAGGGACTCATTTCGAACGATCCATGAAAAACGAATAGACGCGGATATCTGTGCTGAAATTTTTCATTTTTGAAATATCGAGAGCATATTTGGATACCGCTGGAGATGCAAAGCGTTTCCCGCATGAACAAAGTTGACAAATTGATTTTGGGTATCATTTTGGATGATCCGTGAAAAACGAACAAACGCGAATATCGGGGGCTAAACTTTTCGGTTTTGAAATCTGAGAGCATATTTGGATACCCATTTTGGAGATGCAAGCGTGGCTCCAGATGAACAAAGTGACGAATTGACTTCGGGACTCAATTCAGACGATCCGTGGAAAATGAAAAGACGTGGATATCGGGGGCTGAACTTTTCGGTTGTGAAATCTGAGAGCATATTTGGAAGCCCATTTTGGAGATGCAAGTGTGGCCCCGCATGCACATAGTGACAAATCGATTTCGCGACTCATTTCGGATGATCCGCGAAAAACGAATAGACGCAGATAACGGGGGCTGAAATTTTCGATTTTTAAATATGAGAGCATATTTGGATACCCATTTTGGAGATGAAAGCGTGGCCTCGGATGCACAAAGTGACAGATTGATTTTGGGCATCATTTTGGATGATCCGTGAAAAACATGGTCTTGGTTTGAGCGTGGGGGCTAAACTTTCTTGTTTTGAACGAGACATATTTGGATACCCATTTTGGAGATGCAGCGTGGTCTGTACAGAAAGTAATAGAATTGACTTGGACTCAATCTGTATTCGATCCGTGAAAAATTAAAAGATTTGGATATTCTGGGCATTTTAACTTTTTCGATTTTGGAAACTGATATTTGGATACCCATTTTGGAGATGCAAGCGTGGCCCCGCATGCACAAAGTGACAAATTGATTTTGACTCATTTTGATGGTTCGTGAAAAAGAATGTATGTGAAGATGGGGCCAAACTGGCTTTGATATCCGAGAGCATATTTGGATACCCATTTTGGAGATGCAAGGTGGCTCCCGAATGAGCATTAAAGTGACGTAATTGCAATTGAGTCTTGACCTCATTTTGGAGCAGATCCGTGAAAATAAACGACGCGAATATCGTAGGTCTAAACTTTCTTTTGCCTTAAAATCCGAGAGCATATTTGGATACCTATTTTGGAGATGCAAGTGTGGCCCCGGATGCACAAAGTGACGAATTGATTTCGGGATTCATTTCAGACGATTTGTGGAAAATGAATGAACACAGATATCGGGGGCTGAACTTTTCGGTTTTGAAATCTGAGAGCATATTTGGATACACTTTTAAAACGTTTTAAAATGCTTTACAAGTTTTTGAAAAGGATTTTAAAACGTTTTAAAACATTTTAAACCTTTTTAAAAATATTGTAAAAGCTTTCTAAAAACATTTTTAAACCGTTTTAAAACACTTTTAAAACGTTTTAAAATGCTTTACAAGTTTTTTAAAAGGATTTAAAAACGCTTTAAAACATTTTAAAAGTGTTTTGAAACATTTTAAAATAAATTTAAAACATTTTAGAAGTGTTTTGAAACATTTTAAAATAAATCTTAAAAGCATTTCAAAATATTTTAAAAGCGTTTCAGAATATCTTAAAAGTGTCTTGAAATATCTTGATAGTGTTTTACAATATTTTGAAATGTTATAAAAATCCTTCAAAACATTTTACAACTTTTTAAAAATATTTTAAAAGAGTTTCATAATGTCTTAAAAACATTTTTAACGTGTTTAAAATCATGTTATAGCATTTTAAAAAGTGTTTTATAATGTTTTTAAAAATATTATTTTTTACGATTTTACTAAAAATGATTAAACGCTTTAAATATTTGATTTAAACATATTAATAAGAATTTGGAATATTTTATAAAAGGTTTAAACCATTTATAAAAATTATTGAATGTCAGCTTTATAAGCTTAACTTTATGAAATATTTTGAAATGTTATAAAAATCCTCTAAAATATTTTATAAATTTTTTAAAAATATTTTAAAAGAGTTTTATGATGTGTTAGAAACATTTTAAACGTGTTTAAAAGCACATTATAACATTTTAAAAAGGGTTTTAAAAATATTTTTAAAAACGTTTCTTTTTTTACGATTTTATTAAAAACATTTAATAAAAAGATTAAACGCTTTAAATATTTGATTTAAACATATTGAGAAGAATTTAGAATATTTTATAACAGATTTAAACCATTTATGAAACATTTATAAAAATTATTGTATGTTTATAATGTTAGCTTTATAAGCTTAACTTTTATTAAATTTTATTTAAAAACGTTTTTAAAACCTAAATAAATGCTTTCAAATATTTTAAATGTGTTTTAAAATGTTTTTCTAACATTGTAAAAGCATTCTGAAAACATTTAAAAACCATTTTAAAACACTTTTAAAACATTTTAAAATGTTTTACAAGTTTTTAAAAAGGATTTAAATATGTTTTTAAACATTTTAAAAGTGTTTTGAAACATTTTAAAATAAATTTAAAACATTTTAAAAGTGTTTTGAAGCATTTTAAAAGTGTTTTGAAACATTTTAAAAGGGTTTCAAAATATTTAAAAGTGTTCAAAAATATCTTAAGCGTTTGACAATATTTTGAAATTTATAAAAATATTTTAAAACATTTTACAAATTTTTAAAAATATTTTAAACGAGTTTTATGGTGTCTTAAAAACATTTTAAAAGCACATTATAACATTTTAAAAAGTGTTGTATAATGTTTCTAAAAACTTTTTTTTACGATTTTATTAAATTTGTTTATTTTAAAACGCTTTTAATATAAAATTTAAAATATTTTGGAAGTGTTTTGAAACATTTAAAAATAAATTTAAAACATTTTAAAAGTGTTTTAAAATATTTTACAAGTGTTTTAAAATATCTTGGGAGCGTTTTTTACAACATTTTGAAATTTTTTGAATGATTTTGAAATGTTATAAAAATCATTTAAAACATTTTACAAATTTATAAAAATATTTTAAACGAGTTTTATAATGTCTTAAAAACATTTTAAATGTGTTTAAAAGCACGTTATAACATTTTAAAAAGTGTTTTATAGCGTTTTTAAAAACGTTTTTTTTTTGCGATTTTATCAAAAATGATTAAACGCTTTAAGTATTTGATTTAAGCATATTAATAAGAATTTAGAATATTTTATAAAAGCTTTAAACCATTTATAAAACCTTTATAAAAATTATTAAATGTTTATAATGTCAACTTTATTAGTTTAACATTTATTAAATGTTATTTATAAACATTTTTAAAAATGAAATAAATGTTTTTAAATATTTTAAAAGAATTTAAACGTGTTTTAAAATATTTTAAAACATTGTGTAAGCTTAAAACATTTCTAAACCATTTAAAACACTTTTAAAACATTTTAAAATGCTTTTATTAGTTCTTTCAAGAGGTTCTCAAACGCTTTAAAACATTTTTAAAGTGTTTTTGAAACATTTTAAAACAAATTTAAACGTTAGAAGTGTTTTGAAACATTTTAAAATAAATTTAAAAAGTGCTTCAAAATATTTTAGTTGCTTTCAAAAAATATTTTAGAAGTGTTTCAAAATATTTTAAAAGTGTTTTAAAATATCTTGGAAGTGTTTTACAATATTTTGAAATGTTATAAAAATCTTTAAAAACATTTTACAAAATTTTTAAAATATTTTAAACGAGTTTTATAATGTGTTAAATACATTTAAATGTGTTTAAAAGCACGCTATAACAGTTTAAAAAGTTTTTTATAATGTTTTTAAAACAATTTTTTTACGATTTCATTAAAGACATTTACTAAAAATGATTAAACACTTTAAATATTTGATTTAAACATATTAATAAAAATTTAGAATATTTTATAAAATCTTCGAACCATTTATAAAAATTATCGAATGTCAGATTTATAAGCTTAACTTGATAAGCGTTTTACAATATTTTGAAATATTTTAAAATATTTTGAAAGGTTATAAAAATCCTTTAAAATATTTTACAAAGTTTTTAAAATATTTTAAAAGAGCTTTATAATGTCTGAAAAACATTTTAAACGTAGATAGTTCGTTAAAAAGGAATAGACGCAGGCTAAACGTTTCGGTTTTGATATCCGAGAGCATATTTGGATATCCATTTTGGAGATGCAAGCGTGGCCCCAGATGCACAAAGTGACGAATTGAGTTCGGACCTCATTTCGGATGATCTGTGAAAAACGAACGGATGCGAATATCGAGGGCTAAACTTTTCGGTTTAAAAATTCGAGAGCATATTTGGATACCCATTTGGGAGATGCAAGCGTGGCCCCACATGCACAAAGTGATGAATTGATTTAGGGACTCATTTCGAACGATCCATAAAAAACGAATAGACGCAGATATCGGGGTTGAAATTTTCATTTTTGAAACTCGAGAGCATATTTGGATACCGCTTTTGGAGATGCAAGTGTGCCCCCCCATGAACAAAGTGACGAATTGATTTTGGGACTCATTTCGGATGATCTTTGAAAACTGAACGAAAGCGGATATTGGGGGTTGAACTTTTCAGTTTTGAAATTTGAGAGCATATTTGGATACCCATTTTGGAGATGCAAGCGTGGCCCCGCATGCACAAAGTGATGAATTTATTTCGGGACTGATTTCGGACTATCCGTGAAAAATGAACATACGTGGATATCGGGGGCAGAACTTTTCGGTTTTGAAATCTGAGAGCATATTTGGATACACATTTTGGAGATGCGTGCGTTTCCCCACATGCACAAAGTGACAAATTGATTTCAGGACTGATTTCGGATGATACGTGAACAACGAACATACGTGGATATCGGGGGCTAAACTTTTCAGTTTTGAAATCCGAGAGCATATTTGGATAACCATTTTGGAGATGCAAGCGTGGCCTCACATGCACAAAGTGACGAATTGATTTAGGGACTCATTTTGGATGATCCGTAAAAAACGAACGGACGCGGATGTCGGGGGCTAAAATTTTCGCTTTTGAAATCTGAGAGTATATTTGGATACCCATTTTGGAGATGCAAGTGTGCCCCCGCAGGAAAAGAATGACGAATTGATTTCGGGATTCATTTTGGATGATCCTTGAAAAATGTACAAATGCGGATATTTGGGGTTGAAATTTTCGGTTTTTAAATTCGAGAGCATATCTGGATACCCATTTTGGAGATGAAAGCGTGGCCCCGCATGCACAAAGTGACAAATTTATTTCGGGACTGATTTCAGACGATCCGTGAAAAACGAACGGACGCGGATATCAGGGGTTGAACTTTTTGGTTTTGAACTCCGAGAGCATATTTGGATACCCATTTTGGAGATGCAAGTGTGGCCCCTCATGCACAAAGTGACAAATTGATTTCGCGACTCATTTCGGATGATCCGTGAAAAACGAATAGACGCAGATAACGGGGGCTGAAATTTTCGATTTTGAAATATGAGAGCATTTTTGGATACCCATTTTGGAGATGAAAGCGTGGCCTCGGATGCAAAAAGTGACAAATTGATTTTGGGCATCATTTTGGATGATCCGTGAAAAACGAACAAACGCGAATATCGGGGGCTAAAATTTTCGGTTTTGAAATCTGAGAGCATATTTGGATACCCATTTTGGAGATGCAAGCGTGGCCCCAGATGAACAAAGTGACGAATTTACTTCGGGACTCAATTCAGACGATCCGTGAAAAATGAAAAGACGTGGATATCGGGGGCTGAACTTTTCGGTTGTGAAATCTGAGAGCATATTTGGATACCCATTTTGGAGATGCAAGTGTGGCCCCGCATGCACATAGTGACAAATCGATTTCGCGACTCATTTCGGATGATCCGTGAAAAACTAATAGACGCAGATAACGGGGGATGAAATTTTCGATTTTGAAATATGAGAGCATATTTGGATACCCATTTTGGAGATGAAAGCGTGGCCTCGGATGCACAAAGTGACAAATTGAGTTTGGGCCTCATTTTGGACGATCCGTGAAAAACTAACGGACGCGAATATCGGGGGCTAAACTTTTCGGTTTTGAAATCTGAGAGCATATTTGGATACCCATTTTGGAGATGCAAGCGTGGCCCCAGATGAAAAAAGTGACGAATTGACTTCGGGACTCAATCCAGACGATCCGTGAAAAATTAAAAGACGTGGATATCGGGGGCTGAACTTTTCGGTTTTGAAATCTGAGAGCATATTTGGATACCCATTTTGAGATGCAAGCGTGGCTCCCGATGGCACAAAGTGACAAATTGATTTCGGACTCATTTTTGATGGTTCGGGTGAAAAGAAAACAGACGTGAAGATGGGCTAAACTTTTCGGTTTTGACATCCAGATATTTGGTACCTACTTGGAGATGCGCTCTCGACACAAAGATCAATTGAGTTCGATCTGTTTTAATGATCCAGAAACAAATTATCGCTAATATCGTGTAGGTTCAAAACTTTTTCGGTTTTAAAATCCAGAGCATATTTGGATACTCATTTTGGAGATGCAAGTGTGGCTCTGGATGCACAAAGTGATTTAAAATTGATTTCGGATTCATTTCGATTAGCTCAGAAAATGAATGAACATGGTATGATCATTTAATGTCACTGTCAAACTGAGAGCATATTTGGATACACTTTTAAAACGTTTTAAAATGCTTTACAAGTTTTTGAAAAGGATTTAAAAACGTTTTAAAACATTTTAAACCTTTTTAAAAATATTGTAAAAGCTTTCTAAAAACATTTTTAAACCATTTTAAAACACTTTTAAAACGTTTTAAAATGCTTTACAAGTTTTTTAAAAGGATTTAAAAACGTTTTAAAACATTTTAAAAGTGTTTTTAAACATTTTAAAATAAATTTAAAACATTTTAGAAGTGTTTTGAAACATTTTAAAATAAATCTTAAAAGCATTTCAAAATATTTTAAAAGCATTTCAGAATATCTTAAAAGTGTTTTGAAATATCTTGAAAGTGTTTTACAATATTTTGAAATGTTATAAAAATCCATTGAAACATTTTACAACTTTTTAAAAATATTTTAAAAGAGTTTCGTAATGTCTTAAAAACATTTTTAACGTGTTTAAAATCATGTTATAGCATTTTAAAAAGTGTTTTATAATGTTTTTAAAAATATTATTTTTTTACGATTTTATTAAAAAGATTTACTAAAAATGATTAAACGCTTTAAATATTTGATTTAAACATATTAATAAGAATTTGGAATATTTTATAAAAGGTTTAAACCATTTTTAAAACATTTATAAAATTATTGAATGTCAGCTTTATAAGCTTAACTTTATGAAATATTTTGAAATGTTATAAAAATCCTCTAAAATATTTTACAATTTTTTTAAAAATATTTTAAAAGAGTTTTATGATGTGTTAGAAACATTTTAAACGTGTTTAAGAGCACATTATAAGATTTTAAAAAGGGTTTTAAAAATATTTTTAAAAACGTTTCTTTTTTTACGATTTTATTAAAAACATTTAATAAAAAGATTAAACGCTTTAAATATTTGATTTAAACATATTGAGAAGAAATTAGAATATTTTATAACAGATTTAAACCATTTATGAAACATTTATAAAAATTATTGCATGTTTATAATGTTAGCTTTATAAGCTTAACTTTTATTAAATTTTATTTAAAACCGTTTTTAAAACCTAAATAAATGCTTTCAAATATTTTAAATGTGTTTTGAAATGTTTTTCTAACATTGTAAAAGCATTCTGAAAACATTTAAAAACCATTTTAAAACACTTTTAAAAACATTTTAAAATGTTTTACAAGTTTTTAAAAAGGATTTAAATATGTTTTAAAACATTTTAAAACTGTTTTGAAACATTTTAAAATAAATTTAAAACATTTTACAAGTGTTTTGAAGCATTTTAAAAGTGTTTTGAAACATTTTAAAATAAATTTAAAACATTTTAAAAGTGTTTATCCTCATCTTAAGCAACACAATATTTTGAAATATATAAAAATATTTTAAAACATTTTACAAATTTTAAAAAATATTTTAAAAGAGTTTTATGATGTCTTCAAAACATTTTAAAAGCACATTATAACATTTTAAAAAGTGTTGTATAATGTTTCTAAGAACTTTTTTTTACGATTTTATTAAATGTGTTTATTTTAAAACACTTTTAATATAAAATTTAAAATATTTTGGAAGTGTTTTGAAACATTTAAAAATAAATTTAAAACATTTTAAAAGTGTTTCAAAATATTTTACAAGTGTTTTAAAATATCTTGGAAGCGTTTTTTACAACATTTTGAAATTTTTTGAATGATTTTGAAATATTTTGAAATGTTATAAAAATCATTTAAAACATTTTACAAATTTATAAAAATATTTTAAACGAGTTTTATAATGTCTTAAAAACATTTTAAATGTGTATAAAAGCACGTTATAACATTTTAAAAAGTGTTTTATAATGTTTTTAAAAACGTTTTTTTTTGCGATTTTATCAAAAATGATTAAACGCTTTAAATATTTGATTTAAGCATATTAATAAGAATTTAGAATATTTTATAAACGCTTTAAACCATTTATAAAACCTTTATAAAATTATTAAATGTTTATAATGTCAACTTTATTAGTTTAACTTTTATTAAATGTTATTTATAAACATTTTTAAAAATGAAATAAATGTTTTTAAATATTTTTAAAGAATTTTAAAAGTGTTTTGAAATATTTTTAAAACATTGTAAAAGCTTTCTAAAAACATTTTTAAACCATTTTAAAACACTTTTAAAACATTTTAAAAGGTTTATTAAATTAATATGTTCCTAAAAACGTTTTAAAACATTTTAAAAGTGTTTTCAAAACATTTTAAAATAACAAAATGTTTTATGTTTTAAAACATTTTAAAATAAATTTTGAAAAGTGCTTTCATAAATATTTTTAGAAATGTTCTTAAAATATTTTATGTTTTAAAATATTTTAAAAGTGTTTTAAAATATCTTGGAAGTGTTTTACAATATTTTGAAACGCTACAAAAATCCTAAAAAACATTTTATAAAATTTAAATATTTTAACTAGTTTTATAAACACAATACATTGAAATGTTTAAAGTAATTTAGTAACAAAGAAAGTTTTTTATAATGTTTTTAAAACAATTTTTTTTACGATTTCATTAAAAACATTTACTAAAAATGATTAAACACTTTAAATATTTGATTTAAACATATTAATGAAAATTTAGAATATTTTATAAAATCTTCGAACCATTTATAAAAATTATTGAATGTCAGATTTATAAGCTTAACTTGATAAGCGTTTTACAATATTTTGAAATGTTCTAAAAATCCTTTAAAATATTTTACAAAGTTTTTAAAATATTTTAAAAGAGCTTTATAATGTCTGAAAAACATTTTAAACGTAGATAGTTCGTTAAAAAGGAATAGACGCAGGCTAAACTTTTCGGTTTTGATATCCGAGAGCATATTTGGATATCCATTTTGGAGATGTAAGCGTGGCCCCAGATGCACAAAGTGACGAATTGAGTTCGGACCTCATTTCGGATGATCTGTGAAAAACGAACGGATGCGAATATCGAGGGCTAAAATTTTCGGTTTAAAAATTCAAGAGCATATTTGGATACCCATTTTGGAGATGCAAGCGTGGCCCCACATGCACAAAGTGATGAATTGATTTAGGGACTCATTTCGAACGATCCATAAAAAACGAATAGACGCAGATATCGGGGTTGAAATTTTCATTTTTGAAATTCGAGAGCATATTTGGATACCGCTTTTGGAGATGCAAGTGTGCCCCCCCATGAACAAAGTGACGAATTGATTTTGGGACTCATTTCGGACGATCTTTGAAAACTGAACGAAAGAGGATATTGGCGGTTGAACTTTTCAGTTTTGAAATTCGAGAGCATATTTGGATACCCATTTTGGAGATGCAAGCGTGGCCCCGCATGCACAAAGTGATGAATTTATTTTGGGACTGATTTCGGACTATCCGTGAAAAATGAACAGACGTGGATATCGGGGGCAGAACTTTTCGGTTTTGAAATCCGAGAGCATATTTGGATACACATTTTGGAGATGCGTGCATTTCCCCACATGCACAAAGTGACAAATTGATTTCAGGACTCATTTCGGATGATCCGTGAACAACGAACATACGTGGATATCTTGAAACATTTTAAAATAAATTTAAAATGTTTTAGAAGTGTTTTGAAACATTTTAAAATAAATTTTAAAAGCATTTCAAAATATTTTAGAAGCGTTTCAAAATATTTTAGAAGTGTTTCAAAATATTTTAAAAGTGTTTTAAAATATCTTGGAAGTGTTTTACAATATTTTGAAATGTTATAAAAATCCTTAAAACATTTTACAAAATTCTTAAAATATTTTAAACGAGTTTTATAATGTGTTAAATACATTTAAATGTGTTTATATTTACCTTTATAACGATTTAAAAAAGTTTTTTATAATGTTTTTAAAACGATGTTTTGAATGTCAGATTTATAAGCTTAACTTGATAAGCGTTTTACAATATTTTGAAATATTTTAAAAATATTTTGAAAGGTTATAAAAATCCTTTAAAATATTTTACAAAGTTTTTAAAATATTTTAAAAGAGCTTTATAATGTCTGAAAAACATTTTAAACGTAGATAGTTCGTTAAAAAGGAATAGACGTAGGCTAAAATTTTCGGTTTTGATATCCGAGAGCATATTTGGATATCCATTTTGGAGATGCAAGCGTGGCCCCAGATGCACAAAGTGACGAATTGAGTTAGGACCTCATTTCGGATGATCTGTGAAAAACGAACGGATGCGAATATCGAGGGCTAAACTTTTCGGTTTAAAAATTCGAGAGCATATTTGGATACCCATTTTGGAGATGCAAGCGTGGCCCCACATGCACAAAGTGATGAATTGATTTAGGGACTCATTTCGAACGATCCATAAAAAAACGAATAGACGCAGATATCGGGGTTGAAATTTTCATTTTTGAAATTCGAGAGCATATTTGGATACCGCTTTTGGAGATGCAAGTGTGCCCCCACATGAACAAAGTGACGAATAGATTTTGGGACTCATTTTGGACGATCTTTGAAAACTGAACGAAGGCGGATATTGGGGGTTGAACTTTTCAGTTTTGAAATTCGAGAGCATATTTGGATACCCATTTTGGAGATGCAAGCGTGGCCCCGCATGCACAAAGTGATGAATTTATTTCAGGACCGATTTCGGACTATCCGTGAAAAATGAACAGACGTGGATATCGGGGGCAGAACTTTTCGGTTTTGAAATCCGAGAGCATATTTGGACACACATTTTGGAGATGCAAGCGTTTCCCCACATGCACAAAGTGACAAATTGATTTCAGGACTCATTTCGGATGATACGTGAAAAACGAACATACGTGGATATCGGGGGCTAAACTTTTCAGTTTTGAAATCCAAGAGCATATTTGGATAACCATTTTGGAGATGCAAGCGTGGCCTCACATGCACAAAGTGACGAATTGATTTAGGGACTCATTTTGGATGATCCGTAAAAAACGAACGGACGCGGATGCCGGGGGCTAAAATTTTCGTTTTTGAAATCTGAGAGTATATTTGGATACCCATTTTGGAGATGCAAGTTTGCCCCCGCAGGAAAAGAATGACGAATTGATTTCGGGATTCATTTTGGATGATCCTTGAAAAATTTACAAATGCGGATATTGGGGGTTGAAATTTTCGGTTTTTAAATTCGAGAGCATATCTGGATACCCATTTTGGAGATGAAAGCGTGGCCCCGCATGCACAAAGTGACAAATTTACTTCGGGACTGATTTCAGACGATCCGTGAAAAACGAACGGATGCGGATATTAGGGGTTGAACTTTTTGGTTTTGAAATCCGAGAGCATATTTGGATACCCATTTTGGAGATGCAAGTGTGGCCCCTCATGCACGAAGTGACAAATTGATTTCGCGACTCATTTCGGATGATGCGTGAAAAACGAATAGACGCAGATAACGGGGGCTGAAATTTTCGATTTTGAAATATGAGAGCATATTTGGATACCCATTTTGGAGATGAAAGCGTGGCCTCGGATCTGTATGAAATTGATTTTGGGCATCATTTTGGATGATCGAAGTGAAAAACGAACAAACGCGAATATCGGGGGCTTAACTTTTCGGTTTTGAAATCTGAGAGCATATTTGGATACCCATTTTGGAGATGCAAGCGTGGCCTCGGATGCAAAAAGTGACAAATTGATTTTGGGCATCATTTTGGATGATCCGTGAAAAACGAACAAACGCAAATATCGGGGGTTAAACTTTTCGGTTTTGAAATCTGAGAGCATATTTGGATACCCATTTTGGAGATGCAAGCGTTGCCCCAGATGAACAAAGTGACGAATTGACTTCGGGACTCAATTCAGACGATCCGTGAAAAATGAAAAGACGTGGATATCGGGGGCTTAACTTTTCGGTTGTGAAATCTGAGAGCATATTTGGATACCCATTTTGGAGATGCAAGTGTGGCCCCGCATACACATAGTGACAAATCGATTTCACGACTCATTTCGGATGATCCATGAAAAACGAATAGACACAGATAACGGGGGCTGAAATTTTCGATTTTGAAATATGAGAGCATATTTGGATACGCATTTTGGAGATGAAAGCGTGGCCTCGGATGCACAAAGTGACAAATTGAGTTTGGGCCTCATTTTGGACGATCCGTGAAAAGCTTGAACGTTCCAAGAAGAATGATACCAAAATCGACCCATACCCAAACTACTTTAGTTTGGTCTTCTTGCATTTAGTGAGCTGTCATTTGATGTTCATGGTTACAGCCTCGACCCAGTTGAATATGGTTGGGTTCATACACTCTGAAGCAAGAAGTAATTGCATCTTCATAGCCTCATGCAGTGCCTACGATCCTGCGACCCACGTGATAGTGTGTAGCACTACTCTCAGTGCTAGATTAGGGACGGTCTGGATATCCACTTTACCGCTTCCTATTCCTTTCTGTGCCCTTAGGCACACCCTGTTCATTACCATTGTCATGATTTCCTTGGAAGTTCGGGTACCAGTCAGAATAGGGACTGCACCCCTATGCGACAGTCTAGTGATGAAATATACATCAGATACTTCGAGCTTAAGCTCTTGGTCCTGAAGTACGAACTTCTCCTGATCTTCGTCCCAAATGTTGATGAGATACTGAAGAAATTTGGGTTGAGCCCAGAGACATGGTGTCATGAAGAACTTTTTGAGCCCACAATTCCTGAGGGCATTCATGCATTGATCATTCTCCATTGCTTTTTCATCCTCTTCACTATTCTCTCTCTCCTTCCACTCGATTACCATATTTTTTCGCTTGATACCTGCATGAAATGATCATAGGAACATTAGAAATCCCCTTAGGTGTCTAAATTTACAAACTATTGGTTGCATTTTCTTTTATTTAAAGTGGATTTTAGGTTGCACGGTTAGCGCAGCTGTTTGGCTAACAGTCGCGTCAACTGGCGCGACCCCTGTGTAAAAATGGGTTGGTTGGCACAGGTCCGTGCCCGAAATCCGCACCAACCGTGAAGCCTTAGATTTTGCCAATCCTTCCCTAAGGGATTCCAAGTGACAGCTAAATGAAATAAAATATAGCTTAAAATATGGCTAATGAAGTCGGCTCTTACCTGAAACAGACGAAATCCGGATTGGTCCACTGGATTGTCCACAATCGTCGCCTGAAGCTCACAACAAATATGGGTCACTGTTGCTCTGCAAAGAAGTAAAAATTGAAAAGTAAATATTTTTTACTATTTATGGTCTTTTATAACTTTTCAAACTCCTAAAATAGGTTTTAAAACATATTTTTCGATATATTTTCATATTATTTTCAAGGAATACATTTTACACACGCCTTTTTGTGCAGCGACAGGTTTTTCACGTGGTTATGACGAAGAGACGAGTTGTATTTTATAATTTTTCGGACTCGGTAAAAACACCAAAAAGTCACTACTGGAGTCACCTTTCAGCCCTTTTCTGACACTCTAAAACTGAAAAGATTGCCGAGTCACTTTTCGTTTTGAACTCGTTAAATTGGCTGCGAAACGATATCTACCCAATATACGTTTACCCCTTTTTCAGGCTGGGACAAATTATTTACGAAAAGGAATACCCTAGCCTATCGCCACTAGGAGGTTCTCTCAGGCACAATTTTCTACCTTTTCGGATCTGAGGGAATATTTATGAAAAGGGACTACTGGAGTTTTATTTTCTGCCTTCTTTTCAAACGTTGAGCTCTTCCTTTGTCAGACTCGTTAAAACCTGATGACATCAGACTTCGTCATCATGACGTTACTCGAGTTCCTCCTTCCTAGGGCTCGTAAAATGTACTAGGTTGGATTTGTCCGAAGGAAAAACTTACATCGCGTTATCCCCTTCAAGCTTGTTTTAAAAAATAATTGGGGTACTCGCCAGAAATGGTGAGGGAAAATGGAACCAAGATTGTAGTCGTGTTGGTAGTATGTCGCTCTTGAACATGGCACTTGTCTGCATTCGTGTCAGGTTGGGGACATCTCATCTCATTTTTTATTCGCCTCCATGGGTTTGGGCAATCTCTTTTGACTGCTCATCTGCTCTTTGTCGCGTCACCATGACCTCAGATCCTTTGATGTCAAATACTACCAAATCCAGTGTCGTGCTACTGATATGTTCAAGAGAAGTTGGCCTCTGTAGTTTTCAACCTCCCTCTGATTCTCTATTGGTCTTGATTCACAAACATCATATTCCTCTATCTCGTGTCGATGATTTGGGAAACATTATGGCCCACCTTTGACAGAGGTCCCTTACTTTCGGCTCCAATTCATTATCCAGGAATTTGATCTAGAGACTCCCTTCAAGTACCTTGGAGCCTACTTGCCTCAATGGCAATTTCTTCACACTCAATGTAAGGTCCACATCATTGGCCTTCGATCGACTGACTCTACAGGTGTTCAACGTTAGATCACTGTTCACATGCCGTGGATTGTACCTTTTGTACCTTGAGAGCCATTGTCATTATTGGTGGTTTCTCTTGCATCTGTTAACAGCTTTCATCATTGGCTAGTAATCAGACGATGTTCTTGCATGTTTGAATTCAGCTCACATATTCACATGCTTGAATTTGTACTATGTTCAGGTTGAGATGGAGCGCAAGACCCTGGGTTTTGTCTGATGAAATCCAGGCTGCGGGTTTTTTGTGGATTATTATTACTTATTATGACTCCTTTTATTGGATGGTTGTGACCATACCTTAGTATATTTATTGATCCCTACTGCTGGATGGCTGTGTCCATACCTCAGATCTCATTATTTATATACTCTATTATGGATGGTTGCGCCCATACCACATGTCATGTATCAGATATATCAGTTGTATTCGTACTTGCAGGTTTTCCGACGGCAGTGTTTTGGTTGAACGCGTTCTCATAAAGCATTTCACCCCTCCCTCTCTCTCAGACCTCATGCTTTAGGGGGCATCTGTTACATAGTAATTTGTCACCGTCCCTACGATCCCTTGCCCTGCATATTGGAGGGTCTTTCCCGTGACCTGTGAGCAGTGTCATACTCTGCAAATACTTTCTTTGCATCCTTCTGCATAAGGATATGATTTCTCCTGTTGAACATTTCCTCATAAAGCACCCCAAAGCCCATGTTTTGTCATTGGCATGGGTAGCTATTTCATTCCTTGCGCCAATGGGGAAAATATACACTAGAGGTCACGCCCTTGTGTTGTACCCATGCCAACTTGTTTTGGAATGTTTTTTAATGAATTGGAGGCAGAAGTTTCCTTTAACTACCTCAGGAATGACTCATTGCAAGTTGTTAAACTCGATAAACCACGGATCTCTTCCTTTAGGAAATGGGTGATGGAACATTCTAAGAGAATAGCACTTTCCCCATGATTGTAGGGATCCTAACCTCTCCTTCTCCCTCTATATAAATAAGCCTTCTCCCTTTACACAAGCTAGCTGAAACAGTAGTTGAAAATATAGCCAAGAAGCTGAAATTGGAGAAGAGACATTATAGTTGAGTAATTTTTATAGAGAAGGTCAAACCAAGAAGGATCCTGTAGAGAGAGTCCCATCTGAATTCTCTATGAGCTTTGTGAGACGTACTCCGTTGGAACCCTGCTGGAGGAGATCACAACGTCAAAGCCTGGTTGTACTCTTCCTTCTTTAAATTAATATACTCAACTATGATATTGTTTGTATCTCTATGTTATGTTTATTTAATGCATTTGATTTAGTCTTCTTTGAATGACTGATATTTAGGAATGCGAAATAGTATTTTGTGTATCGTCTTCATTTTTTGTGTATGTGTAGGTATTCGGGCGTGAGAACGAGCGGATCGTAATCTGCCAAAGTAGGAGCGGGAGGCAGCCATTCTTCTAGACGACACAACAGTACAAGACTTACGGTAAGTGATATACCAAGTCTTTATCCATTCTTAACTAGAAATTGATGTCATAGCGTGTCTTATTTGTGGCTAGACCCACTCTAGGGCTAGTGGGATCGCCTCTGTCCGTAGAGGGGATTTACCTCACCAACAGGGGCGCAGTAAGACAGTTGGTAATAGCTAAAAACCACTCTTGTGGCTACTATTACACCCATTTTTTTCTTCCTGAAACATTATCTTCCCTTCCTGATCTATTTTATAGGATGATGGTATTCATTTAATTTTCTTTTCTGTACCAATTTCTCCTGATTATTATGTTTTTTTGAAGAATAATCTAAGGGTTGTCTTGGTTGTTACACATGTAACAACCAACAGCCACGAACACTATTTCTTATGTTCCATCCCATAATATCAATAATCATGCCAGCCAAACACAACAACACGAGCGCTTCAAGAAAAATGCCGATAAATCTTCCTCCGTGTCACCTCAAGTATTTCATTCAAAAGGTAATGTTATCATTTATGATTTGGTGATTATTGGAAAAAGTAATGATATTCCCATGATGGCCGTGGGCAGATGTCACCGTTAAGGTGAGGGAGGGGATATGTCTTGAAATCATTTCAAAAATACGTAGTCATAAACCTCTATCAAATCCGCATGCACCCAATTAATAACACAATTTCTAATAATGAATAAATCCGGGTGGAAAAGAGCATGTGTACTAGATCCCATTAATTTTCATAACGAGATATTTATGAAGATTAGTGTGAGGTATGATTGGGTAATCCATAAAATATATCACCTCCCATCAACCTCCTCGACTAAAACCTTGCATCCCCATTGCAAACTCATCAATTGGGATAAGCAGAGACGTTGAGAAGCAGTGAGCAGTGCAGTGATATTACAATGGGGCTAAGAAGCAAGAAGCGAATTCATAAACAAACAAAAAGATGAGTGGAGAAGCGACCAGGCACGAGCCGGGTTTTATGGATGCCTTGTAGAATTGTCCAAAAGCATACCATATACTCAGAGACCCTATATGGATTGAGTATTTCCAGAAGCTAGAAGGCTTAGACAAGGTGGTGGCAATCGAAGTCGCTTAGAATTTGAACAACAATCAGACCCAAGTTAGGGGTTTGCAAGTTGAGGTGACTGAAGAGGTAATTTCCCGGGTAACTACATTTTCAGTAGAGGGAAGGAGGTGGTTTAATAGAAAAATCAATGACCCCTCCTTGAAATAAGACTTCCTTGAAGAAGAAGAAAAATTGGAGAAGAAAGGGAGGGGAATTGACAAGTTGTCGCTTCCTCATCCTTGGGAAGATGTCGCCCTGGGTTTAATTAAATATATCACTTGTGAGAGAATATCCACGATAGTGTTTAACTATCACTTTCGTCTACTTAATCACCTTAGGCACAAACAAAAGATTAATCTTCCATTCTACTTGTTAGGGAACATGAAGCATATGGCAGCAGCAGTAAAGACAACAACACACCCAGAAGCATGTGTGACCAATCATGGACTCATCAAATTAATCGTGATGGATTCCCTAGGCTAGTAAGGAAAAACTTGGGAAGAATTCAAGTGAAAGAGGCTGAGGAAAATCTGGGTGAAACATACCACGACTTCAGGAGGAAGTTAGGAAAAAGTGGAAACCAAGACTCGGCTTGTTGAATTTAGAATTGGGAAAGAACCTACTGATGAACCAATTGGGGATAGAAGGCCAAAAAAAAGGGTGAAATTCAGCATACCTACAGAACCTTTCCCTATGGCCGGAAAGAAGACAGAAGCAAAAGTATTATAAGAAGAAAGGAAACCCTCCTCATTAGGTAAGGAAAAAACTCATGTCCTATTTTTAGAACTCGAAAGTCTAAGAAAAGAAAATGAATAATTAAATGAAAATTATCTGAGGGGAAGGAAATCTGGGTGTCTATATGCACGACATGTTTCCAAGAATTAACAGCAGGGGGATATAAGGTCTGTAGAGAAAACTTCAGTGCAATGGAAATAGAAACAAAACGACAAGAGGTTGTTAGAAAAGAACCTATTGATGATACTGTTGTTACACAAGAACCAGCAGTTAAAGCAGAGCCTCCTGTAATAATTGACCTAGAATTCGACCCACAAGAACCTGTGGAGGCCACTCCTATTGTAGAGGAAACAACAATGGACATAGAGGCTACTCTAGGTGGAAACGAAGGGGCTGACACACAATAATCCATCGAGGAAGCTGTTGTTACACAAGAACCAGCAGCAGAGGTGGAACAACCCCATTTAGCAGAGGCTGTTACACCCATTATTGATGTGTATATTGAATCTAGAATAACGCTGGGTCCCATCTCAGGATGGAGTTCTGAGAAAATCTTGTTAATTTCTGAATTACAAAAGTGGAAACATGAAGAAATCTCCCTTCGGGAGGGGATGATTTCGCTGAAAGAACATTGGAGAGATATAGACACCTTACATGAAATATTGATGAAAGAAGAGTTGAAGAAAGGATGGGAGAATTATAAGAAGATGAAAGCTCTAAACAAACAGGAGGAACAATTGTTGTTATTAAAGCAGCAGGTTTGGGATCTTACCATGGACAAGAAAAAACTTCATGATCTCGCCCTCAATCTGTTAGGATGCAGGCGGCATTCCCCATCCTATCCTATTTTTCTATGGGAATGTTACTTCCTGTTCCAAATGAAAGTCGTTATGGAGGATAGACCCTATTTATGTTCTTCCACTCGCACATTTTTAGATGTGTTTCGTGCCTCCGATTTTGATGAGAAAATCCTGTTGTGTGAGTTATTCTTACACAATATCATTTTTTAGCATGTGAGTATGTAGATGCTTGTGACAATATTCTCCTATATGGGGGTTCTTCAGTTGTGATCTTTTGGGTCCTTCATGAAGAATCTAATTGAGTGGCATTTGGCCATCAAATCTATGGATGCTAATGAGGAGAATATGGCATTATGGGTCTACGAAGGACTGGGACAGGTTGCCGAGTTAAGGCGAGAATTCAAGAGAATGTTGAGTACTCATGGGATAAAGGAACCAGCTGCCACTTATAGAAGTAGGATTGTGAGCTTCTGCCTCAATCATTTCTCAACGATGAAGAGCTGAGCCTTGATTAGGTGCTTGAAAAGCACGGAAGCCAACAGTGTCGAGCTACTGAAGGGGGACCCATTCTCAGTCCATAATTTCATGGTGGTTGCTACACATGTACCAGCGTATGCATAGATTGTACAATCCCTTAATGCTTTGTGGCTCGGATTAAGATTCAAGTTTCCTTCGATCTAGCTACCAATTGAGGATTATCAGAGTAATTATGAATTGAGTAAGTATGAGTCAGAGTCCTGGGTACGACAGCTAATGGCCAATTAGGGGTACAGGTCTGCAGACGAAGATATAGCTGGCGCTTATGATGTCACCAACTTGCATCGGATATATTCCCATGAGAGATGAGTTGCATGAGGACATGCAAGTGTTTCAGTTGGGGGGAGATGTTGGGTGCCATTTTTGCACACTTTTCCTACATTTGTTTTCTCTATTTTTCCTCATGACTATAACCAATGGTACTATCTTTACCCCTTTTTCCTACCTTTCTATCCTAACTTGTGTTGTTTCACCTTATTTTCATCACTATTCCATTTCATCAATTATTATGATATATCGTGCCTTTTTATGACTAATTTAGGATGAATGTTTGGATAAGATCTATGGTATTTGTGTTGTCTTTCCAGATGTCATTTGTATCACTAAATATCCCCAGCACGAGGTGCACAGAAGCAGTTAAGGGTGTGTTGTTACAGTGAGTGATGTTGTTACACCTTGCTATTACAGACCCGCCAGCAAATTGTTGTTAGACTCTGTTGTTACAGACCCGCTGGAAAACTGTTGATACAGTTGTACCACTGACTAGATCTCGTCAATACCTGTTGTTGACCTTTCCTTTATCTATTACACTACAACTGTGGTTTTATTGCGATAGCTGTAGAATTTTTTTAGCATTGTATTTTTGGATAACAACCTATGGGCGGTTTTGATTGTAATCTATAATTTTCTAGTCAGAATTTTATTAAGAAGTGGTTATAACTATATGTATTCTATTTCGATCAGCATGAGAATCATAATATTCTCATAACTTATATATCCTTTGATTTTCTGAGGTGTAACCACTATATAGTTCTCGACCCTAGAGGTCGAAAGCTAGCAGAGAACAACATTATTTTGGCTCTGTAATTTTGCTCATATTAATATATATTATCCTGTTATTGTTGTTACATGCGTTATTCAGTGTAGTTTTTGTTAAGTTCTTATCTCTACCTACGCCCTGCTAGGGAGGAAGGGCCCTCCTTCTTAGCAGGGATTGTAGTGATTAAGGTATTTGTGTATATGTGTTTGTATTTTGGTTTATGTATCAGTAGAGGTGTTGTTATTGTTGTTCAGCTGTGAATATATCCGCTTCAATTTCAATACTTCGTATGATGTTACACATATGATATTAGAGACACCAGCTGGATAATTATCATGTGGCGCACTAGAACAGATTAATTGAAGTGTGATTTCAGTCTTGTAGGTTATTTTATTTCTACATGAGTGATTTACTTCTAGAATTTACTTCAACAACGATTTCTTTTAATTGGAATTGCTTCTGGTTGAATGTATCGGCATAGACAGTGAAACTATCATTGGAATAAAAGACGTCCCTAGATTGATAATTTATGTGTATTGTTTAGTCATTCAATAGTGACTAATACAGCCCCAACACATCTATCCTAGGTTTCCTATCCATATTTTTCCCAGGTCAGCCTCCTGCTTCAACCTTTAATTTTGCCCAATACCTATTATATGCAATCCATGATCAACTAATCAAATTACCATAGGAAGGAGTATTTAAATACCCCTTGTTGTTGTTCCATTTTTTCTTGTATTTCCAATCAGAAAGGTTTGAAGTTAGCCTCCAAAAACTGGACACAGAGGGTAACCCCCAATCTGTAGTCTTTTAGACATCCTTGATCAGAAAGGATTCCATAGAATTTAGCTATAAAGACTTCATTTATTCATTTTTTTATCTAGTTGTTAATATGCTAAGAAGTAGCATTCAACCTAGAATTAGTGAAGAGATAAAGAAGGTGTTACAATTGTCAGAACAAAGTAAAACAGGAGACTGGTATTTATACCATAATCATACAGAAATTAGGGTGTATGGAAGCCATCTTACTCCATACAAGCTTCCCAAATACCTCCCAATGAGGTTATTTGCATTAGAATACATCATAAAAATCCTGAACTCAGATGAAGTCAACTTCCTTTCAGCAAAAAGAAAACTCAATTCAAGATTAAAAACCAATTAAGACCTTTTATTTGACATAATAGGAATGTTGGTCAGTAGGCAGACAAGTATTTACAATATTTCAAATTCAATAGCAATTTCAAATGGAAATATCACCCCTTGGGAGTCATATGTAAGTTAAGAGTCAAATTAAAATTGACCCCTTTTATTCGTGAGTCAAAGCATGAGGTTGAAAAGTATTCCAACTAGTCAAAGTGCTTGGAAAATACTTTACAAGAGGTGGAGAAGTAGGTTTATACTAGTTCCAACCTGCTTACTCCAGCCCCACAAGACATGAATTCAAAGAGGGCAAGAGAGGAAGGCTCCTATTTTGTAGAGACTACTTCTAATGCCAAATTCAAGCTAATGTACAAGAAGAAGGCAAGACTAAATTTAGTGATAGAACAGGAAGAAATAGTTGATACAGTTGAAGTCATTGATATAGATATAGTGGTCAGAGATAATACACCTCCACGAGTTTCAGAAGAAACACATCCACCATCAACCTCCAGTGCACAAATCATTCAGAAACAACATAGTGCAGAGGTTTCATCATCAAGAAAACCAGTGGATAAAGAGAAAGATATAATGGAAAAATAAAAAGAAATCAAAATCTAGAATGAAGCATTGAAAGTTGTAACTTATGCCCAATACTAGAATAAAATTCCCACTGACCAAAATAGATTGCTTTCAGTTTTTTATTACAAAACTAGAAATATGCAAATGAAACTTTTAAAATCAACAATGTTGGCTCCAAAATCATGAGCAGATTACAAGAAAACAACCTTTGAAGTTATTGCTAAAGATGTGCATCCCATAGATCAGATTGATTTTCATAAAAAAGTTGGATAAATGATCTATTCCACTATGACACACAAATTTTCAAGTATCCAAAAACAACAAAATTCTCTAGAAAATATAAGAACACGGTTAAAACTAGAGAAAGCTTCTTCACAAGCAAAGGATAACAAGATAAAATCACTTGAACATTTGGTTATGGAAATTGGTTATGATCCAAAGAATATCAAAGCGGCAGAAGATTTTATCAAGAAGAAGAATGCAGACATATTTTCCTTGAATAAATAGCTGAAGTTACCTACAACAGAACATCCACAAGCTAAAGAAGCGTTGGAAAATGAAAATCAGAAGGATTAAATGATGAATCTCATCATTCCATTGACAACTCAACTAAAAGAGATGGAAACCGAAATGGACAAACTAGTGTAGGAAAAGAAAGCCAGTATGGAATCATTTCCCATTACTATCATCCCTATAGCCTCCACATCATCTCCAGTGGATACATCGGTTCCATTATCTACAACAGTCCTAGCTACTATAGCAGCTCCAATAACTACAGAAGTTCCAGCAACAACACCATCTACTACATCAGCAACAATCAGCAGTGCCAACAACCCATCCCAATGATGAGGCAAGTAAATTAATTAAATAAATGCAGGATATGTCAATTCAAACTACTGAGATTAATAGGCTCAAAGAACAACTGAAAACTCTAGAAGATGAAAAGAAATTGGCTCAAGTAATGTATAAATCAGAATCACAGAAATCCAACAGATTGACTGATAGAATTCATAAGTTAGAAAAGAATTATCACTGAAAGAGCCTCTAGCCCAAGAAAAACAACAACTATAGGCCAACATCATTAACTATTTTAATGATATTTAACCTTCTATACAAGTAATATTTGAGAAGAAATATTTGATAAAGGAAGCAAGTGATGCAATCCAAAAGGTCAAAGAAGAGCTTGGAAAGAAACCAGAGGAAGCCACTGAGATCATAAAGTTCCTCAATTCTAAAAACAAGCAAGAATTAGAAGAAATTGCGATAATAGACAGAACATAGAATATTTTAGAGGTGAAGAAGGTGGTTTCCAAGAGAAATCTTATGATATAGCTTGAAGACAAATGCCAAACAATGGAACTAGCAGTGAACATATTCATGAACAAATTTGATGTTTTGAGGCAGAAAGGTCTTCCTAATCCTTTAGTGATTAATGATAAAATTATGAGGCATGAAGACTATGATAAGAAGATCAGGGAAGTTGCTAAAGAGACTTCCAAAATTTCATCAATGAAAGGAGTTCCCATAGGCAAATTTCTCCTTTAGAGTTTAGAGAACTTATTTCACCTCCAGCATGAGGTAAATCACCTTTTTGTGAACAAGCCTACATTTTCCAAGTATACTGAAGCAGATGAGATTTATAGGAGCATGGTAAAAATAAAACTTCCAGATGAATACGCATGGGAAAATTGGTGTGATTTACTATGACAGGTAAAAGAAAAGTCAGATAAAAGACAGAGTTAAAAGAAAATTTAGATGACAAGCAATGTGAAAGACAAGCCATCGTGAAAGACAACAAATATCAAAGAAACAAACAACAAATCACTAAAACAGGGACAACTTGCATTCAGTTAATAGGTATCTCTATCTTCTTGCATGAAGATATATATTTTCCTCAATTAAATGCTAATCAGTCGATAGGATATTTTTTATTAAGTTTTGTATAAATACTTCATCAATTCAAATTATTGAGGGTGGATTCCTGAATATGTCTATAGTTGAATTGATCTACTACCTGAGGGTTTATTGTACCTTTTTCTATGTTAACAGATAGGACAAGTAATAAAGGAATTTATTTACAGGATTCATGTGATGAGCTACTTTAGTGAAGTATATTTAAAATTTTCATGTTATTTCCGTAAGTATTCCATAAACTTTCATGTTTTCTAAATTTTAATGTTATAACAGGAATATTATTGCAGAACTTGTTTAAATACACTTTGTTTTGAACTGTTAAACATTTATATGTTTTCTTTTGATATCTGGTTTTGAGAATCCTTAATTTCCCTGTGATCCTGATTGACCTCCTTCAAACTTCCTTCATTATCTGGTTTAAGGAATCCTTAATTGCTCCTTGATCCCAATTGAAAACCACTTCACCACTCAGCCTTTAATATCTAATTTTTCTCAGCTACCTTGCCCTGTAACACTTCTTTTAGAACTTGATTTTGTTCTATTTTCTTGATATATTGACTCCATAGCCAAATGGAAAGTAAAAAGACACCTACCCATCTAAATCAGTAATTCCACCAACAAATCAAAATCAAACCAAATCAATCTTACATAACTATCCTAAAATCAATTAAAACAACAAAGTTAAATCATTAAGAGAGAGCCCTCTCTGAGAATTAGGAAGGCTAGATCCTAATCTCCAAAAGTGGTTGATAGTTACCTTTGTTATTTCTTTTGACACAACATAACAACCCTAGCGAAATTTCAAAGTGATAATGCATAGACCATTTAAGTTTTCTTGACCTTGAAACTCTTTATTTACTTACCACGAGTCCAATGCATTGGATGTGTACTGATTGTGGGATTGTCATGTTATTGTTTTTTTATATTAGTGTTTATGGCCTTGGTTCTACTTCCCATTATTACCATTTTCCAGCTACATGAAATTTAGATTCACTCTAATCCAATTAAAGGAGATGTCTCATATTTTGGAACACTTTGAAAAATGGTTATATTCATAGATGAGAAAATTCATTACATTAAAATGGAATGTATTTGTAGTTTATATTATAGATACGAGTCCCATTGTCAAATTCAAGTCCACTAGAATTTGGAAGTCCATTTGTAGTTCAACTTCTATGTGGGTAGAAGTGCAAGCATAAAAACCTTCTTCTATCTTGTTTTCCTCTAAATTTTATATTTAATCCAATTATTTTGATGGAGAGATAGGAATAACATGTCAAATTTCGAGTTTGCAAAGGGTGAGAAGTAGAAAAGGAAGACCAATGCATAAAAAGACGAATTTTGTGACATGTTTCTCTAGGTGAAATTTAAATTGACATTAGTCTAGGTACAGTCCACAAGAACCTAAAATCCAAGGGCCATTTCTTCAAAAAAAATTGATATCACTCTACAGTGAAAACTGGAAAGGGAAATATTCTTTTCCATAGACATGGAAATTTGAAAAGGACTTCAGCCTACAAATGAAATATCAAATGTTTTTAATCAATCCCTCGAGGGTTTTATTATACTATTATGTAGTAAATATTTCGACCAAAATATGGTTTGCATGATACAGAAACTTCTTTTCTGCATTTATGGAGAGGTTTTTAAGTTTAGATACTTCTTATGTTTTCCTAACAAGTACACCTTAGAAGTTGCAAAATATTTTGTAGTTTTCTAAGAGGAAGTTGTAGGAACAAGCCTCGAAGTCGCTTATTCAAGTGTGCTTTAGTTGTAATAAAACCAAGAATGGACATAGACTAGACCTTGCATGCAGGATTTTTTTAATTTTCCCATTATTTTCATTGATATAACACAGACATTCTGAGGATAATAAGCTTATTCTCATATAAAAATATTATAAAAATCAAGTCAATATATAGATTTTAACCAAAGACAAATGCTAAGAAAATAATTTACAGTCATTACTTATGACTTGCAAGCAAAATTAAAAGCATAAGAATACCTAGAACCGAGACGTCATTTTCCTCTAAAGTTTATATTTAATCCAATTATTTTGTTAGAGAGGTAGGAATAACCTGTAAATTTTCGAGTTTGCAAAGGTTGAGAAGCATAAAAGGAAGACCAATGTGTAGCAAGATGAATTTTGTGACCTGTTTCTCTAGGTGAAATTTAAATTGCCATTAATATAGGTTCAGTCCATAGGAACCTAAAATCCAAGGGCCATTTCTAAAAACAAAATCAATATCACTCTGTAGTGAAAACTGGAAAGGGAAATATTCTTTGCCACAGACATGGAAATTTGAAAAGAGCACTGACCTGCAAATGAAATATCCAATGTTTATTAATCAGTCCCTCGAGGGTTTTATTATCATACTTTATGTAGTAAATATTTCCACCAAAATGTGGCTTGCATGATACAGAGACTTCTTTTGTATGTTTATGGAGAGGAATTTAAGTTTATATAGTTGTTATGTTTTCCTAATAAGCACACCTTAGAAGTTGCAAAATATTTTCTAGTTTTCTAAGAGGAAGTTTCAGGAACAAGCCTCGAAGTCACTTATTCAAGTGAGTTTTGGTTGTAATAAAGTCAAGAATGGAAATAGACTAGACCTTGCATGCAGTATTTTTTTAATATTCCCGTTCTTTTCATTAATACGCAGACATTCTAAGGATAAGAAGCTTACTATCATAAAAAAACCTTATAGAAATCAAATCAATATATAGATTTTAACCAGAGATAAACGCTGACAAAACAATTTACCGTCACTACTTCTAATTTGTGGGCATAATTAAAAGTGGAAGAATACCTGGAACCGAGACTTTGTTTTCCTCTAAAGTCTACATTTAATCCAATTATTTTGTTGGAGAGATAGGAATAACCTGTAAATTTTTGAGTTTGAAAAGGTTGAGAAGAAGAAAATGAAGACCAATGCATAGCAAGATGAATTTTGTGACATGTTTCTCTGGGTGAAATTTAAATTTCTATTAGTCTAGGTACAGTCCACATGAACCTAAAATCCAAGAGTCGTTTATAAAAACAAAATCAATATCACTTTGCAGTGAAAACTGAAAAGGGAAATATCCTTTGCCACGGACATGGAAATTTGAAAAGGACTTCGGCCTGCAAATGAAATATCCAATATTTCTTAATCAATCCCTCGAGGGTTTTATTATTATACTATTATGTAGTAAATATTTCCACCAGAATGTGGTCTACATGATACAAAGACTTCTTTTCTACGTTTATGGAGAGGGATCTAAGTTTAGATACTTCTTATGTTTTCCTAACAATCACACCTTAGAAGTTTCAAAGGATTTTGTAGTTTTCTAAGAGGAAGTTGCAGGAACAAGCCTCGAAGTCACTAATTCAAGTGATTTTTGGTTGTAATAAAACCAAGAATGGTCATAGACTATACCTTGCATGTATGATTTTTTTAATTTTCCTATTCTTTTCATAATATAACATAGACTTTCATTAATATAACACAAACATTCCCTTCATTAATATAACACAGACTTTCATTAATATAACACAAAAATTTTGATGATAAGAATTTATTCCCATCTAAAAATATTATAAAAATCAAATCAATATATAGATTTTAACCAAAGACAAACTCTAACAAAATAATTTACTGTCATTACCTATGATTTGCATGCAGAATTAAAAGTGGAAGAATACCTAGAACTGAGACAAGGGGATGAGGTTGAGCACATCAAGGAGGTAGAGCAGATGATGAGGAGATGAGAACAAGCACACTGAGGACGCAGAGAAGACCCCAGGAATCCTGCAAAAACATTGCAAAAAATGAAATTAGCATAAAATAATGAAAAACAAGAATAGAAAAACAGAAAAACAAGCCAAACACAAGAAAAAAACACACCTCCCAGTGCTCTCCAATGGTCACTGCCAAATACACACCTCCCAGAGCTCTCCAACGGTTATGCAACAGAAAATTTTTGGAAATATTCTAGCAGTCTGAGGGACACTATATTTATAAGAACAAAGTTCGTCCGAACTTTTTTAAAATCTCAGCTGAAACTTTAATGTTGGTTTTTCTGCCTCCGGCCAAAAATCTGGTTACCATTTCCATCAACGTAAATAGAAGAATCAGTTCAATTAACAACATAACAATTTCTTCCGAATTAATTTCAAAAGTTTGGCCGAAATTTTGAAAATTTCTGTCAAAATTTTGGGAGATTGAAATTTTCTGGCACGTTTCTCACGAAAGTGTAAACCATATTCATACATTCACACACTATCATTTTGACAGGTATCTTCAATAAAAAGGTTTCACTAAGGGGACTGCAGATAGAAATCTATATATAAAGATGTATAATGGTAAACTCTTGGTAGTTTTTGTTTACGTATATGACATCAAATTTGGAAGTAATGAAGAATCTACATACTTGGTGAACTAACATACTTTCTTGGTCTTCAAGTTTGGCAAGAAAAGAATGGAACTTTTCTCTCGTAGACTAAGTACCTCAAGCATAATTTGAATAAATCTGGAATGGAATACTGCAAGCCTGTATGCACACCAATGGTAATAGGATGTACTCTCATATCCCATGATGGCTCTTCATCAGTAAACCAACCATAATACATCTCTATGATGTTGGAAATATGATGCAGAGTGTTGTCCTTGATGGCAACCCACTGAATGAAGATGAAGACATGTGACAGTTGACATGTGTTGTCCTTGATGGAAATACACCTGATGAAGTTATGCTTGACTGGATGTGATATGATGTTAGTTAGCAATATGATGCTAAGTGTTGTCATTGAATGGCAACTCTCTTGATGAAGAAGATGGCAACTTACTTGATGAAGTTGTGATTGATAGAATTTGTTCTTGATGAAGTAAATCTGATGTTTCAGCAGTGTGTACAGAAGGCAGTAAAGAAAAGAAGTCAGCAAGTGCTAAATCTATGATGAAAAAGAGTATGTCTCTTGGTATGCGCGGATTGGCCTAGGGGAAGTCGCGTATGCACGCGGAAAATAACGTGCCAAGTCGCGTATGGGCTAAAGAGCTCAAAAAGTGCAAAACCAAGGGTAACCACCATGGTATTGACCCATTGTATTGGGTAATGATCCGCCTAATTGACCCCGTCCAGGTAGTTTTGGGCTCATGGTATTGTTTTGGTCCATGGTATTGAAAAATGGGCTCATGGTATTGACAAAGGGTAAACATATATAAGGAGAAGAAATTCATTGTGCAAATCATGAGTGTGGGTGCAAGATGTCTGAGCTTGAATGAATACTTCTCTCAGAAGTATATCTGAATGGAAAGGGTTACACTTGAATGATAAATCTGAATGTATGATGCACCAATGATGAAGAAGGGGATCTAGATCTGAATTGCTCTTGTATTTGCTAGATATGATTATGGAAGGCTTAGATCTGTGATGAGGCGAGCATCTAGGCGAACATCTGTCTGAAGCAAAAGGGTAGATCTGAACTGAATATCTGATCTGATGAAGTATGCTGCTCTGTAAAGATTGAAGATCTATACGCTACTTCGCCGCGGAGGAAGCGCGTATATACGCAGCTTCAGCGAAGAGAAAGCGCGTATGCGCAATAAAATATACACTGAGGTATACGCTGGTTTGTGTGGACGGAAGCGCGTATATACGCGACATCAGTGAAGTAAAAGCGTGTATGCAAACTAGGGTTTGCTGAAGCAAGGGGTATGAAATATCTGATCTGTTCTGCTATCTGATCTGTGTTGATATGTATCTGTTGATGATGTATGTTTGTGCTTAAAAGTATGGAAAGGGTTCGGTCTGGAAATATGATGAATTGTGGCCTACAAGTTGTGTTCTATTGAAGTGGTTGGATCGAGTGTGAAAATTGATGAAACGTGGTCCAAGGTGGTGCTGAGGGTTGTAGCCTTCAGTCAGGGGGTTGTAGCTCCCTTCCAGGTGAGGCTGGTAAACGAGATCGGGGGGTCGTAGCTCCCTTCCAGGAGAGGCTGGTAAACGAGTCAGGGGGTTGGAGCTCCCTTCCCGGAGAGGCTGGTAAACGAGCGCAGGTGGGTGCCTGCGTGCTGGTCAAGTCTGCGCCAGCACATATGTTGTAAGATGTTTTCTCTATAATAAAATATTGAAGGCTGAGCAACTGCAGCGGTGGTTTTATCCCGATTTGGGTTTCCACCTAAAAATCCTGGTGTTCATGTGTGATGCTTTGTGTGATGGCTTATTCTGTTCTTACTGCACATGTTTACTGTTTATTAATCATCTGATGAATGAATGATGGAATAATAGGAGTGAAGATTTAATGACATATCTAGATCTCTGTGTATACGCTAGTTTCATAAAGGGGATCCGCGTATATACGCTATTTTACTGAAGGAAAGTAGCGTATGGGTTTTAAGGAATGAAAAAGTAAAAAGATTTGATTATGCAGTAAATACTGATTCACCCCCCCCCCTCTCAGTATTTTTCCCAACAATTGGTATCGGAGCAGGTCCTTGTGCAGAAGCTTGATCGCTTAAAGAAGATCCGTCGCAATGGGAAGTCAAGAAGGAGTAATGTCTATAAAGCCACCTCTATTCAATGGAAGCAATCTGATATTCTGGAAGGTACGTACAAAAGCATATCTGCAAAGTCTTGGTGCAGATGTATGGGCAATCGTGGAAGAAGGTTATCAATACCCGGCAAGTATTCATACTGATGCAGCTGAAAGAAAGAAGTATGAAATCAATGCCAAAGCAGTGAATGTCTTATTGGGAAGCATGTCTGAATCAGAATTTGCTAAAGTGATGCAACTACATTCGGCAAAAGACATATGGGACAAAATCATTCTAAGCTATGAAGGAGACACAAAGGTAAAAAGTGCAAAACTTCAAACTCTTAGAATTGAATATGAAAATTTGAAGATGCATAGTGATGAGAGTGTTGCCAGTTTCTTTCTTCGTCTGGATGATATTGTAAATCGAATGAGAAATTTGGGTGAAACCATAGCTGATACTACTCTGGTGGAAAAGGTCTTAAGATCTTTGACTTCAAAATTTGACTCTAAAGTTTCAGCTATTGAAGAAAGGCAAGATCTGCAAACGCTTACTATTGTTCAATTACATGGTACTCTGACTGCTTTTGAAATGAGACAAGGAGGTCCTTCTCAAATAAGAGAAGTTGCTTTTAAAGCATCTACAAAAGGAAAGGAAAAGGAAGTTGTCAAAGAATCCAGCTATATATCCGATGAAGAAGAAGCGAATTTCGTGAGAAAGCTCCAACTAGGTACTGGAAGATTCAAAGGTAAGCTTCCCTTCAAATGTTTTGGGTGTGGAAAAGTTGGTCATTATGCTGCTAAATGTCCTTATAGAGAAAAGCATGGTAAAGGGAAACAATTTGAGAAGAGAAAGAGTTATTATGCAAAAGAAGATGATGATGAAGTGTCCAGTGAAGATGAAGAAGATTCTGACCAAGATCTGAAAGTACTCATGGCTAAGAAGCAAAAGAAGAAGGTTACTCGAGGAAAGGAGATACCTCATAAATCATGTATAGCAAAAATTGAAGAAGATGAAACAGATTCTGACGAAGATATACAAGCACTCATGGCAAAGAAGAAAAAGGAGAAGGCCACTTGTAATACTCTTCTTTGTGCAAACAATAGTAAAGATAGTGAAAGTAAAGTTGTGGATCTAGAAGAAGCTCTCAAGATTAAAGAATAAGAACTACAAAGTTCATACAATAAGCAAGAAACTATCTATAAAGAGATGATCTCACAAATGAAAGATCAAATAGAAATGCTGAATGGACAGGTGGACAAGTATCAAAGGTTTCATACTTATGCATCCAATCGAATTAAAGATCTAGAAGCAGATCTTGAAAAATCAAACAAGAAGAATGAAGGACTTGAAGCTGCAATCATTTGTCTTCAGGAAGATTTAGAAGCATCGAGTAAGAAAAATAAGGAACCTCTACAATCATTTGAAAAGGAAGGCCTTGAAGCAGAAATCATCTCTCTCAAAGAAGATCTGGAAAAATCAAATAAGAAGAATGAAGAGATGCAACAAACATGTGAAGGAAATGAAGATTGGTTGAAAGAAGAGATTCTAAATCTGAAGGATCAAGTAGAAGATGGAAGAAGGAAAGAAGAAAGCATGACAAAGCAATGTCAAGCCTTGGAGGTTGAGGTAAACATTCTCAAAGGTAAATTAGAAGAAAAGGTTAAACTTCTGAGGTTTCATGATAGTACTAACATTTTGGACAATATTTTGAGTAATCAAAGGTCTCCTGCTATCAAACATGGTCTTGGTTTCCATGAAACTGTTAAAGGAGAATCTAGCTCACAAGGAAGTGCCAAAAATTCAGAGGATGTCAATGCAAAACCTGAAGTATTGAAAGAGACAAAAGCTCAACCAACAATCATGAACTCTCAAAGGAATTCAGAATGTTTTAAATGTCATAATTATGGACATGTTGCAGCAAATTGCAGGAGCAGATCATTTCAGCCTCAAACAAACAGTTCCTACATAGAAAGGTACTCTGGTTTCTTCAAGGGATATTGTTTTTCATGTAACAAGTATGGACACAAAGCCGCTGATTGTAAAAGGAGGAAGAATAGAAATACTCATTATGATTCTTATGCTTATTTTTCTGGACACATGAGATGTTATTCTTGTAACAAGTATGGACATATAAGAAAGGAATGCAGGTCGAACAGATATGAGAAATTTCAGCACATAAATAGAAAACAAATCTGGAAGAAGATGGAGGGATGGAATAAGAAAAAATCTAGAGAAGAAAAGGATGTTTTTGTGGATGCTCTAGAAGACAATGATTTTCTTGAAGAAAACACTCAATTCAAGATGAAGGACCGATCAGAAACGTAGGGAATTATGACCCTACTGCAGTCATCTGCTTCTGAAGCTGACTTTTCTTATTGACTGCAGGAATGATGTGGGATACATTATGAGATTTAGTAATGTATCGTCACAGGAGGAGCAATGTATGATGTCTCTCATGGTTGAGTTGATTATACTGGTTATGTTTACTTTTGACAGCGCATCTGATGTGGAAAGGACAGGTACAAGAGGTACAAGCTCAGGAGGAAATGAAGGAAGATGGAAATTTTCTATGCTTCACTTTCCATACGCAGATTCCATTAACTAAAGTCGCGTATACACGCGAGTTCCAGAAGACGCAGTCGCGTATGCATTGATGATAAGAAAATTTATCTGATAGCTGAAGATCTGAAGCAAAGGTCCAGGGGGAGCATCAGTCTGACTGCTAATGATTGCACTATTCTGGTTATACTCATGATAATGAAATGATACATGTTTTTTTTTTTTTTTTTGTTGAAGATTATGGATGAAGCCTGGTAGCTTTATGATGAAGAGCATTCGTTGTTGAGATGAAAGTCCTATAGTTCAGAGATGAGGACAGATCATGCAGAGATTGTTGTTGATGACTTGCTGTTGAAGGTGTCTCAGATTGCACAAGTTAAGGAAGAAGCACTGGTTTAGGGGGAGTAGCAGGTTGAATTCTAATGGTTGCATTGTTGGAAATATGACTGCTTATTCTTTGGTCTTGGTGATACTCTTGCTCAAATGATGATGATTTGGTACATGGATTATTATGATGAGATTTTGAGCCCTGGTTGCTGATAAGTATCTTTGTGTGGATGAGTTGGATATCGTTTGTTTCAGATCATATAGAGTTTGGTTGCTATGGTTGAGATCTTTTGCTTACATATGTTACTTCATGTTACATCTTGAAGATCATGGTGATTTTGGACCACATGGATGATTGCTTGACACATATCTGAAGATGCTGTTCTGTCCAGGGAAGCACTCAAATGTCTCAGAAAGAAGCTGAACACTGTCTTTGCCTTACAAAGAATCAGATCTGGTTTAAATTTAGAAGATGTCTTGGGATACGCTGGTTTCCTGAAACACAGTCGCGTATATACGCGAGTTCCTGCACATAAACCCGCGTATGTTTGGTTGCTGACAACTTTTTGGATGGTTCAGCATTCTTCAGCATAGCTGCAATGCTGTCTGGTATCTCTGATACTGTTTGGTATCTCTGGTGGTGTTCCAGTTCTCATAATTCTGTTTCTAATGTTTTGATGAAGATGCCTTGATGATTTGTTGGTGGAAGTTTCAGGATGCACAAACTAAGGGGGAGCCTTAGTCATTTGGAAAGATTGCTTGGTTGCACAGATTCAGGGGGAGCATTAGCGTTGCTAAGTATAATGCATTGTTGGCATTATGATGGTTCTGTTATATGATCTCTCTTGAGGTCTTCTTGGTATTGGTCATGAAAAGTCATATTTGTATTTTTGATGAAAAGGTCATGTTGAGACCCGTGATGTAAAATCTGTAATATTTAGTCATGTATGAACTTGTCAAATTTGTAAACCCACTTGGTTGGGTAGCTGAGTCAATTTTTGTAAACCCACTTGGTTGGGTAGCTGAATTGAAATGTGTAAACCCACTTGGTTGGGTACTTGAGTCTCATATGTAAATCCACTTGGTTGGATATTTGTTGTAAGTATAAGTTTTTGGTGATAGGAAGAGTCATGTACTTTATCAAAAATATGTTGAAGATTCAGCATGAACTCAGGGGGAGCTTGGCCACTTCAGCACATATCAGATCTGCAGAATGTTTCTTCCACATGAGGAGGAGAGTGTTGGTTTTTGATCCGCCCTTTGCCCTTGATGTCAAAGGGGGAGAGTAACATGGTGTTTGAATGAAGAGAAGATAATGATGTCAAATATTTGGGAGAGTGACATGGTACCTATCTGTTGTGGTAACCAAACACCATCATGGTTGCCATCAAGTCCAAAGGGGAGATTGTTGGAAATATGATGCAGAGTGTTGTCCTTGATGGCAACCCACTGAATGAAGATGAAGACATGTGACAGTTGACATGTGTTGTCCTTGATGGCAATACACCTGATGAAGTTATGCTTGACTGGATGTGATATGATGTTAGTTAGAAATATGATGCTAAGTGTTGTCATTGAATGGCAACTCTCTTGATGAAGAAGATGGCAACTTACTTGATGAAGTTGTGATTGATAGAATTTGTTCTTGATGAAGTAAATCTGATGTTTCAGCAGTGTGTACAGAAGGCAGTAAAGAAAATAAGTCAGCAAGTGCTAAATCTATGATGAAAAAGAGTATGTCTCTTGGTATACGCGGATTGGCCTAGGGGAAGTCGCGTATGCACGCGGCAAATAACGTGCCAAGTCGCGTATGGGCTAAAGCGCTCAAAAAGTGCAAAACCAAGGGTAACCACCATGGTATTGACCCATTGTATTGGGTAATGATCCGCCTAATTGACCCCGTCCAGGTAGTTTTGGGCTCATGGTATTGTTTTGGCCCATGGTATTGAAAAAAAGGGGCTCATGGTATTGAAAAAGGATAAACCTATATAAGGAGAACAAATTCATTGTGCATAACATGAGTGTGGGTGCAAGATGTCTGAGCTTGAATGAATACTTCTCTCTGAAGTAGATCTGAATGGAAAGGGTTACACTTGAATGATAAGTACGAATGTATGATGCACCAATGATGAAGAAAGGGATCTAGATCTGAATTGCTCTTGTATTTGCTAGATCGATTATGGAAGGCTTAGATCGTGATGAGCGAGCATTGAGGCGAACATCTGTACGAAGTAAAGGAGTGAATCTGGTGAATATCTGATCGATAAAGTATCTTGCTCTTGTAATGATTGAACATCTATATGCTATCGCCCCGCGGAGAAACGTATATATCTTAACTGCAATGAAAACGCGTATGCGCAATAAAATATACACTGAGGTATACGCTGGTTCGTGTGGACGGAAGCGCGTATATATGCGACATCAGTGAAGTAAAAACGCGTATGCAAACTAGGGTTTGCTGAAGCAAAGGGTATGAAATATCTGATCTGTTCTGCTGTGTCTCTCCTATCTGATCTGTGTTGATAAGTATCTATTGGCGATGTATGTTTGTACTTAAAAGTATGGAAAGAGTCCAGTCTGAAAATATGATGAAATGTGGCCTGCAAGTGGTGTTCTATTGAAGTTGTTGGATCCAGTGTGAAAATTGATGAAACGTGGTCCAAACTGGTGCTGAGGGTTGTAGCCTTCAGTCAGGGGGTTGTAGCTCCCTTCCGGGTGAGGCTGGTAAACGAGATCGGGGTTGTAGCTCCCTTCCGAGAGGTTGGTCGCGAGTCGGGGTTGGAGCTCCCTTCCCGAGAGAGAAAGTGATGGCAATGGCAGTGTAGGTGCTGCGTCTTTGATCGAAGCTAACGCCGACACATATGTTGTAAGATGTTTTCTATATAATAAAATATTGAAGGCTGAGCAGCTGCGGCGGTGGTTTTCTCTCGGTGGGTTTCCACCAAAAAATCCTGGTGTTCATGTGTGATGCTTTGTGTGATGATTTATTCTGTTCTTACTGCACATGTTTACTGCTTATTGAATATCTGATGAATAAATGATGGAATGGTTTAAGTGAAGTTTAATGACATATCTAGATTCCTCGTGGTATACTCACAGAGTTCATAAAGGGGATCTCGCGTATATACGCTAGTTTATCGAAGGAAAGTGAATCGTATGGGTTTTAAGGAATGAAAAAGTAAAAAGATTTGATTATGCAGTAAATATTGATTCACCCCCCCCCCCCCTCTCAGTATTTTTCCCAACAATTGGTATCAGAGCGTGGTCCTTCTGCAGAAGCTTGATCGCTTGAAGGAGATCCGTCGCAATGGGAAGTCAAGAAGGAGGCAATGTCTATAAAGCCACCTCTATTCAATGGAAGCAATCTCATATTCGAAGGTACGAACAAAAGCATATCTGCAAAGTCTTGGTGCAGATGTATGGGCAATCGTGGAAGAAGGTTATCAATACCCGGTAAGTATTCCTACTGATGCAGCTAAAAGAAAGAAGTATGAAATCAATGCCAAAGCAGTGAATGTCTTATTGGGAAGCATGTCTGAATCAGAATTTGCTAAAGTGATGCAGCTACATTCGGCAAAATAAATATGGAACAAAATCATTCTAAGCTATGAAGGAGACACAAAGGTAAAGAGTGCAAAACTCCAAACTCTTAGAATTGAATATGAAAATTTGAAGATGCATAGTGATGAGAGTGTTGCCAGTTTCTTTCTTCGTATGGATGATATTGTAAATCGGATGAGAATTAACATTGGGTGAAACCAATTTATCTCACTTACTACTGTAGAAAAGGTCTTAAGATCTTTGACTTCAAAATTCTGACTCTAAAGTTTCAAATATTGAAGAAAAGATCTCGCACCGCTTACCATTGCTCAACACATGGTACTCTCGACCGTTTTTGAAATGAGACAAGGAGGTCCCTCTCAAATGAAAGAAGCTACTTTTAAGGCATGTGCAAAAAGAAAAGACAAGGAATATGTCAAGGAAGCAGATTATATATCAGAAGAAGAAGAAGCAAATTTTGTGAGAAAACTCCAACTAGGAACTGGAAGATTCAAAGGTAAGCTTCCCTTCAAGTGTTTTTCTTGTGGAAAAGTTGGTCATTATGTTGCTAAATGTCCTTATGAAGATAATCATGGTAAAGGGAAACAATTTGAAAAGAGAAAGAGTTATTATGCAAATGAAGTGTCAAGTGAAGATGAAGAAGATTCTGACCAAGATCTGCTAGTGCTCATGGCAAAGAAGCAAAAGAAGGAAGGTTACTCAAGGAAAGGAGATACCTCATAAATCATGTATAGCAAAAATTGAAGAAGATGAAACATTCCGACCTAAGATCTACAAGCACTCATGGCAAAGAAGAAAGGAGAAGGCTAATGGTAATACTCTTCTTTGTGCAAACAATAGTAAAGATAGTGAAAAGTAAAGTTGTGGATCTAGCAAGAAGCTTCAAGATTAAAGAAGAAGAACTACAAAGTTCATACAATAAGCAAGAAACTATCTATAAAGAGATGATCTCACAAATCAAAGATCAAATAGAAATGCTAAATGAACAGGTGGACAAGTATCAAAGGTTTCATACTTATGCATCCAATCGAATTAAAGATCTAGAAGCAGATCTGGAAAAATCAAGCAAGAAGAATGAAGGACTCGAAGCTGCTATCATCTTTCTGCAAGCAGAGCTAGAAGCATCAAGTAAGGAGAATAAGGAACCTCTACAATCCGTTGAAAAGGAAGGCCTTGAAGCAAAATCATCTCTCAAAGAAGATCCTCGAAAAAATCAAGAAGAATGAAGAGTCAGAACAAACATGTGAAGGAAATTAAAGATTGGTTTTAATCAATACAGAGATCGTAATAATCAAGGATCAAGTTGAAGATGGAAGAAGAAAAGAAGAAAGCATGACAAAGCAATGTCAAGCCTTGAGGTTGAGAATATTCTCAAAGGTAAATTAGAAGAAAAGGTTAAAATTTTGAGGTTTCATGATAGTAATTAACATTTTGGACAATATCTATAATCAAGGTAATCAAAGGTCTCCCGTTATCAAACTTGGTCTTGTTTCCATGAAACTCGTTAAAGGAGAATCTAGCTCACAAGGAAGTGCCAAAAATTCAAGAGGATGTCAATGCAAAACCTCAAGTGATTGAAGAGACAAAGCTTCAACCAAAAACCAACAACTATGAATTCTCAAAGGAATTCATTCAAGAACGTTGAATGTTTTAAATGTCATAATTGACATGTTGGCAAGAATTGCGTGAGCATATCATTTCAGCCTCAAACAAACAAGCTCCTACATAGAAAGGTACTGCTTCTTTCAAGGGATATTGTTTTTCATGTAAATAAGTATGGACACAAAGCAATTTCCGATTGTAAAAGGAGGGAAGAATAGAAATACTCATTATGATTCTTATGCTTATTTTTCTCGACACATGAGATGTTATTCTTGTAACAAGTATGGACATATAAGAAAGGAATGCAGGTCGAACAGATATGAGAAATTTAAGCACACAAATAGAAAACAAATCTGGAAGAAGATGGAGGGATGGAATAAGAAACAATCTAGAGAAGAAAAGGATGTTTTTGTTGATGCTATAGAAAACAATGATTTTCTTGAAGAAAACACTCAATTCAAGATGAAGGACCGATCAGAAACGTAGGGAATTATGACCCTACTGCAATCATCCGCTTCCGAAGCTTACTTCTCTGATTGACTGCAAGAATGATGTGGGATACATTATGAGTTTTAGTAATGTATCGTCAAAGGGGGAGAAATGTATGATGACTCTCATGGTTGATTTGATTATTCTGGTTAGGTTTACTTCTGACAGCGCATCTGATGTGGAAAGGACAGGTATAGGAGGTACAAACTCGGGAGGAAATGAAGGAAGATGGAAATTTTCTTTATGCTTCACTTGCTATGTCAGAAATTCTATTGATCGTTTTCAGATACATCATGAAGTTCCAAGAATAAAAAATGGCATGCACGATGACAAGAAAATTTATCCGTTGCTCAAGATCCAAGCAAAGGTCCGTGTATACGAGTCTCGATCGCCTAATGATTGCACTATTCTGGTTATACTCATGATAATGAAATGATACATGGGTTCTTTTGTTGAAGATTATGGATGAAGCCTGGTAGCTTTATGATGAAGAGAATTCGTTGTTGAGATGAAAGTATTATAGTTCAGAGATGAGGACAGATCATGCAGAGACTGTTGTTGATGACTTGCTGTTGAAGGAGTCTCAGATTGCACAAGTTAAGGAAGAAGCACTGGTTTAGGGGGAGTAGCAGGTTGAATTCTAATGGTTGCATTGTTGGAAATATGACTGCTTATTCTTTGGTCTTGGTGATACTCATGCTCAAATGATGATGATTTGGTACATGGATTATTATGATAAATATTTTGAGCCCTGGTTGCTGATAAGTATCTTTGTGTGGATGAGTTGGATATCATTTGTTTCAGATCATATAGAGTTTGATTGCTATGGTTGAGATCTTTTGCCTACATATGTTACTTCATGTTACATCTTGAAGATCATGGTGATTTTGGACCACATGGATGATTGCTTGACACATATCTGAAGATGCTGTCATTCAGGAACACTCAAATGTCTCAGAAAGAAGCTGAACACTGTCTTTGCCTCACAGAGAATCAGATATGGTTGAAATTTAGAAGATGTCTTGGGATACGCGGGTTTACTGAAACACAGTAGCGTATACACGCGAGTTCCTGCACAGAAAACCGCGTATGTTTGACTGCTGGAAATTTTTGGTTGAGTCAGCTCTCTTCAGCACAGCTGCAGTACTATTTGGTATCTCTGATACTGTTTGGTATCTCTGGTGGTGTTCCAGTTCTCATAATTATGTTTCTAATGTTTTGCTGAAGATGCCTTTATGATTTGTTGGTAGAATTTTTCAGGATGCACAAACTAAGGGGGAGCCTTAGTCATTTGGAAAGGATGCTTGGATGCACAGATTCAGGGGGAGCATTGGATTTGCTGAGTATAATGCATTGTTGGCATTATGATGGTTCTGTTATATGATCTCTCTTGAGGTCTTCTTGGTATTGGTCATGAAAATTCTATTTGTATTTTTGATGAAAAGGTCATGTTGAGACCCATGATGTAAAATTGTAATATTCAGTCATGTAAGGACTTGTCAAAATTTTGTAAACATACTTGGTCAAGTAGCCGATCCTAGCCGAGTCAATTTTGTAAACCCACTCGTCAGGTAGCTGAATTGAAATGTGTAAACCCACTCTCGCTGGGTACTTGAGTCTCATATGTAAATCCAATTTGGCTGGGATATTTGTAAGGAAAAGTATAAGTTTTTGTGATAGGAAGAGTCATGTACTTTATCAAAAATATGTTGAAGATTCAAAGATGAACTCGTGGGGAGTTTGGCCACTTCAAAGACATATCAGATCTGCAGCACGTTTCTTCCACATGAGGAGGAGAGAGTGTTGTTTTGATCCGCCTCTTGCCCTTGATGTCAAAGGGGAGAGTGACATGGTGTTTGAATGAAGAGAAGATAATGATGTCAAATATTTGGGAGAGTGACATATTTGGGAGAGTGACAAGGGTGGCCCATTCTGTTGTGGTAACCAAACACCATCATGGTTGCCATCAAGTCCAAAGGGGGAGATTGTTGAAATATGATGCGTAGTGGCATCCTTGATGGCAACCCACTGAATGAAGATGAAGACATGTGACAGTTGACATGTGTTTTCCTTGATGGCAATACACCTGATGAAGTTATGCTTGACTTGATGTGATATGATGTTAGTTAGCAATATGATGCTAAGTGTTGTCATTGAAAGGCAACTCTCTTGATGAAGAAGATGGCAACTTACTTGATGAAGTTGTGATTGATAAATAATTTGTTCTTGATGAAGTAAATCTGATGTTTCAGCAAGCAGTGTACGTATGCAAGAAAGAAAAGCAGTCGCTAGTGCTAAATCTATGATGAAAAGAGTATAGTCTCTGGTATACGCGGATTGGCCTAGGGGAAGTCGCTGCAGCACGCGACAACGTGTCAAGTCGCGATGGGCGAAAGCGCTCAAAAAGTGCAAAACCAGGGGTAACCACCATGGAATTGACCCATTGTATTGGGTAATGATCCGCCTAGTTGACCCCGTCCAGGTAGTTTTGGGCTCATGGTATTGTTTTGGTCCATGGTATTGAAAAAGGGGCTCATGGTATTGAAAAAGGATAAAACCTATATAAGGAGAAGAATTTCATTGTGAAAATTATAAGTGTGGGTGCAAAATGTCTGAGCTTGAATGAATACTTCACTCTGAAGTAAATCTGAATGGAAAGGGTTACACTTGAATGATAAATCTGAATGTATGATGCACCAATGATGAAGAAGGGGATCTAGATCTGAAATGCACTTGTATCTACTAGATCTGATTATGGAAGGCTTAGATCTGTGATGAGGCGAACATCTAGGCGAACATCTGTCTGAAGTAAAGGGTTGAATCTGAGGTGAATGTCTGATCTGATGAAGTATGCTGCTCTGTAATATTTAAAGATCTATACGCTACTTCGACGCGGAGGAAGCGCGTATATACGCAGATTCGCCGAAGAGAAAGCGCGTATGCGCAATAAAATATACACCGAGGTATACGCTGGTTTGTATGGACGGAAGCGCGTATATACGCGACATCAGTGAAGGGAAAGCACGTATGCAAACTAGGTTTGTCACATCAATATATGAAATACTGATCTCGGTTTCGTCGTGTTTCGCTATCTGATCTGTGTTGATATGTATCTGTTGATGATGTATGTTTGTACTTAAAAGTATGGAAAGGGTTCGGTCTGGAAATATGATGAATTGTGGCCTGCAAGTTGTGTTCTATTGAAGTGGTTGGATCCAGTGTGAAAATTGATGAAACGTGGTCCAAGGTGGTGCTGAGGGTTGTAGCCTTCAGTCAGGGGGTTGTAGCTCCCTTCCAAGTGAGGCTGGTAAACGAGATCGGGGGGTCGTAGCTCCCTTCCAGGTGAGGCTGGTAAACGAGTCAGGGGGTCGTAGCTCCCTTCCAGGAGAGGCTGGTAAACGAGCGCAGGTGGGTGCCTGCGTGCTGGTCAAGTCTGCGCCAGCACACATGTTGTAAGATGTTTTCTCTATAATAAAATATTGAAGGCTGAGCAACTGCAGCGGTGGTTTTCTCCCGACTTGGGTTTCCACCTAAAAATCCTGGTGTTCATGTGTGATGCTTTGTGTGATGGTTTATTCTGTTCTTACTACACATGTTTACTGCTTATTGAATATCTGATGAATAAATGATGGAATGGTTTAAGTGAAGTTTAATGACATATCTAGATCTCTGTGTATACGCGAGTTTCATAAAGGGGATCCGCGTATATACGCTAGTTTACTGAAGGAAAGTAGCGTATGGGTTTTAAGGAATGAAAAAGTAAAAAGATTTGATTATGCAGTAAATACTGATTCACCCCCCCCCTCTCAGTATTTTTCCCAACATATGATTGGGATATTTCTCTACCTTACAGGTACAAGACTAGACATAGTGCATGCAGTTGGGATTATTGGACAGTTTCAAGAAAATCCTAAAGAAACTCATCTCCATGCAGTCAAGATAATATTCAAGTACATACAAGGAGCTCAATATTATTTTTTATGGTATCCAAAAACTGCATATTTTTCTTGTCATGCTTACATAAATGCAGATTGGGCAGGTAATGTTGATGATCAGAAAAATACTGGTGGAGGAGCATTCTATTTGGGACCCCGCTTGGTATCATGGTTCAGCAAAAAACAAAGCTCTATTCCTTTATATACTGCTAAGGAAGAATATGTTGTTGTTGCATCTTGTTGCACACAAATTCTCTGGATGATGCAAACATTGTAGGATATTCAAATAAATTTTCCTCAACCTACACCCATTATATGTGATAAAACCAATGCCATAAGTATTTCTAAAAATCTTGTCATGCACTCAAAAACCAAGCATATTCCAATCAAATATCACTTTATGAGAGAACAAGTACATGAAAAAAAGGTAAAACTAGAGTATGTTCCCTCAAAGGAACATGTTGTAGATATATTTACAAAGCCTCTTCCACGTGATTCCTCTGAATATCTCAGACATAAGCTAGGATTGGTCCTGCTTCATCACTTCATTAATTATTTTGACAGATATTTCATGTTCAAGGGGAGCAATACATATGTTGTTTTGATTATTATTCCCATGGTTGTTTTGATATTTTTTGGTCGGCTTAATTGTTGGATTAAACCTTTCAATATTAATTATCAATCCGGGAGTCGTAAACGCGAGTTGTACTGCGTATTGGCTCAGCTTAATGGTCAGAGTATAAATATATTCATTTGTAATGATAAACTAGATACTAGAATGAAACACACATTTTCTCGCAAATAAACAATCTTGAAAATGAAACTCACTGAACTAATTCCTATCAAGAAAAATTCATACTGCAATTAAAATACAAAGAAATCCTCAATCATGTAACATTCTCGCACTTGAATTCTACTTTTTAAATATCCTATGATATCTTGAAAACTCTGATCTATTTGTTCCTCTTATTAACTTGAAACTAACAATTGAAATTAATAAGCAAAAATATCACCCATTATTCTAATGACAACCTCACAAATTAAACTAACTAGAACTACTCTTCCTAATAAATTCAAGATTCAAACTAGCAAAAGAAAGTTCTAATTATTGCTAAAATAAAACTACTTCACTCTATGTAAAATAACATTCAAAAGATCATATTAAAAATAATATTACAATTAATCTATGAGAAACCCTTCTATTTGAATATTTTAATCTAGATTAAATGAATCATCCAAAAATAAGCTTACTCCTCAAAAAAAAAATCATCTAACTAAATCATGTTGCATTTGAATTGCTCTCTTTACCTGCACGATCAAATCTGCACTCAGACTTGTTCTTATAAAGAAATTATTATACTACGAAAACAAGAAAGATTCTAATAAAAAATAAATCTAATTACTAAGTGAAGTCCCACAATGCATAAACAAATCAAACCTTGAATTAACATTCTAAATGGCAATGTTACTTATTCAACTTCAAAGCATTACAAGTTGTTCTAATTCCAATCAATCTCAGAAATCATAATCATTATGGTCCTATCTCATGGATACTCCCATTACTCAGGAATCAAATCAAGCACATACCATATAATGAGTTTGAGTTTTACAACAATGACCAAAAGAAAATCTTTGAAATTGAACTGCCACAAATTCACACAAAACAGGAAATAGGAAACTTATAGTGTAACCAAAAGAAAAGCTTTGAAATTGAACTGCCACAAATTCACACAAAATGGGAAATAGGAAACTTATAGCATAAAAATTAGACACACATCTAATTAACTTGTGTTGATTAATCAAGCTTAAATCCAGAGGTGGTGGGCCCTCCCACGCCTAGAGTAAGCCGAATTACTGCAATGGAAGGAAGATTATAAAACATCACAAACTGGAATACGAAATTAATAATGCACCATTGATTCCGCTCACGACATCACTTGAAGTAGAACGTGTATTGTTAAGACAACATTGAGAAATCGATTTACATAATTACAGCACAACGATTCTAGGTTACACACACAACAATTCCTCATTTCTCTGCAACTCGATACCAATTCCACATCTCAGAAATTCGACTTCACCATTTTAGAAATGCCGCATGGGTTCTACATCTAAGAAATCGACCTTTTATTCGTATCAATGACAGACTCCTCCTAACTACATCTCTGCCCCTATCTAATTGATGGACGAAATCTCTGCCTCTGTCTAATTGATGGATGGACTCATCTATCCATCTAATTGACTGACTCCCCCCCTTAGTGCACAACATTCCTCTTTATAGCATCAACACTGCTCTAATTCGATGGTCGATAGCTATGTGCAATACAATTTTAGGAGATTTGATAATAAGAATTAAACAAAATCAAAATAATGAAATTTTACTCCTAATTCCGATTTGATCTAGTGCAATCCGGATTTTGGAAGAATTTTATCCTCATGCCTTACTGGCAGAGACAACGCGCATCCAGCAAGGTTCATTTGAGTGAGAACGATTTCCGTTGCAACGAGCAGGTAAGCCACACATACAACTGATGAGATCAGCTAGGGTGCCTACAAACCTAGTGCTCACGTGCGTTGTTGGCTCAAATGGCTTTCCCATATAGCAAATATTATTTATCTTTTTGATTGCAACATCTATTCCCCTCCATCTACCGTGATATACTCTCCCAAAGGTGCCAGAACGAAGCTCTTCAATTCTTCAAGATTAGCATTTTTATTTTCTATGGCCGCTCTAAAAGATCATCGCTAATCATTGTTGCAGTCCAACCATCATCCAATTCTTCAGTATTAGGTCCCACTCATGCATTGCAAGCATTGTAGCATGATAAAGAGGTGGTTGAAGTGATGCAAGAATGTCTTCATTAGCAACAATTTCTTCCTTAGGATGTGAATCACGTCCCCTTCTTGATGGCCTGCGATTTTCCCTGGCATTTCATAAGTTGTATCAATAGAATGAGCCATATTTGTAGAATGTCCTGGTGAAAGGTTGGCAGGGATAGTAATTTCATTCTGTAAAATTTCCTTTACATCTGTTTGGTTAATATTCCTTGACTAAATTGTGTCTGCGATGTACTAAAGACCCTTCAAACTATTTCCATCAGTGAAATGAGGAGCTGGAAGTTCTATTCAAACTCTTGCTGGGAAGTCCTGTATAAATTGTGGTGTGGATCCATATTTCACTCCTCCCACAAATTGGCAAAGATACCATACACCAGTATTTTCAAAATCCTGTTTATATTCAAGTGTAACAATCTTTCTTTCCAAGCCAGATAAATTGAATTAATTAAAATAGAGAAGCCTTGAAAAACCCGTTATAGAATCTCATTATCATTTCTCAAAGCATAGCAAGCTATTTCCTCAGTTGAAGTTGTACAGAAATCTGTTAGGAAACTATCAACTCCAAGATCGTCATAGTAAACAAACTATAGCTATTCTCTTACTGGATCATAGCTATAGTTATAGCTCATGCCAAATTCGTCATTGGAAAAATTAGTAGCATATATTTCCAGCCTAGCATTGTGTGCATCTTTTACAAGACTTGTAGGAGGTTTTAGATATAAATTTGTATCAACAGGCCAAATGTAATCCTTGTGAACTAATATTCCATCTACACATATCTTCACAAATGTTAAATTGTTTAAAAAAAAGAACCATATGTTTGATTTATTGATGGGTCGACATCTTTTTTTCCCATAATCCTTAGTATTATCTTTGTCTTGCTCCTCATAATTCGTGGTGCTATGGCTTGTAAAAGCCCAACCTCGAGCGAAGAAATGTAGTCCACTTCAATGGATTTTGATAGAGATAACCGATATGAATGCGTGCTTAAGTTGTGCTCTTCATAAAATGATGGTTACTGTACATTCACCCAAATTGGAGACTTTGCAAGTGAGTCTTTTAGTCCATATGGACCATTCATAGTGAAAATATTGTCAAATTTGGCAGGGCAGGTGCCGACTATGCCAACACTATTTGTATCAAAATGGTTTCATGAATTTATTCTGAAACTATAATTTGTAGACTTGCTGCAGATTTGGTGATCATGATGTTGATAATTCATCGATGGCTGAGATTTCAAAAGCATAGATATTTATGATGGCATTTGTTGCATAACCCATGAGTGCATTATCTGGTTGATTGAAGGTTTCAATAAGATTTGCAGGGTGCAGTGTTCCTGAATCCGTATTCAAATATGGTGTTGCTTCTGTGCACGAACCCGTACTCAAATGTATTTCAAGAGGCATTCCAGTACTATTGGTGCTCAAATTATTCTCCTGCCATTATGCAAACCTATTATTAATGATATTATTATATAAAACACTTATTCAATAAAAATAATTTATAATTTAATTCTAAATGCTTTGAATCATCGACTTAATAATATAAAACGGATCAAAATACTATAAAAATTATCTGATAAAAACCATAAAAATTTGGACAAAGATCCAGCTCAACAATATTCATGTTTCTTATATTACTGAAAGTACATTTGATGTAGTAACAGTGAAAAAGTACAAAAATTACAGGCTCAGGGGGGGTTGTGGTTATGAAAAAAATCAACATTTCACTTTCTGTACATGGATATTATGAAGGATAGTCACATATATACATGAGTTCTAATCAAACAGTAGTGTACGTTTCTCTATGATGAATAAAAGGTGGGACAGACTCAGGGAAAGGCCTGATATGCTTCAGACTGTTATTATTTGGCACTTTGGTCCTGATGTTGATTGGTTACAGTTTTTCCTTGCTCATATGCTAATTAGAAGTGGTATTGTCTTATGATGGTTTATGAGTTACTGCAATATGACATTGATGCTTTGATGAACTTATTAATTGATGAAGATGATTTGACAACCTAACTGATGGATGAGTTAATGTAATCAGATCTGATAATGAATAGTTGGCACAAGTTCAGGGGAGGGGGGGGGGATTTTCCATGCTTCTAATAAATTTTTGGCATTATGATTTCTTTAGCATTCTAGTATGATTGTGTTCATGATAAGTATATATCATGGATGATGTTGTTGAAGACACATATGTTGATGAAGGGTTTGTTGTCGCGCTTAATGCTTATGGTGCATATCCTATATGGTGTGTGATAGTTGTTGATGACTATCATGGTCTTATTGAGGTATTTAGTTTTGGTCATAAATGTCTCTTGATGTAAAATTCACATAGAGATCCATGATGTAATAACTGTAATACTTAGTCATGTTTGGACTATTGTAATCCCATTTTCAGCATTTGATATAATATTGAGCCAAATATGTAACCCCATTGTGTTGGGTGATTGATGTAATATTGAGTAATTGGTGATAGGAAAATTCATATTTGGTTGACTCCTAGAGTCATGTACTTCTTTGTATATCTTCATAAATTTCAGCACATGCTCAGGGGGAGCATGGTCAGCATTCATTGTTCATACTCAACGGATTATATATATAACACTCATGTCAAAAAAGGGGAGAGAGGCCTTCATTCAACATTGGTCAGCCCTTTTCCCTTGATGTTAAAGGGGGATAGAACTTGGTGTTTGGATAATGCTTGGTGACTTGGGAGAGAAACATGGTATGTCTACAGATTTATCTATAGGTGGTGGTAACCAAAGACCAAAATGGTTTCCATCAAGTGCAAAAGGGGATATTATTGGCATTATGACTAATGTTTTGTCCTTGATGGAAACATACTTGGTAAAGATGTCAACATGATGATTACAGAGGTGAAAGAGGGACTAGAAAATAAATATCAGTTCAAATATAGAGGAATGATGAAGGTAAATTTTGAGGAAGTATATGGAGGTTTTGTGTAGAAAATTCGTGTACATATGTAGGTATGTTGAAGAAAATTCTCCTACAGTTTATGTACCATGGTATTCTAAATACCAGGGGTCTTTACCACGGTATTGGCCCATAGTATTGAGTGTGGCAATGAATATTTGATCCTGTCAAAGAATAACATTGGCATTACTAAGGGATTGGCCTAAATTATTTGCTAAAGCCTAAGCTATATAAGGAGATGGAAATAAAAGTGTTAGGTGTGCATGTAATGGGTTATTAATGAATTATTTGACCTGAAATAAGTGTGCATAAGGAGTATGATGAGGGATCAGGTCTATTAGGTATGAAATGATTACATAATCTACTTATGGTTTGATATGTGATGATAATGTTATGACGTGTGTTTGTTACTATGTATGCTGATATTTGGGTTTGATAGAATTTTTTGTGTGTAGGGAATGTATGACTCAGTTATTACATATATGTATGCGGGTTTTCTTTAAAAATATTGCGTACATATGCGGCTCTACTTATGGGTAGTCACGTATAAATTCTATAGTATGGACATATTGATACAGGAGTATCAAGTATGAATGGCACATACATACGTAGAAGTGTTTTATAAGGGTCGCGTACATATGCTAGGGTTTTGCAGTACGAACTGGTGATAATGGTTGATCTATTTTGTTATGTTTGTTTCTATATGTCGATGAATTCTCTCTTATAATTATCTAATTTTGATAATATTATTTTGGTTGAATTGATTATGAAGTAAAGTATTGACTTGTTATGATGATATTATGTGATAATTTGTATTTGGTTCAGTGATTTATGTTGCCTTCATTTTTTTTTGGGTGATTGATTCAGTGGTACAATGATACAAATTCAACTATCAATATTTTGAGATTTTTACATGGGTATGCTTCAGGGGAAATGCATGCATATGCAGGTATGAGTAAGAACACTAGCATATATATTCTGACATGTGTTTAGACAGGGTTTACAGTGAAAAAATCTGGTTTCAGTGATGAACAGTATGTGGTATGGTATTCTGATGAATAGGTATATAGTTGTAGATTTTAACCCTGTACAAAAATTACTTGCAAACTAATTCTTAAAAACGGAAAATAAACAATGGTGAGAACATAAACATAAAACACATATACATAGATATTTTCCCCTGGATCCCAAAACCAGGACTGCCATATTGATTTTTCAAATTATTCCTTTCAATATTACAATACATATATATACATGTCGAAGCATTCATAAACCCTAATCCATTAACCATAGATTAGAAAAAACCATAGTTCCCTTGACCGAATCTACAAAATACCATGGACAGAAAACCACCATGCCAAAAGCCATGTACAAAACCCATGCAAAAAACCATAGGTAGGTCCGCCCACCTAATATAAGGTCCAAAAAAAAATACTCTTGGGGCCCTACCTCGGACCCCATGTACGGGGGCTACCGCCTGTTGGGTCTCAGAATTGTCCTTAAAAAGACATCCACTTTCACCATCATGTCCATTATATCACCTCCATTTCACTACATTCATCTCACTTTCATCATCATTTGGGTTACCCTTTTTTTTCCAAACATGATTAATTTCTAGTGTTTTTAAGTGAATTTGTGATCAAAATTTAGGAAATAATATGCATATGCTTATACCTTAAAAGTGGAAATAGTTTTGTGACATGTGTAGGTTCATTGGAAGCTTCCAAGGCCCTCTTATGTGGTTCCCAAATATCAAATTCGAAATTATATTCATGATATGAAGGAGATTTGAAGGAGGGATATGTGGCCTATGATCAACAAATTGGTTGAGAATATTATGGATCAAAGAAGAAGAAGAAGGACCCTCATTAATGAGGAGGTTTCTTAGGAATTTGTATAAATAGGAGAGCCTTCTCCTTTCAAAGGCATGCGTAAATTTGGAGAGATACTCAGGTGTGAAGTTAAGATTACTTATGTTTTGAATAAAATTCAGATTTGGCACCATGCTCATGAGTGATGTTCACCTTGTTTTGGTAATGCTTACATTAGGAGCCTCTCAACTTGCCATCTCTCATGCTTTTGTATTGGCCACCTACATTGTCTGAGATTTATTTTCTTTCATAGATTAATATTTATTTTCTTTCATATATTAATATTTATTTCTTTCTTAGATTAAATTTCCAATTAGTTGTGTAATCTTGTGCTTGCTAAGTCATCTCAAGAAAGTGATTTCTATCATTTTCCAGTTGGATCAGATTTGGGTATTCAGTCATATAGCACTTGTAGTTTCTTTTCTTATTCAGTTTCATGAATTCTTTCTTAGATTAAATTTCCAATTAGTTGTGCAATCTTGTTCTCACTAAGTCGTCTAAATAAAGTGGTTTCTATCATTTTCCAATTGGATCAGATTTGGGTATTCGGTCATACAGTAGTCGTCGATTAGAATTCAATTATGCAAGTAGATTAAATTTTAATTCCTGAAGGTAGAATAGATTTTCAAGTTAATATAGGAATGGTGTGATTAGGTTAATATTTATTTTCCATAAACTAATCCATAGCATATATTGTGCATGTATGTCTCACAAGTCCTACAGATCCCAGATTGATAATTTATGTTAGTAATCTAATACAAATTATTTTACTCAACGCCGCACCCATACAAACCCCACTACAAGGGGTGTTTTCACCCCCTTGTGACCCTCCTACTACGCTTGGTGCAATGACAAAGGGGGGATGTCACCCTCGCTATGACCCCCCCCCCCCCCCCCACCCCCATGTGTGTGACTAGTCCTGGAAAGAATATAACACACACACAACATTCTCCCACTTGTTGTTTTCTTTTCAACAGAGGGGGTCACAAGAGAGCTTAGTCATTCGTCCAGCCCTGCAATGCCCATTGTTTCTCTACACCAAGAAAACTTCTCAGTGCTCATAGACTTCATCAATGCATTTGTAACATTCGTCAAAGTGTCCACCTTTATCAGCAACACATTTTTTTCCTCAACCATATCCCTCACAAAGTGATCCCGAACATCAATTTGCATTTTATTTGAATGATAAGCTGGGTTATTTGCCAAGAAAATTACACTTTGGCTATCACATTCAATCCTTATAGCTCGGTATACTAAAGCCATACTTTGAACCCAATCTATATGGCAAAACTACTTCCTTGCTTGCATGAGTGGCTGTCATGTATTCAGCCTATGTAGTTGAAAGAGCTACTACATACTGGCTTTTTCTCATCCAACTGACTACTCCTCCAAATAGGTTAAACACATACCCACTTGTAGATCTTCTCTGATCTATATCTCCAACCCAATTTGCATCAAAAAAGACACGAATTTCCAAAACTTTGTCCAATACTGGTCTTCCTTGGTAGCAGAGACCATAATTACTAATTCCACGCAAATATATGAAAACCCACTTCATTGTTGTCCAATTCTCCTTCCCTGGTTTTGAAATAAACCTGCTCAATACTCCCATCACATGTAAAATGCCTAATCTAGTACACACCATTTCATACATCACACTACCCACTACACTTGCATATGGAACATGGGACATGTCCTCTTCCTCTTATTGTGTCTTGGGACATTGTTCAACAGATAACTTTACACCTACATGAATAGGAACCTTCACCGGTTTACTATCATTCATATTAAACCTCTGCAATATTTTCTTGACATACTTCCTCTAGTTTAACCATAGCTTCCTCTTTTTCCGATATCGTTTAATTTCCATGCCCAAAATATAGTTTGTAGCACCGAGATCCTTCATGTAGAATTTGGAGTACAATAGGGTCTTCAAATACTGGATAATTTCTTTGTCATTTCCATTCAGCAACATATCATCCACATACAAGACCAAATAAATAACACGGTCACCAATTAATTTAAAATACACATAGTGATATCCTTTGCTTCTGGTGAAGCCAATTCCCCGTATATATGTATAAAATTTCCGATACCACATCCTCGGTGATTGTTTTAACCCATACATAAACTTTTTTAATCTGCATACCATTTCTTTCTTACCCTTCACCACAAATCCTTCAAGTTGCTTCATGTAGATCTCTTCTTCCAAATCGTCATGAAGAAATGTTGTCTTCACATCCATCTGTTCTACCTCAAAATCAAATGTAGCAACAACAGATAAAAGTAATATAATAGAAGCTACCTTGGAAACAGGAGAAAAATATCACCAAAATCAATTTTCGACACCTGGGAATAACCATTTGCTACCAATCAAGTGTTGTATTTCTCCACCTTTTCTTATACATTCATATTATTCTTAAACACCCATTTTCTTCCAATGGTTTTCCTTCCAGCTAGCAACTCCACTAGATCCCAAGCCTCATTTTTGTGCAAGGATTACATTTCATCAACCATGGCCTCCTTACATATCTTTACATCCTCTAAATCCATTGCCTCCCTGACAGTTCTAGGATCATCATCCATGATAGATAAATCAAAATCTGGATAGAAAGTAGATGGACTATAATTTTTGTCTTCCTTATTTCTCGAATTGATTGTAATATTCCCAATTAGTCCCAAGCTAATGGGAATATTCATTTTTGTTCTATTTTTCTATTTCATGAATAAAAATGTAAAGGAGGATCATAAAACTCCTAAACAACAAATAAATCAATGCCAAATGTGAAAAAGGCTAAATCTTGGCTATGTAAGCAAGCACCCTTAGGTGTGAAAGGGGTTGGATGTTTTGACTAGGTCAACCATGACCAAATCTACAGCGTTGTCTTGAAGGAGTGGCCATCAATGAGGCACAATGCAGTTTTATATGGATATGGTTTGTGTGAAAGAAGCTATTTCATTGAAGGTGGTTTAGGGTTTACAAGCTCTTAACTTATAAAAGGAAGAGGATGGAAGCATGAAAAGGTTGTTGAATGATATTATATTTCTGAAGTATTGTCTGTTTAGACATGCAAGCTTTCTTTGGTTGTTTAGCCTAGATTGCAAATGTTGTTTAGCATTGGGTGTTCCTGATCGGGAATCCCACCTCTTCCCATTGAGTAGCTCTTGGGAGAGTTTGTATAGCATAGTCCACTATCTGGCTTGAGGCCAAGCTTCTTCTTCCAACTACAACACAAATATTTTTGAGGGTTTGGTTGTCTTTGAAAGCTGTAGCAAGTGGAGGCTATATCTACTCAAATCTAGACCATTCTAGTGCTCATTTTCAGTGGGGAAGGCTTCTATCCCATTGGAAAGAGAGTATTGGATCATTGGAGCATCAATTTCAGATATTGGCATGTGGCCAAACATTATCTAAGCCCTACAGTGCATTTTTACTTCCAGATCTATGTTTTTCTGTAGGGGTTGTTTCAGGGTCATTTTGGCACATCTTTTAGAGGAGTGATTTTCATGTGTTGGGGATATGCCCTTCACCTTTGAGATCCATTGAAGAGGATCATTATATTGTATATATCAGATTAGATCTGAATATTCCTAAATATCTAAATATTTCTGCAGAACTACAGATTTAGATCTCAGATCTACTCCTTGTACATGATCTTTTGCTAAAAACCCCAAGGGGAATTTGAATAAGAGCCTATCTAGTGTATGGATCTGTTACAAATATGAATTTTCATGCACTGATTTTCTCTAGATCAGAAGTATAATCAACAACTGTTGCAGCTCAATAAAATAACGTTGTCAAGCCTTTTCTAGTCTATACATGTGATTGAAACACCTCTTTTTGAGGATTTCCTTCTATTGGAGACTTCTATTTCCTATTGTACATCTTATGGGCCATCTTTTGCATGTATTTTTCTGATTTAAATGCTATTTAAGAGTCTCCATATTGGCCTCCTGCTATGTTTTATATGATCAACATTATTTTCCTACATATCATTCACATATTGCTGCTTTTCCCATTTGGGAATATTACAGTGGTATCAAAGCATCATCTTGGCACAGCCTGTGCATCATAAGAAGCCAATATGTCTTCTGAAGAGGAGGAGCCTCTTACTAATAGAGAAAAGAGGTATCTAAAGAGAAGAAAAAATAAATTTGACTACACCAATGACCATGAAGACAAGGGTAAAGCCCCTACATCTGGAAGTGAAGAAGAATGAAAGGAATTTGCTAAGATCCTTTTGAGAGCCATGCAAGATCTTGCTAGAGAGATCAAAGAGATGATATTGGACATAATCAAAGGATCTCCTAAGATATTTCATCTTGGAGAAAGCTCTAACATGTCTCACCACTGGAATGATCAACCGGTGCATCAACCACAAGTTTCCTAACACTCTACCATGCCTACCTTTTTGGTTGTGGGAAATTAAGGGTTTCAAGAGAAAGCATACCTTGAAGACTATTTTGAAGAATATGAGTCTCAAAATCAAATATTCAAATATCACTTGAGTTTTCAAGAGTTTTTTCACCTCAAGGACAAAATAAGACCAAGGCATCATCATAGAGATGGTGGATTCACTCATAATCATGATCGACATCACTCTATGGGTAGATTCTTTTTACCCAATTTTGATGGGTCATCCAAGTTTTTTTCCAAAGCATGGGTAGAAAAAATTGAAATCTACTTTCAGTTGAACAAGGTTCTAGAGATGGAGGCTATCAAGATTCCAGCGCTGCACTTTGAAGGTGAAGCACATGACCGATGGTTCCATGGCTTGTCTACATTGGGTCATGCCAGTGTGACTGCTTATTCAGAGTTCACTAGAAGGCTAGTGGAGAGATTTGACAGAAAATATCCAAAGGCATCATTCATGAGCCTTGCAAATTTAAAGCAATCAGGTAATACAGAGTCTTATATTTCTAAATTTTTAAGATTATCTATTATGGTTCCTACTTTGTCTGTAGCTAGAAGGGTGTCCATGTTCATTGATGGGTTAGATGAACCTCTTCGTGGGTTGGTAAAATATACCAAGACCAATACCCTCCATGATGCTATTGAAAGGGCTAGAGACCTTCAAGATGCCTTGCCAAAAGAAAAGGAAAGATTTCCGCATAAGCCCTCTTCCCCTTCCAAGGGAAAGGAAGAAAAAGTTGCTCCTTCCAAGGAGAGCTCATACAAGAAGCCTCTTGATGAAGAAGTCTGGAGAGATCTAAGAAAAAGGAAGCTATGCTTCGAGCACTTGGACAAAGATGTGCTGTTGGAAAAGCACATTACATAGAGGTCTTCTCAGCTGGTGAGGAGGAAGAAGAAGAAGAACATGAGAGGGGTCACAACACTGTAATTGCAAGAGATGAACCACCATCACATGGAGATGAGGATGGAACAATGGCTCCAATCAGAGGGGCTCTTGCATCACTAAGAGTGGTACCCAACTTTCATGAAATTTCCACACATGAAACAGAGATGAATTTTCATAGTGGAAGCAAGGACATGAGGATTTCATCTATTAGGAATATGAGGAGGGTCCATGAGACATCACTATCATGTGGGAAGCCCCCAGGGAGACCACCTGATTCAGATTTAGTGAAGTATTCTTCACATATTGATGCTCCATTCATAGATCCAGGAGGGATAGGAGCATTAGAAGACCACAACTCAGCGCTGAGAGTGTTGGGGAAGCTCAACGAGGAGGGAAATATTTTCCAATTATCACCATTGTCCACTCTCTCACCTCATACTGTGCTGGGAGAATATGCTGCAAGAATGGATGAAGACACCATCATGGGGCAAGGAGGGTAGTCCTTGGCTATGAAGACTCAGAAGATGATCTCACTTAGAGAGAAATATTCCATACATGACAGAAGATGGTGATCACACATGCATACTTTGGCAAGACCAAGGAGGTTTTGGATAGATGATAGCCTTCCATGGGAGACTAACTTTCAATAACTTCCATCTTTACTTGAGCATGTGCATATGCAAGAAGGGCAGCAAGGAAGGAATGGCAACCTTCCATCATATACCTTTGGCATGGGAGATGTCAAGGAGGAGAAAGGAAGGAATGACCTTCCAATACACGCCTTTGGCATGGGAGATGTAAAGGGAGAGAAAAAACACATGATAGACACTTCAATTGATAGATCATCAGCACTGTCATTATTGAAGAGTGTAGATCTATATTGGAAATCCCAACTGTTGGTGGATTACTCCAAGGATCTTCACACATGTATGATTCTTGATGACCAGCTACATGATAAGGGATATCTAGTCCAAGATGGGGTCATCTATGAGCATGGTAGGATCTTCTTTTCTATAGCTTCCAAGCTCAAGGAGAAGATACTACAAAGGGCCTATGAATAATTTTGTTTCGGCCACACATATTCCATGAAGCTCAACAACATCATCTTGAGGAGCTACTATTGGGAGTGCTTTGAAGGAGAAATATATCAGCATTGTCAAATATGCATGTACCATGTGGAGATGTGGCAACAACATAACTCTATGGAAGAGTTAATCCAACCCTCTCTTTCTCTTTTTGAGGAAGGGGATAGATCTAGGCACCACTCCATTTGTTTGGGGAGGATTATGGGTGAAGAGAATACTCATGTAAATCTTGTTTTATTTTCTGATTGTATGCATTCTTTCATTATGTATATGTAGGCCATGACTCCAAGAATGAGTGTTGTACCTTATAAAATTCATGGCCAAATTTGGGCCAAACATATTTCTGAATATGGCCACTTCCTCGGTGGACAAAGGGAGATTTTTTATCATGATCAGTGCTTTCCTAAGGCACCAAATATATCTCACACTTTCAACCAAAGTGAGATAACATGTGCAGCAAGTAAGTGGTGGGGAAACCACTTACCACATCTAGATATGATGCAAGCAGGAGATGCACCCCGTTGGTTCCACATGTGGGACTATGACCCACCTCCATATGCACAATTTTATGTTTGTTTGTACATTGTTTTTCTCCCATACATTAATGATATACTTGTACTTTTTATGGGAATGTATGGAGGGAGGATGGGAGGTATGTATGTACCATATGGGATGGAGACTCTCTATGTATCTTATGCTACATGTTTCAGGGAGAGCATTGGGGCAACCATGCTTGTTTCATTTGAGCTATTGTCTCCTTATGGGATGGACTATTTACATCTCACGAGAACCTTGGAGGAGCAATTCATGGAGGGATGGATTGGTGAACACTTAGCTTATGGAGGAATCTTATCTCATGAGAGTGTCATCAATGGAGGAGGAGGAGAGTTGCAACACTCACCTTATCAGTTTCTTGAGGACAAGCAACATTTTGGAGGGGAGGACTGTAATTTTCCCAATTAGTCCCAAGCTAATGGGAATATTCATTTTTGTTCTATTTTTCTATTTCATGAATAAAAATGTAAAGGAGGATCATAAAACTCCTAAACAGAAAATAAATCAATGCCAAGTGTGAAAAAGGCTAAATCTTGGCTATGTAAGCAAGCGCCCTAAGGTGTGAAAGGGGTTGTATGTTTTGACTGGTTCAACCATGACCAAATCTACAACGTTGTCTTGGAGGAGTGGCCATCAATGAGGCACAACGCAGTTTTAGATGGAGATGGCTTGTGTGAAAAAATCTATTTCATTGAAGTTGGTTTAGGGTTTACAAGCTCTTAACTTATAAAAGGAAGAGGATGGCAGCATGAAAAGGTTGTTGAATGATATCAGATTTGTGAAGTATTGTCTGTTTAGACATATAAGCTTTCTTTGGTTTTTTAGCCTAGATAGCAAATTTTGTTTAGCATTGGGTGTTCCTGATCGGGAATCCCACCTCTTCACATTGAGTATCTCTTGGGAAAGTTTGTATTGCATAGTCCATTATCTGGCTTGAGGCCAAGCTTCTTCTTCCAACTACAACACAAATCCTGTTGAGGTTTTGGTTGTCTTTGAAAGCTGCAGCAAGTGGAGACTATATCTACTTAGATCTAGACCATTCTAGTGCTCCTTTTCAGTGGGGAAGGCTTCTATCCCATTGGCAAGAGAGTATTGGATCATTGGAGCATCAATTTCAGATCTTGGCATGTGGCCAAACATTATCTAAACCCTACAATGCAGTTTTACTTCCAAATCTGTGTTTTTCTATAGGTGTTGTTGCAGGGTAATTTTGGCACATCTTTTAGAGGAGTGATTTTCATGTGTTGGGGATCTGCCCTTCACCTTTGAGATCCATTGAATAGGATCATTATATTATAGATATCAGATCAGATCTGAATATTCCTGAATATCTGAATATTCTTATAGAACTGCAGATTTAGATCTCATATCTACTCCTTGTACATGATCTTTTGCTGAAAACCCCCAAGGGAATTTGAAGAAGAGCCTATCTAGTGTATGGATTTGTATTTGAAGTGTAATAAACAACTGCTGCAGCTCAATGAAATAACATTGTCAAGCCTTTTCTAGTCTACACATGTGATTGCAACACCTCTTTTTGAGGATTTCCTTCTATTGGAGGCTTCTATTTCCTATTGTACATATTATGGGCCATCTTGTGCCTCTATTTTACTGATGTAAATGCTATTTAAGAGTCTCCATATTGGCCTCCTACTATGTTTTAGATGATCAGCGTTATTTTCCTACATATCTTTCATATATTATTTCTTTTCCCATTTGGGAATATTACACTGACCTTCTTAAAGATTAAGTTTGTGACTCTTCCTCTTCTGAATCTTGTTCTACTGTAGAGTCGGATTCTTCCTCCTTTAGCTCAAACTCTATCTTATTAGGTTCCTTTGGTAGGACTTAATGTTTAATAACACCTTTCACCTATCTAAACACCACATCTCGGTTGTACACAACCCTCCTTGTTTTTGGGTTCCAAAGATTATAACCTTTTAAACCATCCATATACCCAATAAAGATGCACCTTTCATATTTACTATCTTAGTTGGTTATTTTCTCCTTTGGAGCATGTACATATGCATCAGAACCAAATACCCTCAGATTTGAAAGAGAGATTTTCTTACTAGTCCATACCTCATGTGGATTCATATCCTCCAACACTGATGAAGGTGATCTATTAACCAAGTAACATGCAGACTCCACCACCTCTACCTAGAATTCTTGTCCTAACCTGGAACCACTAAGCATGCTTCTTACCTTTTCCATCAACGTATTTTTCATTGTTTTTTCTACTCAATTTTGCTAAGGTTTGTATGGAGTAGTATTTTTTTGTGCTATACCACACTTCTTATAGAATTATTCAAATTCCTTCTTGCATAACTCTCCACCATTATATTTCCTTAGTGCCTTTGTCTTATTTTATGTTTGGTTTTCCACCAAAGCCTTAAATTATTTAAATCTATAAAAGACTTCATATTTCTTCCTCAATAAATATATCCATGTATTCCTTGATAATTCATCTATAAATGACACATGGTAAACATAATTACTCATTGATGGAACCGACATAGGTCCAAACACATCAATATGCAAAAGCTCTAATATCTCTTTCGCCCTCTTAGCACCAGAGGGGAAACACACTCGATTTTGCTTCCCATATACACAATGTTCATAGATATCTAAATCCAAAGATAAATTATACATACCTTCTACCATACCATTACCATGTATAATTCTAAGTACCTTCTCTCCGATATGTCCCAGCCTTTGATGCCATAGCATGTTCTTTTCTCCAGAGACCACTATGTTTTGTGCTCCACTTTTAGGAACCACAAAAATTTTGCACCCATCAATAACAATGCTACCCAGAATATTGTACATAGTTCCAATCCGAACTCTTCGCATCAATATCAGTGTTACCTAAACCATCTTGCAGGTATCCTTCTCAAATACTAATTTTAAACCTGCATCATCAATATCTCTTACAAAAATCATATTTCTGACCAATGTAGGAATATGTAGAACACCAGGAAGTATTATAATCCTTCCACCTTGCAACTTCAGCTTAAATTTCCATGTCCGATGATTATGTCCTTCCTATCATACCATAGGAAGACATCACCACTACCATATTTATCATATTCACATAACCACTCCCTATGGGTACTGAAGTGCAAGGATGCACCTGATTCAATCAACCATGCCTCATGACCTACATGTGTACTTTAAGAAGAAGTCAAGTACACATCCCCACCTTCATATGAGGTGGTGTTTGCCTCTCCAGAAGGAGAATCATCAGATACCTTTCCTTTCTCAATAGCTTGACATATACAATCCTTTTTGGAGTGCCCTTCCTTTGTGCATTTCCAGCACACCTTTACAGGTTTTCCTGGATATTTAGATCTCCCTCTAGATTTAGATCTCCCAATCGGGGACTTATTTTTTTCTGTTATGGGACCGTCCTCGTATATATAAGTCATTTCCACTTTTTCCCTCTATATTTTTCCGTCTCATCTCCTTCGACAGTAGGGATGATACTGTTTAATCAAACTTCAAGGTACTTGTATTGCTACCTATTGCAACAACCAAATTATCCCATAAATTAGGTGGAGAACACAACAAACGAATGCACTTATCTTCATCTGATATTTTAATAGCAAAATATAACAATTGTCTTACCATAGTATTAAAGGTGTTCAGATGCTTTGTCACTAAGTCTCCATCCTTCATCCTCAGGTTATATAGCTTTTTTCGTAGGAACAATTTGTTCACCAAAGACTTATATTGGTACAAATTCCCTAACTTTTCCCACAAAGCCTTCATCTTAGCTTCCACTAATACATTCAATAATACTTAATATGAGATACACAATTGTATTGTGCTCTTTTCTTTCCAATCCAACTTCACCCAGTCTTCATCTGACATTGTATTTGGTTTAGTACCCAGATCTACCATAAACCACTGATCTTTATCCACCAGCAGATCTTCCATATTGATCTTCCACAACTCAAAAATATTACCATTAAATTGTGTGATATCTATCTTTCCATTGCTTGCCATCTTCTTTCACCACAAGAATCGATCCCGTAGATCTTCCATTGAACAGGGTCTACCACAGGCCCGAGAAAAACCCCTCAATGGAAAAAATTTTCCCTTGAAAATGAAAGAGATTTGATACCAAATGTAGGTTTTAACCCTGTACATAAATTACCTGCAAACGAATTTTTAAAAATAGAAAATAAAAAAATAGCGAGAACATAAACATAAAACACATATACATAGAGATTTTCCCCTGGATCCCAAACCAAGGACTACCAGATTGATTTTTCATTATATTTCTTTCAATGTTACAATACATATATATACATGTCTAAGCATTCATAAACCCCAATCCATTAACCCTGGATTAGAACATAACCCTAGTTCCCTTGACGAGATCTACAAAATACCATGGATATAAAACCATCATTCCAAAAACCATGTGCAAAACCCATGCACAAAACCATTGGTAGGTCCTCACACCTAATATAGGGACCAAAAAAAAAATCTCTTGTCGTTGCTTCGAACCTCGTGTATGCAGGCTATCACCCCCCTTGTTGCACCTGGCGCAACGAACAAGGGGGTTGTGACCCCCTCTCGCATGTGATTAGTCATGGAAAGAATATAACACACACCCAACAACATTGATATAAGTTGGTCTGGTTGTTTGAACAAGTTATGTAATATTCAAAAATTTTCACATGATATTTGGAATATTAGAGTTCTTGATTTTCTTAATAAATTAAGTAAATAAAAGGGTGGAGGGAACCATAATCCTCAAGATGAATAAATATCCACTTTTTATGTGTGAATGTGAATTTATTAAGCATAGATCTACATAATGGAGTAGTGGAGCAACTACTAATGATAATGGAGTGGAGATTGTATCTCATTAATGAGATAGATCATGGAGGTTGAAGCAGTCAACTAAGGTCATGGAGGGAATCTAATGTAATATAATAGAGAATTCATGATGAATTGATAGAGGAAGTAGTACATCTAATGCACACATGATGGAGAGGGTGCACATTGCATGAAGACATGATGGAGGACTTGGAGAGACAACAGAGTCAAACATGGAGGATTATGTGCACATGCACAACGCAGTTTAGAGGTGGGCCAAGGCATGGGAAGGCTCATAAACAATATAAAGGAGATGAAGGCAACATTGGGGTCATGTTTTTTTATTGTTCATTTGAAGGTCTATTTAGATCTGGAATTTTCATTTGACATTCCATACTTTCTTTGGTTGTTTAGCTAAGATTGCAAGTGGGTGAAAATGTGAAGCTGGGTTACACTTTTTGCCCTTTTTTGAGAAAAAAATTTCATTTTTTTCGGTTCTTCAACTTTCTGCAAACTATAACAATTTTTCTGTGTAGAATTTCATTTTGCGATAAAAATAAAAGTTGTGAGAAATTTTTTTAGCTTTCTATTACTTATTTTTTGAATTTTTTTTATGCAGATTTGATATGTCCACTTAGCGTTTCTTTGAGTGTGTGTTTCTTAACAATCAAAAGATTCATAAGAAGTCATGTTATGACGCAATGTTGTATTCATTGAAAATTTGTGTTTTTGAAAAAACAAAATGTGTTACAACAATCTAGACAGAGTCTACTTTGTTTTCTTCATATTTACAAAGCCAATGGATGCATATCATAATTACTAGAATTTTTCGAACTGGTCCAATACGAAAAACTGTGTATTTTGGATATGTTTCGCGTCGCAACAAATTTCTTAACATATAAGTTATAAACTAAAAATATAAAAGCTACCCATTAGAGACGACGGACCAATGTAATGCCCCATAATTTTTTCAAGTTTTTTTACAATTTATTTTGGGAGATACAAAATTTTGATTTCACTGAATCACAATGACCCTCAGAAATTTTTTGCACCCATTTTATTAGAAAAATAATTAAAATTAATAAACGTTTATGAAATTCCATAAAAGTTATATTTCTTGAAAGTATATTCAATTCTGAAAATGATTGTCTTGGTTCTGACAGTTAATTAACAACCTTTCATGGAGTTTAATCAGTCCAAAGTTGCATAACCGTTTTCAGAGCTTGGTTTTTGCGTAATTGGTGGCGCGTTAGTTCGGCCGAAATTTTAGTCCAAGTTCGGCCGAACTATGTTTTCCGCTTAAGGCTCGTTAAATCTAATGTCTTAATAGTTCGGCCGAACTTTTTATCAAAAGTTCGGCCGAACTATTGTATAACTCTCCGTTGGCCGGAAAGTTTTGCGGAGCCCCCTACTAAAACACATTTCGCGTCAATATAAATTGCTGCGAAATGATTCACAATTTTCGCACATTTCGCACACTTCATCTCATTTTACAAAGATCTTGGTTTGGGTTCAAAAACTTTTCTTCAAATTTTGGGTTTAAGAGCATTTCTTGGAAGCAAATTGATTTTACAATTTTAGGTTTAAAGAATTTTTTTAGAAGACATTTCTTGGAGGCGGCGTGATTTTGGCAAAAATTGTAAAAAATTTCTTGGACGTACATTCAAAAGACATTTCTTGGAGGTATGTATGTGTTTTGAGTTGAAGTAAATCTTTTGAGCTTCGTTTCATTTTTATAAGACATTTTTCTCTCGAATTTTTTAAAGTGTTTGTTTTGGATTGGAGTATGTATTTTTTACAAAAAATTTACACTGAATTTTTTTAAATTAAATCTTTTGTGATATTTTTTGTAATTGAGTTATTGTCTAATTTTTTGAAGGAATTTTTTTGAACTTCATACCCTATTATCATGGGAAATCGAAGAACTTGTGCGAGAAAATATGATCGAAAAAGAGACCCTGAGACACGTAGAGAAGAAACGAGACAATCTTGCAAAAGAAAGTTAGAAGCCCTCTCAAATATTGAAGAGGAAAATCAACCTCAAGCAGAAATTGAAGCAGGTATGTAAATGTAAATATTATTATCTATTGATATATTTAAAATTTTCCTAATGTAAAATGTGAAGCTTAATTTTTATTTGATGAACTAATTTGAAAAATATTTTGTTTAATGTAAACACACAGAGATATTCCTCAAAATATTGAAGAATAAAATCAACCTCAAGCAGAAATTGAAGCAGGTATGTAAATGTAAATATTATGATCTATTGATATATTTTAAAAAATTTCCCAATGTAAAATGTGAAGCTTAATTTTTATTTGATGAACTAGTTTGAAAAATATTTTGTTTAATGTAAACAGACAAATATATTCCTCAAAATATTGAAGAAGAAAATCAACGTCAAGCAGAAATTGAAGCGGGTATGTAAATGTAAATATTATGATCTATTGATATATTTAAAATTTTCCTAATGTAAAATGTGAAGCTTAATTTTTATTTGATGAACTAGTTTGAAAAATATTTTGTTTAATGTAAATAGATAGAGATACTCCTCAAAATAGTGAAGAAGAAAATCAACCTCAAGAAGAAATTGAAGCGGGTATGTAAATGTAAATATTATGATATATTGATATATTTAAAATTTTCCTAATATTTATTGACATATTTATTAATTTAGTGATTTATTGAATATGTAATATTTTTTCAAATATGTACAAATGAAATCACTATCGATAATGAGATGTTAGAAAATGTTGATACTCACACATATGGAGATAAAAAACCTGACCATGTTATACGATATCGTGTCAACCGCATTTTTGAAAAGCATTTCTTAAATGAGCGAGTGACAGTTCAGGCTCAAATGTTGAAAGGTCTCCTATCATCAAGGAAATTAAAAGAAGCGACAACACTATTGGATATTCAAAAATCAACCAAAGATAAAAAAATGAAGGAAGAGGTGATAAAAAATATGAGTAGTACTATAAAGTCAATTAAGAGATCTATAGATAAAGATGTTTCAAATGTATGTAGAGGACTACAGATGGCAATGGTTTCACCAAGTACTCAAGAGAATCGTTTGATAACATCTATGGCACGAGCACTGGGAACCTCGCGAAAAGCTCTGCACAAACATCGAAAATTTCGACTGCAAATAGATGTAAATGATGAACTCGCTTGTTGGAGAGCTATTTGTAGGCAACCATACAAAGATAGACTTGGAGAAGATGTTAAAAAAATAATATATGAATATTGGAAGAACAATTCGCGTGTTTCAGCAACTGCAAGACATGTGATGCGAAGAAGAATAGCACGAAATCAATACGAAGAACATGAAAAACATCTCTTGGAAACCACTCAGATAGAGTTATTCAACAAGTTCAAAGAAGAGAATCATCAAATTCATGTTTCACTCAGTGCTTTTGTTCAACAAAAACCATGGTATGTAAAACCTATCACCGTATGTGACACTTGTTGTTGCCGTTATCATGTGGAATTTGAGTTATATTATGACACATTCCTTGATTTCGGTAGAACATTATGGAAGGATTCACCTCCTCCTTCCACTATCCATGAATTCATATCTCAAATTCTATGTGAAAGAGAAAGCGATGAAATATTTTACAAAAAGAAATGTGTTGGTGGTAAAAAATGCGATGATTGTGGAAATTTGACTAAATTTCAAAACAAATATCGTATTGATATAAATGATCAATCATTGTCCAACATGAAAGTGAAATGGAAGAGATATGAATATATTGAGACATCGATTTAAGGTGAAAATAGTGTTAAAAGAATCGAATTACGAGACACTGTTCAGAGTCGTGACTGCGCCAGTCTGCGTTAAAGTTTTTTTTAATTAGTCGCGACTGTTCAGAGTCGCGACCGCGCCAGTTTGCGTTGAAGTTTTTATGTTGTGTTTTTAATTAGTCGCGACTGTTCAGAGTCGTGACCGCACCAATGTGCGTTAGAGTTTTTTATGCTGCGTTTTTAATTAGTCGCGACTGTTCAGAGTCGCAACCGCGCCGGTCAACATTAAAGCTTTTTTAATTAGTCGCGACAGCGCTAGTCTGTGTTAAAGTTTTTTATGCTGTGTTTTTAATTAGTCGCGATGGTTCAGAGTCACGACCATGCCAGTCTGCATTAATGTTTTTTTTAATTAGTCGTGACTACGCCAGTCTACGCTGAATTTTTTTATGCTGCGTATTTGTTTAGTCGCGACTGCGCCAATCTGCATTAAAGTTTTTTTTTTAACTAGTCACGATTGTTCAGAGTCGCTACCGCGCCAGTCTACGTTAAAGTTTTTTTTAATTAGTTGCAACTGTTCAGAGTCGCGACCATGCCATTCTGCGTTAAAGTATTTTTATGCTGGGTTTTTAATTAGTCGCGACCGTGCCAGTCTGTGTTAAAGTTTTTTTTAATTGGTCGCGACTGTTCAGAGTCGCAAGCGCGCCAGTCTACGTTAAAGTTTTTAATGTTGCGTTTTTAATTAGTTGCGACTGTTCAGAGTCGCGACCGCGCTAGTCTGCGTTAAAGTTTTTTTTAATTAGTCGCGACTGTTCAGAGTCGGGAGCCCACCAGTCTGCGTTGAAGTTTTTTATGCTTTTTTAATTAGTCGTGATTGTTCAGAGTCACGACCGCGCCAGTCTGCGTTAAAGTTTTTTTTAATTAGTCGCGACTCTTCAGAGTCGCGACAGCGCCAGTCTACGTTGAATTTTTTTATGCTGCGTTTATAATCAGTCGCGACTAATCAGATTCGCGACCGCGTCAGTCTGCGTTAAAGTTTTCTTTAATTAGTCATGACTGTTCAGAGTCGCGACCGCGCCAATCTGCGTTAAAGTTTTTTTTTAATTAGTCACGACTGTTCAGAGTCGCGACCGCACCAGTCTGTGTTATAGTTTTTTTTTAATTAGCCGCGACTATTCATAGTCGCGACCGTGCCTGTCTTCGTTGAAGTTTTTTATGCTGCGTTTTTAATTAGTTGCGACTGTTCAGATTAGCGACCATGACAGTCTGCGTTCAAGTTTTTTTTAATTAGTCGCGAATGTTCAGATTAGCGACCGCGCCATTCTGCGTTCAAGGTTTTTATGCTATGTTTTTAATTAGTCGCGACTATTCAGAGTCGCGACCGCTCCAGTCTGCGTTAAAGTTTTTTTTAATTAGTCGGGACTCTTCAGAGTCGCGACCGCGCCAGTCTGCGTTAAATTTTTTTTTAACTAGTCGCAACTGTTCAGAGTCGCGACCGTGCCAATCTACGTTAAATTTTTTCACTAGTCTCGACTGTTCAGAGTCGAGACCGCGCCAGTCTGCGTTAAAGTTATTTTTAATTAAGCGCGACCGCGCCAGTCTGCGTTGAAGTTTTTTATGCTGGGTTTTTAATTAGTTGCTACTGTTCAGAGTCGCGACCGCGCTAGTCTGCGTTAAATTTTTTTTAATTAGTCGCGATTGTTCAGAGTCGCGACTGCGCCAGTCTTTGTTGGAGTTTTTTACGCTACGTTTTTAATTAGTCGCGACTATTCAGAGTCGCGACCGCGCCAGTCTGCGTTAAAGTTTTTTAATTAGTCGCGACTGTTCAGAGTCGTGATCATGCCAGTCTGCATTAAAGTTTTTTATGCTGCGTTTTTAATTAGTCGCAACTGTTCAGAGTCGCGACCGTGCCAGTCTGCGTTAAAGAGTTTTTTATAATTAGTCGCCACCATGCCAGTGTGCGCTGAAGTTTTTTATGCTGCATTTTTAATTAGTCGCGACTGTTCAGAGTTGTGACCGCGCCAGTCTGCATTAAAGTTTTTTTTAACTAGTCGCTACTGTTCAGAGTCGCGACCATGCCAGTTTGCGTTAAAGTTTTTTTTAATTAATCGTGACCGTGCTAGTCTGCGGTGAAGTTTTTTACGCTGCGTTTTTAATTAGTCTCGACTGTTCAAAGTCGCGACCGCACCAGTCTGCATAAAAGTTCTTTTTAACTAGTCGGGACTGTTCAGAGTCGCGACAACGCCAGTCTGCATTAAAGTTTTTTTAATTAGTCGCGACTGTTTAAAGTCGTGACCGCGCTAGTCTGCGTTAGAGTTTTTTATGCTGCATTTTTAATTAGTCGCGACCGCACCAGTCTGTGTTATAGTTTTTTTTTAATTAGCCGCGACTATTCATAGTCGCGACTGTGCCTGTCTTCGTTGAAATTTTTTATGTTGCGTTTTTAATTAGTCGCGACTGTTTATATTACCGACCGCGCCAGTCTGCGTTAAAGTTTTTTTTAATTAGTCGCGACTGTTCAGATTAGCGACCGTGCCATTCTGTGTTCAAGGTTTTTATGCTGCGTTTTTAATTAGTCGCGACTGTTCAGAGTCGCGACCGCTCCAGTCTGCGTTAAAGTTTTTTTTAATTAGTCGGGACTCTTCAGAGTCGCGACCGCGCCAGTCTGCATTAAAGTTTTTTTTACTAGTCGCGATTGTTTAGAGTCGCGACCGCGCATGTCTGCGTTAAAGTTTTTTATGCTGCGTTTTTCACTAGTCGTGACTGTTCAAAGTCGAGACCGCGCCAGTCTGCGTTAAAGTTATTTTTAATTAGTCGCGACCACGCCAGTCTGCGTTGAAGTTTTTTATGCTGGGTTTTTAATTAGTCGCTACTATTCAGAGTTGCGACCGTGCCAGTCTGCGATAATTTTTTTTAATTAGTCGCAACTATTCAGAGTCGCGACCGCGCTAGTCTGCGTTGGAGTTTTTTACGCTACGTTTTTAATTAGCCGCGACTGTTCAGAGTCGCGACTGCGCCAGTCTACGTTAAAGTTTTTTAATTAGTCATGACTGTTCAGAGTTGCGACCGTGCCAGTCTGCGTTAAAGTTTTTTATGCTGCGTTTTTAATTAGTCGCAACTGTTCAGAGTCGCGGCCGTGCCAGTCTGCGTTAATTTTTTTTTTATAATTAGTCGCCACCACGCCAGTCTGCGCTGAAGTTTTTTATGCTGCGTTTTTAATTAATCGCGACTGTTCAGAGTCGCGACCGCGCCAGTCTGCATTAAAGTTTTTTAAACTAGTCGCTACTGTTCAGAGTCGCGACTGCGCCAGTCTGCGTTAAAGTTTTTTTTAATTAGTTGCGACCGTGCCAGTCTACAGTGAAGTTTTTTATGCTGCGTTTTTAATTAGTCGTGACTGTTCAGAGTCGCGACCGCACCAGTCTGCATAAAAGTTCTTTTTAACTAGTCGCGACTGTTCAGAGTCGCGACAGCGCCAGTCTGCATTAAAGTTTTTTTAATTAGTTGCGACTGTTTAGAGTCACGACCGCGCTAGTCTACGTTAGAGTTTTTTATGCTGCGTTTTCAATTAGTCGCGACCGCGCCAGTCTGCGTTAAAGTTTTTTTTAATTAGTTGCGACTGTTCAGAGTCGCGACCATGCCATTCTGCGTTAAAGTTTTTTTATGCTGGGTTTTTTATTAGTCGCGACTATTCAGAGTCGCGACCGTGCCAGTCTGTGTTAAAGTTTTTTTTAATTGGTCGCGACTGTTCAGAGTCGCAAGCGCACCAGTCTACGTTAAAGTTTTTAATGCTGCGTTTTTAATTAGTTGCGACTGTTAAGAGTCGCGACCGCGCTAGTCTGCATTAAAGTTTTTTTTAATTAGTCGCGACTGTTCAGAGTCGGGAGCCCACCAGTCTGCGTTGAAGTTTTTTATGCTTTTTTAATTAGTCACGACTGTTCAGAGTCACGACCACGCTAGTCTGCGTTAAAGTTTTTTTTAATTAGTCGCGACTCTTCAGAGTCGTGACAGCGCCAGTCTGTGTTGAATTTTTTTATGCTGCGTTTATAATCAGTCGCGACTAATCAGAGTCGCGACCGCGTCAGTCTGCGTTAAAGTTTTCTTTAATTAGTCATGATTGTTCAGAGTTGCGACCGCGCCAATCTGCGTTAAAGTTTTTTTTAATTAGTCACGATTGTTCAGAGTTGCGACCGCACTAGTCTGTGTTATAGTTTTTTTTTAATTAGCCACGACTATTCATAGTCGCGACCGTGCCTGTCTTCGTTGAAGTTTTTTATGCTGCGTTTTTAATTAGTTGCGACTGTTCAGATTAGCGACCACGGCAGTCTGCGTTCAAGTTTTTTTTAATTAGTCGCGAATGTTTAGATTAGCGACCGCGCCATTCTGCGTTCAAGGTTTTTACGCTGTGTTTTTAATTAGTCGCGACTGTTCAGAGTCGCGACCGCTCCAGTCTGCGTTAAAGATTTTTTTAATTAGTCGAGACTCTTCAGAGTCGCGACCGCGCCAGTCTGCGTTAAATTTTTTTTTAACTAGTCGCAACTGTTTAGAGTCGTGACCGCGCCAATCTACGTTAAAGTTTTTCACTAGTCGCGACTGTTCAGAGTCGAGACCGCACCAGTCTGCGTTAAAGTTATTTTTAATTAAGCGCAACCGCGCCAATCTGCGTTGAAGTTTTTTATGCTGGGTTTTTAATTAGTCGCTACTGTTCAGAGTCATGACCGCGCTAGTCTGCGTTAATTTTTTTTTAATTAGTCGCGATTGTTCAGAGTCGCGACCGCGCCAGTCTTCGTTGGTGTTTTTTACGCTACGTTTTTAATTAGTCGCGACTATTCAGAGTCGCGACCGCGCCAGTCTGCGTTAATTTTTTTTAATTAATCGCGACTGTTCAGAGTCATGATCGTGCCAGTCTACGTTAAAGTTTTTTATGCTACGTTTTTAATTAGTCGCAACTGTTCAGAGTCGCGACTGCGCCAGTCTGCATTAAAGAGTTTTTTATAATTAGTCGCCACCATGCCAGTCTGCGCTGAAGTTTTTTATGCTGAAGTTTTTTATTAGTCGCGACTGTTCAGAGTTGCGACCGCGCCAATCTGCATTAAAGTTTTTTTTTAACTAGTCGCTACTGTTCAGAGTCACGACCATGCCAGTCTGCGTTAAAGTTTTTTTTAATTAATCGTGACCGTGCTAGTTTGCGGTGAAGTTTTTTATGCTGCGTTTTTAATTAGTCTCGACTGTTCAGAGTTGCGACCGCACCATTCTGCATAAAAGTTCTTTTAACTAGTCGGGACTGTTCAAAGTCGCGACAGCGCCAATCTGCATTAAAGTTTTTTTAATTAGTCGCGACTGTTTAGAGTCGTGACCGCGCTAGTCTATGTTAGAGTTTTTTATGCTGCATTTTCAATTAGTCGCGACCGCACCAGTCTGTGTTATAGTTTTTTTTTAATTAGCCGCGACTATTCATAGTCGCGACAGTGCCTGTCTTCGTTGAAATTTTTTATGCTGCGTTTTTAATTAGTCGCGACTGTTCAGATTACCGACCGCACCAGTCTGCGTTAAATTTTTTTTTAATTAGTCGCAACTGTTCAGATTAGCGACCGCGCCATTCTACGTTCAAGGTTTTTATGCTGCGTTTTTTATTAGTTGCGATTGTTCAGAGTCGCGACCACTCCAGTCTGCGTTAAAGTTTTTTTTAATTAGTCGGGACTCTTCAGAGTCGCGACCGCGCCAGTCTGCATTAAAGTTTTTTTTAACTAGTCGCGACTGCGCCTATCTGCGTTAAAGTTTTTTATGCTGCGTTTTTCACTAGTCGTGACAGTTCAAAGTCGAGACCGCGCCAGTCTGCATTAAAGTTATTTTTAATTAGTCGCGACCACGCCAGTCTGCGTTGAAGTTTTTTATGCTGGGTTTTTAATTAGTCGCTACTGTTCAGAGTCGCGACCGTGCCAGTCTGCGTTAATTTTTTTTTAATTAGTCGCGACTGTTCAGAGTCGCGACCGCGCTAGTCTGCGTTGGAGTTTTTTACGCTACGTTTTTAATTAGCCGCGACTGTTCAGAGTCGTGACTGCACCAGTCTGCGTTAAAGTTTTTTAATTAGTCACGACTGTTCAAAGTTGCGACCGTGCGAGTCTGCATTAAAGTTTTTTATGCTGCGTTTTTAATTAGTCGCAACTGTTCAGAGTCGCGGCCGTGCCAGTCTACGTTAAAATTTTTTTTATAATTAGTCGCCACCACGCCAGTCTGCGCTGAAGGTTTTTATGCTGCGTTTTTAATTAGTCGCGACTGTTCAGAGTCGCAACCGCGCCAGTCTACATTAAAGTTTTTTTTAACTAGTCGCTACTATTCAGAGTCGCGACTGCGCCAGTCTGCGTTAAAGTTTTTTTTAATTAGTTGCGACCGTGCCAGTCTACAGTGAAGTTTTTTATGCCGCGTTTTTAATTAGTCGTGACTGTTCAGAGTCGCGACCACACCAGTCTGCATAAAAGTTCTTTTTAACTAGTCGCGACTGTTTAGAGTCGCGACAGCGCCAGTCTGCATTAAAGTTTTTTTAATTAGTCGCGACTGTTTAGAGTCGCGACCGCGCTAGTTTACGTTAGAGTTTTTATGCTGCGTTTTCAATTAGTCGCGACCGCGCCAGTCTGCGTTAAAGTTTTTTTTAATTAGTCATGACTGTTCAGAGCCCCGACCACGCCAGTCTGCGTTATAGTTTTTTTTAATTAATCACGACTATTCAGATTCGCGACCACGCCAGTCCAAGTTGAAGTTTTTTATGCTGCAATTTTAATTAGTTGAGACTGTTCAGAGTCGCAACCGCGCCAGTCTACGTTATATTTTTCTTAATTAGTCGCGACTGTTCAGAGTCGCGACCTCGCCAGTTTGCGTTAAAGTTTTTTATGTTGCGTTTTTAATTAGTCGTGATTGTTCAGAGTCGCGACCGCGCCTGTCTGCGTTAAAGTTTTTTTTTAATTAGTCGCAACTGTTCGGAGTCGCGACCGCGCCAGTCTTTGTTACAGTTTTTAATGCTACGTTTTTAATTAGTCGCGACTATTCAGAGTCGCGACCGCGCCAGTCTGCGATAAAGTTTTTTTAATTAGTCGTGATCGCGCCAGTCTGTGCTGAAGTTTTTTATGCTGCGTTTTTAATTAGTCGCAACTGTTCAGAGTCGCGACTACGCCAGTCTGCATTAAAGTTTTTTTTAACTAGTCGCGACTTTTTAGAGTCGCAACCGCACCAATCTACGTTAAAGTTTTTTTTAATTAGTTGCGACTGTTCAGAGTCGCGACCGCACTAGTCTGCATTAAAGATTTTTATGCTAGGTTTTTAATTAGTCGCGACTATTCAGAGTTGCGACTGTGTCAATCTGCGTTAAAGTTTGTTTTCATTAGTCGCGACCGCGCTAGTCTGTGTTGAAGTTTTTTATGCCGCGTTTTTAATTAGTAGCGACTATTCAGAGTCGCGATCGTGCCAGTCTGCGTTAAAGTTTTTTTTGATTAGTCGCGACTTTTCAGAGTCGCGACCGCGCCAGTCTGCGTTAGAGTTTTTTATGCTACATTTTTAATTAGTCGCGACTATTCAGAGTCGTGTCCGCGCCAGTCTGCGTTAAATTTTTTTATGCTGCGTTTTTAATTAGTCGCAATTGTTCAGAGTCACGACCGCACCATTCCGCATTAAAGTTTTTATAAATTAGTCGCGAATGTTCAGAGTCGCAGCCGCGCCAGTCAGCATTAAAGTTTTTTTTAATTAGTCGCGACCGCGCCAGTCTACGTTAGAGTTTTTGTGCTACGTTTTTAATTAGTCGCGACCGCGCCAGTCTGCTTTAAAGTTCTTTTAATTAGTCGGGACTGTTCAGAGTCACGACCGCGCCAGTCTGCATTGAAATTTTTTATGTTGCGTTTTTAATTAGTCGTGACTGTTCAGATTCACGACCGTGCTAGTCTACGTTAAAGTTTTTTTTAATTAGTCACGTCAGTCTGTGTTAGAGTTTTTTATGCTGCGTTTTTAATTAGTCATGACTGTTCATAGTAGTGACCACGCCAGTATGCATTAAAGTTTTTTTAATTAGTCGTGACTTTTCAGAGTCGCGACCGCGTCAGTCTGTGTTAAAGTTTTTATGCTGCGTTTTTAATTAGTCGTGACCGTTCAGAGTCGCGACCGCGCCAATCTGCGTTAAAGTTTTTTTTAATTAGTCGCGACTGTTCAGAGTCGCGACCACGCCAGTCTTCGTTGAAGTTTTTTATGCTGTGTTTTTAATTAGTCGCGACTGTTTAGAGTCGTGACCGCGCCAGTCTGCGTTAAAGTTTTTTTAACTAGTCGCGACTATTTAGAGTCGCGACTGCGCCAGTCTACGTTAAAGTTTTTTTTAATTAGTCGCGACTGTTCAGAGTCACGACCGCGCCAGTTTGCGTTAGAGTTTTTTATGCTGCGTTTTTAATTAGTCGCGACTATTTAGATTAGCGACCACGCCAGTCTGCGTTAAAGTTTTTTTTAATTAGTCGCGAGTGTTGAGATTAGCAACCACGCCAGTCTGCGTTCAAGTTTTTAATGCTGCGTTTTTAATTAGTCGCGTTTGTTCAGAGTCGCGACCGCTCCAATCTGCGTTAATTTTTTTTTTAATTAGTCGGGACTCTTCAGAGTCACGACTGCGCCAGTCTGCTTTAAAGTTTTTTTTAATTAGTCGCGACTGTCGAGATTAGCGACCACGCCAATCTGCGTTCAATTTTTTTATGCAGCGTTTTTAATTAGTCGCGACTGTTCAGAGTCGGGACCGTGCCAGTCTGCGTTAATGTTTCTTTTAGTTAGTCGCGACTGTTCAAAGTCACGACGGCGCCAGAGTACGTTAAAGTTTTTTATGCTGCTTTTTTAATTAGTCGCGACTGTTCAGAGTTGCGACCGCGCCAGTCTGTGTTAAAGTTTTTTTTAATTAGTCGCGACTGTTTAGAGTCGCGACCGCGCCAGTCTGCTTTGAAGTTTTTATGTTGTGTTTTTAACTAGTCGCGATTGTTCAGAGTCGCGACTGCGCCAGTCTGCGTTAGAATTTTTTATGTTGTGTTTTTAATTAGTCACGACTATTCAGAGTCGTGACCGCGCCGGTCTGCGTTAAATATTTTTTTAATTAGTCACAATCACGCCACTCTGTGTTAAAGTTTTTTATGATGTGTTTTTAATTAGTCGCGACGGTTCAGAGTCGCGACCGCACCAGTCTGCATTAAAGTTTTTTTTAATTAGTCGTGACCGCGTCAGTGTGTGCTGAATTTTTTTATGCTGCGTTTTTGTTTAGTCGCGACTGTTCAGAATCGCGACTGCGCTAGTCTGCATTAAAGTTTTTTTTTAACTAGTCGCGACTGTTCAGAGTCGCGACTGCGCCAGTCTGCGTTAAAGTTTTTTTTAATTAGTTGCGACTATTCAGATTTGCAACCGTGCCATTCTGTGTTAAAGTTTTTTATGCTGCGTTTTTAATTAGTCGCGACCGCGCCAGTCTGTGTTAAATTTTTTTTTAATTGGTCGCAACTGTTGAGAGTCACGAGCGCGCCAGTCTACGTTAAAATTTTTAATGCTGCGTTTTTAATTACTTGCGACTGTTTAGAGTCACGACCGCGCCAGTCTGCGTTAAAGTTTTCTTAATTAGTCACGACTGTTCAGAGTCACGAGCCCGCCAGTCTGCATTGAAGTTTTTATGCGTTTTTAATTAGTCGCGACTGTTCAGAGTCGCGACTGCGCCAGTCTGCGTTAAAGTTTTTTTTAATTAGTCGCGACAGTGCCAGTCTGCGCTGAAGTTTTTTATGCTGCGTTTATAATTAGTCGCGACTAATCAGAGTCGCGACCGCGTCAGTCTGCGTTAAAGTTTTCTTTAATTAGTCATGACTGTTCAGAGTCGCGACCATGCCAATCTGCATTAAAGTTTTTTTTTAATTAGTCACGACTGTTCAGAGTTGCGATTGCACCAGTCTGTGTTATAGTTTTTTTTTAATTAGCCGCGACTATTCATAGTCGCGACCGTGCCTGTCTTCGTTGAAGGTTTTTATGCTGCGTTTTTAATTAGTCGCGACTGTTCAGATTAGCGACCATGCTAGTCTGCGTTAAAGTTTTTTTTAATAAGTCACGACTGTTCAGATTAGCGACCGCGCCATTCTACGTTCAAGGTTTTTATGCTGCGTTTTTAATTAGTCGCGACCACTCCAGTCTGCGTCAAAGTTCTTTTTTAATTAGTCGGGACTCGTCAGAGTCGCGACCGCGCCAGTCTACATTAAATTTTTTTTTAACTAGTCGCGACTGTTCAGAGTTGCGACCGCGCCAATCTGCGTTAAAGTTTTTTATGTTGTGTTTTTCACTAGTCGCAACTTTTCAGAGTCGAGACCGCGCCAGTCTGCGTTAAAGTTATTTTTAATTAGTCACGAACGCGCCAATTTGTGTTGAAGTTTTTTATGCTGGGTTTTTAATTAGTCGCTTTATCTAGTGATGCGCGACGCGCCGAGTCTCGCGTTAGAGTAGCTTCGTTTTTAATTAGTAAGTGTGTGTAGGTGTGGCAGTGCCCGATCTTGCTTAAAAAAATTTGTGCTGCGTTTCACATTGGTTGTGACTCATCAGGTGGCGGTAGCGTGATCGTGATGTTTTTAATTAGTGGTCCCTTTGATCTGGCGGAGCAGTGACCTTGCATCGTGAAGTTTTTATGCTACCTTTTTAATTAGTCATGTCGTTGAAAGTCGCATGACACGCTAATCTGATGATGATTTATTTTAATTAGTCATAGTGATGAGGTCAGCCCAGCACCAATCGTATTTAATTTTTTTAATTAGTCGTATTTGTTGAGTCGTGGTACACGCCGATCTAACGATTAATTTTTTATCTTTGTGTTTTTAATTAGTCGCCGTATGTTAGGATTAGACAGCCTTGATCTGTGTTAAAGTTTTTATCTTTAGCGTGTTTTAATTAGTCGCGGCTGTTAGAGTCGTGACCACGCAGTACATTAAAGTTTTCTTATGTGCGTTTTAATTAGTTATATATATATATGATAAGCGTGTTACTACATGACTGTACCATATGTAGTAAAGTTTTTAATTGAGTCATGACAGTTCGGAAGTCGCTTAGCGTCTGATCTGCGTTAAAGTTTTAATTAGTGGCGACTAATGGATTCGTAATAGCCATAGTGCTTGATCGTCAGAGTTTTGCTTATCTTCATTTTTAATTGATACGCGGCTGTTCGAGTCGTGACACGCGCAAATGCTGGCGTTAAAAGAGTAATTAGTGGTAGTACGATTGGTCGACCATGAGTGCCGATTAAAAGTAATTGGTGTGATTGTTGATGGCAACGGCCACATGTCTAGTTGAATGTCTACTCGTTTTTTAATTGGTGCGATTGTTTAGAGATCCGGAGCCACGCCCGGTTGCATTAAAGTCTTTTTTCTTTTTTTCTTTTTTTAATAATTCGTCATGGCTTGGTGAGTCAGCGTGCTCGCGTGAGTCTGCATTAAAGTTTTTAATTGATCGCGGTTGTTGAGTCCGCGACCACGCGTTCTATGTTAGAGTTTTTATGCTGCGTTTTTTATTTATTCAGGTCGCGGCCATGCTGGTCTGTGCCATTAAAGATAGTGGTCGCGATAGTTGAGTCACGATCTCGCACGAGTAGTGCGTTAAAAGTATTGGTGGCGACACTTGGTCTGCGTTAGAATTTTTTTATGCTTTGCGTTTTATAATTAACAAAAAGAAACATGTGAAAATAGTTGAAGAAAAGGAACTGCGGTTAAATAACATTTCTTTATAGAATTAATTAAAACTAATCTTACAATGTGGTTTTATAACCAAGAGCTTAAAAGACCCATATTATAAATAGAGACAACAGCGATCCAGTGACGAAGGCTTTCGACCTTACCCATTTTAATACTACAATCCAGGTCATAAGAGGCAATAGTAGAATGTCCATGGTGGAAACTAAAGAAGAAATCACTGTTGTGTTTATCTTCAGCGTGAAGAAGCTGCTACACATAGAAAGCCTATGCGGAGTTCAAGAGCATGTGATCTGTAAGGTGGAAAATGAGCTCATTAGGAAGCTAGATAGTTTTTGTATTGGGTACTTGAATAAGCTACTTTTAGCTCTCTAGGCTTCTGATGAGTTTACCTAGAAATCGTAAAATGAAATACTAGTCACAAATTATCAAAAGATAAATAGTATTACATATATGAAAGCAAGGAAAGGTCCTTGATCATTACCTTTCAGGGAAAATTAAGGATGACGGATCATAATTTCTACACGTGACAGAAAATATTGGGGTGCAGAAATGTTTTTCACAAAAATACCCAGTGACCAAATTGAATAGGGTGAAAAGCCACGAGAAAGTGAGTGAATTTTAGCTGCGAAAGCTAAGCATTGCTGTCATACTGGTTGTAGTAAAGAATTGGCTGCCAAAGAAATTACTCACCGACTATACCGACTCTACGGTACATTAGGGTTTCAAAACCCTAATGAAAGAAGTAATCAAGTGACATAAATAATGAAGTGTCTAAAATTAGGTTTTCTTTTAAAAGAAAAATAAAAATAAAAAATCACCTGTGAGATGTGATCCTCTACCTAAATGACAAAGTGATTGATGCTACATTTCCATAATGGAGCTGTATACAAGGATCACGGGTGGTTGTCCAAAAACCTTGTATATATATCCGACCAAAATAAGTTTCATACAAAAGAAAAATTAAGAAGAAACAAGCTGAGTAGTTGCGGTCCACATACATGCAAGTGAAGAGATTTCTTGTGGGGCAATAATAACGAGTGGCAGCGGTAGTCGTTGGGCCAAATTATTCGTGCGTGCGGGACAAATTATGCTTACTTGTGAAAGAGTGGCTTGAGTTAAAAAATTTCAATTTTTATAAAGTCATAATCATCATTGACAGTAAATTCACTTATTGTGATTTTTATAACATTTTTATAAATGCGTAATGATCATTGAAAAGTAAATTAAGCGAGTTGAATTTTTATAAGTAAATTAAAGATGGAATCTTTATATATAACGAATTATCACCAAATAGTGTATTGATCAAATGAACTATCATGTTGTGTTGTTTTTGGCAAGCGACTATATCCACTATGAAAATGGGCTGAAATAGTTTACAATATGTAATTTGGATCTGCCACGAAATTCTAACTCAGAATGAAAGCTCTTCCAAGCTCTTCATTTCGAAATCTCTGCAAGCTCTTTCACTTTAGTTTGAATGAAAATTTTGACATTCAACTCTTTCATATTTAATCCAAAAACATGCTACTCATTCCAGGTTCATTATCCTCCCGGTTTGTTATACAATATTAGTGTTTCATACTACCCATTACCAAGTTCATTATCCTCCAGGTCATTACTTGCAAAGGTTCATTATCCTCCTGGTTGTTACCTACAATATTAGAGTTTCATTTGTGTTTCTTCATGTGTCAACGCGGAATTTAATACATATCCTAAACCGATCTTTCATATATTTTTAAATTAATGTGCCACACCATTTAAATATGTGAAAGACGCATAAATTTTAAATTTGTAAATTTGTTTTATTTATTATTATTTTTAAATACAAATATGATGTTTTTCATAAAGAGTTAAGGTCACAATGTACGTTTCCTTGGAGTTATAAAAATAATTTGCGACGGTGACACTAGCTCGAGTCTAGCTTAGTTGGTAGAGCGCAAGGCTCTTAACCGGTGGCGGTACGCTTGATTTTTTATTTTATGCACGGAGGCTAACCGATGTTACATTTTTAATTTAAAAATATATTTTTTAAATTTCTATGATTGAACCCGCGGTGGTGTTGGCTTTATACTGGAAAGAAAAAATCTAAAAGCCTCTAAATTTAGCCTAGGTATTTTCTTACTGTGGGCGCCATCTATCTCTACACGAATCGAGCCTTCTCGATCTATAAAGCTATTACATGCGGTACACTTGCTTGGATAATGGGAAGAGCTTGGAGAAACTACGAGGAAAACTACGGGGAAGCACGAAAGAGCAGACAGAAAGTCTGCAACTGTGAGTCTCGAGGCCCATTAGAAACCGTTGTTACGACGCGGAAGAATTCGGCGGATTTTTCCAGGCTTGATGAAGGCTCCAGGGTTTACAACCAAGAAGTTAGCGAGAGACTTGGTAAGAGGAATCCGCGAGTGTCCTCCATGACTACGATTTTGTCCAAGGCAAAGCACTTTGAAGTACTAAGCTATTGCATCTGTGAGTTTACGAGGTATGGAAAATTTTTTGGCAGAAAAACCTCCCTACAGAGATTGCGGAAAGATTGTTCGAAAGAAAGGTCGAAGAATTTTGCTCGTGTTCGATCAGCGATTGTGAAACGCTAAAACTGGCGCCCGATGCGCCAAAACAAAGGATTGGCGGCGAGAAAGACAGCCATACCGCGTTAAAGTGGTCGCATTTGTGGAGAGTCGCGACCGCGCCAGTGTGTTGAAGTTTTTATCTTTGCGTTTTTAATTAGTCACGGTACGTTCAGAGTCGCGATCGCGCTAGTCTGCAGTAAAGTTTTTTAATTGGTCGCGAATGTTCGAGTGGCGACCAGCGCCGAGTTTGCGTTAAAAGTAATTAGTACTTGGCAGGTACCGATCTGAAATATTACTGGTTTTATGTTTCGCATTTTTAATTAGTCGCGACTAGTCGAGTCGGGACACACACGGTCTACGTTGAAAGTAGTACTGCGGCTGTTGCAGTGTATTGTGTGACCGCGATTTAAAGTCTGATTGATAATTAGTCGCGTATGTTTCGGAAAGTCGCGAGCGACCGCGCCGGTCTGCGTTAGAGTTTTTGTCTTTTCGCGTTTTTAATTAATCGCAAGCATTTCGGATGGTCCCGACCACGCATAGTACAGCGTTAGTTTTTAATTAGTCGCCGGCCGTTTGAGAGTCGCGGCAGTGCTCTGATGCGACGTTAAAGTTTTCTTCACTGCGCGGCACTTCACGGTCTGCGTTAAAGTATTTAGAGCGCTGACCCATTCCGAAAAGTCGCGGCTGTGGTATCGATCTAGGTGCGGTTTTATAACCTACATTTTTAATGAGTCGCGACCAGTCGCAGCGCAGCGCAGCGCTGTGTTAAAAGTTTTTAATTAGTCACATTTGTTCGAGTCGCGACCACGCCGAGTCGCTTTAAAGTTTTTAATTGGTAGCGGCATTGATCGGGCGCGACCACGCCGGTGCGTTGATAAAGCTACGTTTTTAATTAGTCGTGTGTTCGAGGTACGCGGCTTAGGTGCCCGATCTGCTTTCGTATGTCTGCGTTTCTTTAATTAGTTCAGTGACTCATCGAAGGTAGGCGGCCCGCGCAGTGCGCAAGTGGTTTCTAGTTAGTCGCATTGAAGCGGAAGAGTAAGTGACGCGCGATCAGTGCATTGTAGTTTTTATTGCTACCTTGTAGTCTGAGAGTCGCATTGTTGATCGCTGACGCGCATGTGCGTGAAAGTTTAACATTTTTAATTGGTGTGGCGGTGATGCTGACCTGCACCAATCTGTGTTAAATTGTAATTAGTCGCATTGTGTAAATTCGTGAGGCACCCGGTCTGCGTGGCTTTTTTTATCTTGTGTTTTTTAATTAAAATGTACGCATTGGATTCCCAGAAGATGCCGCGAGTCTGTGTTAAAGTTTTTTATCTTGTGTGTTTTAATTGATCATGACCGTTCAGATCGTGACCACGCCAATTGCGTTAGAGTTTCTTATGCTTCGATTTTTAATTAGTTATGATTGTTGATTCGCCGGCACTTTCAAGTACTGCGTTAAAGTTTTTAATTAGTCATGACAGGTTAGTCGCAACGCGCCTTGAGTGCTGCGATTAAAGTTTTTTTAGTGAAGTCGCGACTATTCAGATTACCGTGGCCAGCGCCGATGCTGCGATAGAGTTTCTTGTGCTTCATTTTTAATTAACGTCGCGATTGTTCGGAGTCGCGGCGCTGCTGTCTGCGTTTAAAGTTTTTGATGTAGTGGCACATTCGGAGTCGCGACCACGCTTGATCTGCGTTAAGTTTTTTTAATTAGTGGCGATTGTTCAAAGTCGCGACCGCGCATGTACAGGTTGGGTTCTATACTGCGATTTTTAGTTGGTGCGATTGTTTGAGAGTCAGGTACGCCGAGTTTGCATTAAAGTCTCTCTCTTTTAATAGTCGTCGCAATGTTGTTCGAGTCGCGGCAGCATGATCTGCGTTAAAGTAATTAGTCGCGAGCGTCGGAGTCGCGACACGCCGGAGTCTACGTTAGAGTTTTTTATGCTTGCGTTTTTAATTAGTCAGTCGCGACCATGCCGCAGTCTGTGTTAAAGAGTTTTTTAATTAGTAGCGATAGTTCGGAAGTCACGATCAGCACCGGTGTGCGTTAAAGTTTTAATTAGTGGCGTCCACGCCGATCTGCGTTGAATTTTTTTATCTTTGCGTTTTAATTAACAAAAGAACATGTGAGATAGTTGAAGAAAGGAACTACGGTTAAATAACATTTCCTTATGAATTAATTAAAAACTAATCTTACAAATGTGGTTTATAACCAGAGCTTAAAAAGACCCATGTATAAATAGAACAAAAAAACGAGTCAGTGAAAGGCTTTCGACCTTACATTTTAATACTACAATCGGGTCATAAGGGTAATATTACGAATATTTTTCCATGGTGGAAACTAAAGAAGAAACCATTTGTTGTGTTTATCTTCAACGTGAGGACAGCTACACACATAAGAAATAGCGAGGAGTTCACGAGAGCATCGACTTTGTGAGGTGGAAAATGAACTCATTTAAGCCTAGATAGTTTTGTATTGGGTATGAATAAAAAGCACTTTTAAACTCTAGGAAACTATGAGTACCTAGAAATCCTCGAAAAAATGAAATATTAGTTACAAATTATCAAAAGATAAATAGTATTACATATGAAGCAAGGAAAGGTCAAAAAGATTGTCATACCTAAAGGGAAAATTAAGGATGACGGATCATAATTTCTACATATGTGGCAGAAAAATATTCGGTCGATAATGTTTTTCTAAAAATACCCAAGTAACCAAATTGAATAGGGTGAAAACGAGAAATGAGTGAAGTTTTAAACTGCAAGCTAAACATTGGCATACACGGTTGTAGTAAAAGAATTATGCCAGAAATTACTACGACTATACCAAACTCACGGTACATTAGGGTTTCAAAACCTAATGAAAGAAGTAATCAAGTGACATAAATAAATTCAGTGGGTTTTCTTTTAAAAAGAAAAAGAAAAAAATAAAAAAATCACCTTTGAATGTGATCCTCTACCTAAATGACAAAGTGATTGATGCTACATTTCCATAATGGAGCGTATACAAAAGGATCAATGGTTATTTCAAAAACCTTGTATATATATCCGACCAAAATAAGTTTCATACAGAAAAAAATTAAGAAGAAACAAGCTAGAAGCGGCAGTGAGTCCACTGCATGCAAGTGAGGAGATTTCTTGTGGGGCAATAATAATGATGGCAGCGGTGAGTGATTTGGGCCCAAATTATTAAGTCGTTTGGGATCAAATTATACTTGCAGGAAAGGTAACCGGATTAAAAAAATTTCCAATTTTTTTATAAAGTCATAATCATCATTGAAAGTAAATTCACTTATTTAATTTTTATAACATTTTTATAAATGCGTAATGATCATTGAAAAGTAAATTCAGCCATTGAATTTTTATAAGTAAATTAAAGATGGAATCTTTATATATAAGGAATTATCACCAAATAATTAATTTATTGATCGATTAACTATCATGTTGTGTTGTTTTGGAAACGACTATCCACTATTATATGAAATAGTTTACAATATGTAATTTGGAGCTCTTTGCCAAATTCTAACCTTGTGAATGAAATCTCTTCCAAGCTCTTCATTGAAATCTCTGCCAAGCTCTTCACTTTAGTTTGAATGAAAATTTTGACATTCAACTCTTTACATATTTAATCCAAAACATGCTACTCATTCCCAGGTTCATTATCCTCTCGGTTTAGTTTAACACAATATTAGTGTTTCATACTACCCATTGCACGAGGTTCATTATCCTCCAGTCATTACTTGCAAGAGTTTCATTATCCTCCCGGTTGTTACCTACAATATTAGAGTTTCATTTGTGTTTCTTCATGTGTCACCTGGACTTTAATACATATCCCCACAAACGATCTTTCATATATTTCAAATTAATGTAGGCGCCATCTATCTCTACGAAGAATCAAGCCTTCTCGATCCTATGAGAAAGCTATTACATTCGGTACACTTGCTTGGCCTGCGGGAAGAGCTTGGAGCTTCTGAGGGGAAAACTACGAGAGAAGCACGCGGAGAACATAAAGAAAGTGCTACGTCTGTGAGTCTCGCCCATTAGGCTTACTTTGTTATGACGGAAGAATGCGGGCGGATTTTCCGGCATGGTCGAGAGGCTCCAGAGGTCTACAACCAAGAAGTTAGCGAGAGACTTGGTAAGAGGGAATCCGCGAGTGCCCTCCATGACTACGATTTGTCCAAGATGAGCACTTGATGTACTAAGCTATTGCATCTACTGAGTTTACCCGGAGTAGCAAAAATTTTTGACGAAAAAACCTCCTACGGGTGTCGAAAGATTGTTCGAAGAAAGCTGAAAATGATTCGACGCGACGTAAACTAAAACTAGCGCCAACGCACCAAAACAAAGGATTGGTGCGAGAAGGCAAAAGCCATGCCCGCTTTAAAGTAGTTAGTTGCGTGTTCGAGTCATGACGGCACTCGATCTGTGTTGAAGTTTTTTATGTTGCGTTTTTAATGAGTCGCGACTCTTTAGAATCACGATCGCGCCGGTCTATGTTAAAGTTTTTTTAATTAGTCGTATTTATTCGAGTCGCGACCGCGCCGATTTGCGTTAAAGTTTTTTGTAATTGAGTCACATTTGGCTCGGAGTCGTGGCAGCGCTAGTCTCTGCGTTACATTTTTTTATCTTGCATTTTATTTAGTGGCGAGTTGTTCGAGTCGCTGCAGGTGCCGATACTCGCGTTAATAATTAGTGGCGACTATTCGTCAGCGTGCTCGCGCGATACTAGCGTTAAAGTAAATTAGTCGTGTTGTTCGGAAGTCACGAGCGACCATATAAGTCTGCGTTAAGAGTTTTTTGTGCTACGTTTTTAATTAGTCGCGCCTGATCGATCACCAACCGTGCGCAGAGTCTGCGTTAAAGATTTTTTTAATTAGTCACATTTCGTTGATCGTGACCGCGCTAGTACTGCGTCAAAGTAACTAGTCGCGTGGGTACTGATCTGCAGCTATGTCTAGCGTTAAAGTGTAGCATTCAGTCTGCAATGATGGAGTCATGACGAGCTGCGTTGACGTTTGGTATCTTTGCATTTTTAATGAGTCGCGACTATTGAACGCGTGTGCCCCGTATGATCTGTGTTAAATTTTTAATTAATCGTATGTGACCCGAGTCGTGACCACGCCGAGTCCACGTTAAAGTTTTTATTAATTAGTCGTATTTGATGCGCTAACGACCATGCTGAGTACTGCGTTTGGAGTTTTGTATGCTCACGTTTTTAATTAGTCGCGGTGATGAGTACGTGGCTTCGTGCCGATCTCCGTTAAAAAATTTTATGCTTTGTGTTTATTTGAGTCATGACATTCCCGGAGTGGCATAACTTAGCACTCGGTCTGCGTGAAAGTTAATTAGTCGCGGCTGACGGAAGTCACGACCGCGCGGTCACGTGAGGAAGTTTTTATGCTATGTTTTTTAATTAGATGCTATGTTGTTCAAAGTGGCGGCTTAGCGCTTTCGTCTGTACGTGAAAGCCCTATTTTAATTGAGTCGCCGTGATACGAGTCGACGTCGCGTCTTGATCGTCTGCGTTAAAGTTTTCTTAATTAGTTGTATGTTGTTGAAGTCGTGAGCGCGCTTGATGCTGCGATTAAATTTTTATGCTTTGCGTTATTAATTAGTCACGATTGTTGAGTCGCGATCGCATGATGTCTGCGTTAAAGTTTTTTTAATTACTAGCATTGTTACGTCGAGTCGTGGCCAAACGCCGATGCTGCGTTAGAGTTTCTTATGCTTCGTTTTTTAATTAGTCGTGGCGCATTGAGTCGCAACCGCACCATTTCTACGTTAAAGTTTTTCTAATTAGTTACGGCATTGTTGGTGGCGACCACGCAAATCTGCGTTAAAGTTTTTAATTAGTCGCATTGTTGTGATCGAAATGACCGCATGATCTGCGTTAGAAGTTTCTTATGCTTCGTGTTTTAATTGAGTACGCGGCTGAAATCGATAGTCGTACTTTGATCTACGTTAAAGTTTTTTTAATTAGTCGCTTGCATGTTGTTCCGGTGCAGCGGCGCTTGATCTGCGTTAAAGTGTTAATGTTGTTCAAAGTTGGAAACCACACACAGAGTGCACGTTGAAGTTTTTTATGTTAGCGTTTTGAATTAGTCCAGCGATTGTTCATGAGATCCGCGACCACCCGGTACGCATTAAAGTAATTCGTCACAATTGTTGAGTCGCTGGCCATGCCGGTCCTAGCCGTTAAAGTAATTAGTCGTGATTGTTTAGAGTCGCGGCAGAGTGCCGGAAATCTTTGTGTTAGAGTTTTTATGCTTGCGTTTTTAATTAGTCGCTTGATCCGGAGTCAAAGCGACCTCGCAGGTCTGCGTTAATTTTTCGATTAGTCGCGGTGGAGTCACGATCACGCCGGTGTGCGTTAAATTTTTAATTAGTCGTAGTGTGCAGGCCCGGCGACCACGCCCGATTACGCATTAGAGTAATTGGTCGCGGCTGCGCGTAGTGCACGTTAGTGTGTTTTATGTTGCGTTTTTAATTAGTCGTATTGTTGATTGATCCTGGTGAAACGCACGATACTGCATTAAAGTTTTCAGTAGTCGTGGCTATTCAGAGTCGCGATCGTGCGGTGTGCGTTAAAAATTTTTAATTGAGATCGCGACCACGCCAGAATCAGCGTGAAAGTAAATTAGAGTTTTTATGCTTTAGCGTTTTTAATTAGTGGCGTGATTGTTCGATCGCGTACGCACCGGTCTAGCGTTAAATAATTAGTCGCATGTTGTTGCAGTCGTGAAATCGTCGCCGATTATTGGTTAAAGTTTTTTAATTAGTCGCGACCACAGCTTGATCCAGCGTGATTTTTTAATTATTCACGATTGTTGGAGGCGCGACCACCCTTGATCTAGCGTTAGAGTTTTTATGCTTTGCGTTTTTAATTAGTCCTTAGCTTGTTTAGCGTCGCTGACCGCGATCTAGTATTAGAGTTTTTTAATTAGTCGCGTACGAGTTTAGAGGTCAGCGACAGCGCCTTAATCTAGGTCATAATATATATCGCATTGTCGATCAGCGACCAGCATGATCGGCGTTAAAGTTTTTTTTTAATTAGTCGTGACTGTTCAGAGTAGCGACCGTGCCAGTCTGCATTGAATTTTTTTATGCTACATTTTGAATTAGTCGCGACTGTTCAGAGTCGCGACCGCGCTAGTCTGTGTGAAAGTTTTTTTTAATTAGTCGCGACTGCTTAGAGTCGCGGTAATGACAGTCTGCCTTCGAGTTTTTTTTTTTTAATTAGTCGCGACTGTTCAAAATCACGACCGCGCCAGTCTGCGTTAGATTTTTTTATGCTGCGTTTTTAATTAGTCGCGACTGATCAGAGTCGCGACCTCGCCAGTCTGCGTTAAAGTTTTTTTTAATTAGTCGCGACTGTTCAGAGTCGTGACCGCACCAGTCTGCGTTAAAGTTTTTTTTTATTAGTCACGACTGTTCAAAGTGGTGACCACGCCAGTCTGCGTTGAAGTTTTTTATGCTACTTTTTTAATTAGTCACGATTGTTCAGAGTCGCGACCGTGCCAGTCTGTATTAAAGTTTTTTTTTTAATTAGTCGCGACATAGTCGACCGGCCAGTTGTCTCAAGGAGCCACACAGAGCGACCCCATCCAACTCTGAGAACACAGAGCGAAAGGGTAACTCTTTTCACATATGCCTCCCAGGACAAGCATGGCCAACATTATCGCTCATGTGCTACCGAGTGGGGATGGAGAGAATATGAATGTTGACCACCCTACAAATGACCCAATGCCATTCTTCAGGCACACCCGAACAACGAACTCAATTTACCAACCCACCTTTCACACGAAAATCCAACCCCTCCCCCCACCAAAAGGGGAGGAGGTGAACAATATAGCGAGGAGCCGATTTCACGAAGCCAACGACACAAAAGCCCACCTCTCCAACCCACCAAAAAGGGAGGAGGTGAACAATATATCGAAGAGCCAACATCGACGGAGCCAACGAGCGAGCAAGGGGCACGAGAGCGACATAGGCGACCGGCCAGTTGCCTCAAGGAGCCACACAGAGCAACCTCATCCAACTTTGAGAACACGGAGCGAAAGGGTAACTCTTTTCACATATGCCTCCCAGGACAAGCATGGCCAACATTACCGCTCATGTGCTACCAAGTGGAGATGGAGAGAATATGAGAGTCGACGACCCTACAAATGACCCAAGGCCACTCTTCAGGCACACCCGAACAAGCAACTCAGTTACCAACCCACCTTTCACACGAAAACCCAACCCCTCCCCCCACCGAAAGGGGAGGAGGTGAACAATCTACCGAGGAGCCGATTTCACGAAGCCAACGAGACAAAAGCCCACCTCTCCCACCCACCAAAAAGGGAGGTGAACAATATGGCGAAGAGCCAACATCGACGGAGCCAACGAGCGAGCAAGGGGCACGAGAGCAACATAGGCGACCGACCAGTTGTCTCAAGGAGCCACACAGAGCGACCTCATCCAACTCTGAGAACACAGAGCGAAAGGGTAACTCTTTTCACATATGCCTCCCAGGACAAGCATGGCCAACATTACCGCTCATGCGCTGCCGAGTGGGGATGGAGAGAAGACGAGAGTCGACGACCCTACAAATGACCCAAGGCCACTCTTCAGGCACACCCGAACAAGCAACTCAGTTACCAACCCACCTTTCACACGAAAATCCAACCCCTCCCCCACCAAAAGGGGAGGAGGTGAACAATATAGCGAGGAGCCGATTTCACGAAGCCAACGAGACAAAAGCCCACCTCTCCAACCCACCAAAAAGGGAGGAGGTGAACAATATAGTGAAGAGCCAACATCGACGGAGCCAACGAGCGAGCAAGGGGCACGAGAGCTACATAGGCGACTGGCCAGTTGTCTCAAGGAGCCACATAGAGCGACCTCATCCAACTCTGAGAACACACAACGAAAGGGTAACTCTTTTCACATATGCCTCCCATGACAAGCATGGCCAACATTACCGCTCATGTGCTACCGAGTGGGGATGGAGAGAATATGAATGTTGACCACCCTACAAATGACCCAAGGCTATTCTTTAGGCACACCCGAACAAGCAACTCAATTACCAACCCACCTTTCACATGAAAATCCAACCCCTCCCCCCACCGAAAGGGGAGGAGGTGAAAAATATAGCGAGGAGCCAATTTCACAAAGCCAACGAGACAAAAGCACACCTCTCCAACCCACCAAAAATGGAGGAGGTGAACAATATAGCGAAGAGCCAACATCGAGGGAGCCAACGAGTGAGCAAGGGGCACGAGAGCGATATAGGCGACCAGCCAGTTGTCTCAAGGAGCCACACAGAGCGACCTCATCCAACTCTGAGAACATAGAGCGTAAGGGTAACTCTTTTCACATATGCCTCCCAAGACAAGCATGGCCAACATTACTGCTCATATGCCACCGAGTGCTGATGGAAAGAAGAAAGTCGACGACCCTAAAAATGACCCAAGGCCATTCTTTAGGCACAACTGAACAAAACAACTCAATTACCAACCCACCTTTCACACGAAAATAAAATCTGATAAGCGCACCCTCGGACAAAACGGGGCGACCCGAACGCCCTCATCCGTGCGCCCTCACTCGGGGCGACACGGAGCGCTCGCCCGAACGGACGCACATGGGAGAAAATGGCAAACGGGCTGCCCGGACGTGCAAAAGGCACCCGGGCGGTCACAGCTTAGCAAATATGGCACGGGCGCCCTCGACCCAAACGACCTGACCCGAACGGACGACCTCACCTGGCACGACCAAACGACCCGACCCGAACGGACGCCCTCACCCGGCACGAGACGGCGAGCCCACCCGAACGGGCGCACATGGGAGCAAACGGCAAACGGGCCGCCCGGACGTGCACAAGGCACCCGGGCGGTCACAACTTAGCAAATTTGACACGGGCGCCCTCGGGCCAAACGGCCCGAAACGAAAATGGATACCCTCACCGGCGCGCCCACAGACCAAACGCCCATCTGCCGCGCGACACGGCCGCGCGGCCGACTCATGCACATAGGAAGGCGAAAGGATCGAAACGACACGGGCCGCCCGGACGTGCACAAGGCACCCGGGCGGTCACAACTTGGCAAATCTGACACGGGCACCCTCGAGCCACACGACCCGACCCGAACGGACGCCCTCACCCGGCACGACACGGCGCGCACGACCAAACGGACGCACATGGGAGCAAACGGTAAACGGGCCGCCCGGACGTGCATAAGGCACCCGCGTCTGGCGAAGGCAAATCGGCATGGCGCCTTCGGGCCAAGGTCGGCACGACGGGCCGCGACCTCACAGCACGACCCCACGGCCGCCCGAACGGACGCCCTCACCCGGCACGACACGGCGCGCCCACCCGAACGGACGCACATGGGAGCAAACGGCAAACGGGCCGCCCGGACGTGCACAAGGCACCCGGGCGGTCACAACTTAGCAAATCTGACACGGGCGCCCTCGGGCCAAACGACCCCACCCGAACGGACGACCTCACAGCACGCGACATGGCGCGCCAACCGGGTGACGCCCTCACCCGGCACGACACGGCGCGCCAACCCGAACGGACGCACATGAGAGCAAACGGCAAACGGGCCGCCCGGACGTGCACAAGGCACCCGGGCGGTCACAACTTAGCAAATCTGACACGGGCGCCCTCGGTCCATACCACCCGACCCGAACGGACGCCCTCACCGATGCGACCAGAAGGCACGCAGCGGCCGGCGAACGGACCGCCCTCACCGGCAGCGACCAAGCGGCCCAGCGACCCGGACGGACGCACATGAGAGCAAACGGCAAAGCAGTACCGCCCCGGGCAGTACACAAGGCACGGCGGTCACAATAAATCGACCTGGTGCCCTAAGACCAAGCGGCCCAGGCTTAGAACGGACGCCCTCACCCGGCACGACACGGCGCGCCAACCCGAACGGACGCACATGAGAGCAAACGGCAAACGGGCCGCCCGGACGTGCACAAGGCACCCGGGCGGTCACAACAACAAATGCGACAAGCTCTCGGGCCAAACCACACGACTCGACGGATGCACCCTCCCACATTGTACCAGTCTATCAACACCCTCACCCGGTCGACCTGCGGACGCTAGACCAAGGACGCACATGGGAGCAAAAGCTCTTCCGAGCGCCGGACGTGCACAATGCACCCGGGCGGTCACAACTTAGCAAATCTAACACGGGCGCCCTCGGGCCAAACGACCGGACCCGACCCAAACGGATGCCCGCGCCCGGCACACCCACCCGAACGGACGCCTTCGTGCTGCACAACCAAACGACCCGACGCGAACGGCCGCCCTCACCCGGCACGACCAAACGACCCGACCCGAACGGACGCCCTCACCCGGCACGACCAAACGACCCGACCCGAACGGACTCACATGGGAGCAAACGGCAAACGGGCCGTCCAGACGTGCACAAGGCACCCGGGCGGTCACAACTTAGCAAATCTGACACGGGTGCCCTCAGGTCAAACGACCCGACCCCACCCGAACGGATGCCCTCACCCAGCACGACCGAACGACCCAACCCGAACGGATGCCCTTACCCAGCATGACCGAACGACCCGACCCGAAAGGACGCCCTCACCCGGCACAACCGAACAACCCGACCCGAATGGACGCCCTCAACCAGCATGACCGAACGACCCGACCAAACGGACGCACATGGGAGCAAACGGCAAACGGGCCGCCCGGACGTGCACAGGGCACCCGAGCGGTCACGACTTAGCAAATCTGACACGGGCGCCCTCGTGCCAAACGACCCGACCCGACCCGAATGGACGCCCTCACCCGACACGACCGAACGACCCGACCCGAACGAACGCCCTCACCCGGCACAACCGAACGACCCAACCCGAACGGACGCCCTCACCCGGCCCGACCGAACGACCTGACTCGAACGGACGCCCTCACCTGGCATGACCGAACGACCCGACCAAACAGACGCACATGGGAGCAAACGGAAAATGGGCCACCCGGACGTGCAAAAGGCACCCGAGCGGTCACAACTTAGCAAATCTGACACGGGTGCCCTCCGACCAAACGGCCCGACCCGAACGAACGCCCTCACCCGGCACGACCGAACGACCCGACCCGAATGGACGCCCTCACCCGGCACAACCAAACGACCCAACCAAATGGACGCACATGGGAGCAAACGGCAAACGGGCCGCCCGGACGTGCACAAGGCACCTGGGCGGTCACGACTTAGCAAATTCTGACACGGGCGCCCTGGGGCCAAATGACCCGACCGGACCCGAACGGATGCCCTCACTCGACACGACCGAACGACCCGACCTAAACGGACGCCCTCACCCGGCACGACCGAACGACCAGACTCGAACGGACACCCTCACTCGGCACGATCGAGCGACTCGACCCGAACGGACGCCCTCACCCAGCACGACCAAACGACCCGACCAAATGGACACACATGGGAGCAAACGGTAAACGGGCCGCCTGGACGTGCACAAGGCACCCGGGCGGTCAGAACTTAGCAAATCTGACACCGGCGCCCTCGGGCCAAACAACCCGACCCGACTCGAACGGATGCCCTCACCCTGCACGCCCACCCGAACGGATGCCTTCGGGACAAACAACCCGACCCGACCCGAACAGACGTCCTCACCTGGTACGACCAAACGAACCGACCCGAATGGACGCCCTCACCCGGTGCGGCCGACCAAACGGACGCACATGGGAGTAAACGGCAAACAGGCCGCCCGGACGTGCACAAGGCACCCGAGCAGTCACAACTTAGCAAATCTGACACGGGCGCCCTCGGGCCAAACAACCCGACCCGACCCGAACGGACGCCCTCACCTGGCACGCCCACCTGAACGGACGCCCTCGTACCAAACGACCTGAACCGACCCGAACAGACGCCCTCACCCAGCACGACCAAACGACTCTACCCGAACGGACGCCCTCATACGGCACGCCCACCCGAACGGATGCCCTCTGGCCAAACGACCCGACCCGACCCGAACGGACGCCCTCACCCGGCACGCCAACCTGAACGGACGCTCTCGGGCCAAACGACCCGACCTGACCCAACCCGAACGGATGCCCTCACCCGGCACGACCAAACGACCCGACCCGAATGGACGCACTCACCCGGCACGACCAAACAACCTAACGAAACGGACGCACATGGGAGCAAACGGCAAGCGGGCTGCCTGGACGTGCATAAGGCACCCGGGCGGTCACAACTTAGCAAATCTGACACGGGCGCCCTCCGCCCGGCACGACTGAATGACCCGACCCGAACGGACGCCCTCACCCGACACGACCGAACGACCCGACCAAACGAACGCACAAGGGAGCAAACGGAAAACGGGCTGCCCGGACGTGCACAAGGCACCCGGGCGGTCACAACCTAGCAAATCTGACACGGGCGCCCTCTGACCAAACGTCCTAACCCGAACGGATGCCCTCACCCGGCACGACCGAATGACCCGACCCAAACGGACGCCCTCACCCGGCACGACCAAACGACCCGACCAAACGGACGCACATGGGAGCGAACGGCAAACGGGCCGCCCAGATGTGCACAAGGAACCTGGGCGGTCACGACTTAGCAAATCTGACACGAGAGCCCTCGAGCCAAACGACCCGACCCGACCCGAACGGATGCCCTCACTCAACATAACCGAACGACCCGACCCGAACGGACGCCCTCACCCTGCACGACCGAACGACCCGACCCGAACAGACACCCTCGCCCGGCACGATTGAGCGACCCGACCCGAACGGACGCCCTCACCCGGCACGACCAATCGACCCGACCAAACGGACGCACATGGGAGCAAACGGTAAACGGGCCGCCCGGACGTGCACAAGGCACCCGGGCGGTCACAACTTAGCAAATCTAACATGGGCGCCCTCGGGCCAAACGACCCGACCCGACCCGAATGGACGCCCTCACCCTACACGCCCACCCAAACAGACGCCTTCGGGCCAAATGACCCGACCCGACCCGAACGAATGCCCTCACCCGGCACGACCAAACGACCCAACTCGAACGGACGCCCTCACCCTGTGCGCCCGACCAAACGGACGCACATGGGAGAAAACAGAAAACGGGCCACTCAGATGTGCACAAGGCACCCAGGCGGTCACAACTTAACAAATCTGACATGGGCGCCCTCGGGCCAAATGACCCGACCTGACCCAAACGGACACCGTCACCCGGCACACCCACCCGAACGGATGCCCTCGTGCCAAATGACCCGACTCGACCCGAACGGACGCCCTCACCCGGCACGACCAAACAACCCGACCTGAACGGACGCCCTCACACGGCACGCCCACCCGAACGGACGCCCTCTGGCCAAACGACCCGACCCGACCCGAACGGACGCCCTCACCCAGCACGCCCACCCGAACGGACGCTCTCGGGCCAAACGACCCAACCCAACCCGAACGGATGCCCTCGGGCCAAATGACCCGACCCAACCCGAACAACCGAATGAATGCCCTCACCCGGCACGACCAAACGACCCGACCCGAACGGACGCCCTCACCCGGCACACCCACCCGAACGGACGCCCTCGGGCCAAATGACCCGACCCGACCCGAACGACCGAACGGATGCCCTCGCCCGGCATGACCAAACGACCTGACCCAAACGGACGCCCTCGGGCCAAACGACCCGACCCGACATGAACGACCGAACAGACGCCCTCACCCGGCATGACCAAACGATCTGACCCAAACAGACGCCCTCACCCGGCACTCCCACCCGAACGGACGCCCTCGGGCCAAACGACCCGAACGGACGCCCTCACCCGGCACAACCAAACGACCCGACCCGAATAGACGCCCTTGGGCCAAACGACCCGACCCGACCCGAACGGACGCCCTTGGGCCAAACGACCCGACCCAACCCGAACGGACGCCCTCACCCGGCATGACCAAACGACCCGACCCGAACGGACACCCTCACCCGGCACGACCAAACGACCCGACCAAACAGACGCACATGGGAGCAAACGGCAAAGGGGCCACCCGGACGTGCACAAAGCACCCGGGCAGTCATAACTTAGCAAATCTGACACAGGCGCCCTCCAACCAAATGGCCCTACCCGAACGGACGTCCTCACCCTGTGCCACACGGCCCGCCCGACCGAACGGACGCACATGGGAGCAAATGGCAAACGGTCCGCTCGGACGTGCACAAGGCACCCGGGTGGTCACAACTTAGCAAATCTGATACGGGCGCCCTCGGCCCAAACGACCCGACCCGAACGCATTTGGCTAGGCGCCCTCACCCCGCGCGACAGGGCGCGCCCGACCCAACCCGAACGCATTTGGCCCGGCACCCTCACTCGGCGCGCCCGACCCGACCCGAACGCGTTTGGCCCAGCACCCTCACTCGGCGCGCCCGACCCGACCCCGACGCGTTTGGCCCGATGCGCCTGACTCGACCCAAACACCTTTGGCCGGGCGCCCTCACCCAGCACGCCCGACCCGACCCGAACGCGTTTGGCTAGGCGAGTCGGGTGACCCACGACAGGGCGCCTCTACACGAACTGCACGACAGTGCGGAAGCCATTCCGGGAGCGTCCGGAGTCGGAATTGAGTGCCGTAAATTGCAGAATGTGCGTATTGACCGGCTGCATCTAACCGTATAGTTGGGAAGCAGATTGGACACATAGGGAGCTCGAGGGATGGTCTAAACTGATTTTTAGTGTCGATTTGAGTGACCCGGCAGCACTTGGGCAGTGTTGTGTAGGATATTCCTAAGGTGAATTCTGATGATTGTAAATGATTGATGTAGGCTAGTTTGATGGTTGACAAGCCTTAGAGCTTGGTCAAAAGGCTAACTTGCCTTGCCAAGGAGCAGAAGTGGCTTCTGCTGGATTGGAGCTTATTATTTCATATTTATGAAATGTATTATCGGTCGGACTCATTATTAACAGGGAATTGCCCCTCCCTTGTATGTATGAGCGTACTTGTGGATTGATAATTATGTTTATGTTTATTTCTTCATATCGAGAGAACCTTAGTCTATATACTTGAGTATTTGGAAAAAGAAAAAAGTACGGTAGTGCCGCACCCGTCTATAGTGTGGTTGAAAGACACCGAAGGTATAGGGGCATGACAACTAGGCACACGGGCGGTCACAAATTAGCATTTTTGATACGGCCTCCCTCACACGACCCGACCCGAACACGTTTCCTTGGGCGCCCTCACACGGCACGACCTGACCCGCCCTAACGAAGGCACAAAGGAGCAAACGGCAATCGGGTCGCACGAATGTGCACAAGGCACAGGGGCAGTCACAACTTAGTATTTTTTATACGGCCTCCCTCACACGACCCGACCTGAACACATTTCCTTGGGCGCCCTCACACGGCATGACCTGACCCGCCCGAACGAAGGCACAAGGGAGCAAACGGAAAACGGGTCGCACGAACGTACACAAGGCACACGAGCAGTCACAACTTAGCATTTTTTATACGGCCTCCCTCAGACAGCACGACTCGACCCGACCCGAATGAACGAAGGCACAAGGGAGAAAATCGGAAACTGGTCGCGCGAACGTGCACAAGGCACGTGGGCGGTCACAACTTAGCATTTTTTATACGGCCGCCCTCACACGACCCGACCCGAACGCGTTTCCTTGGGCGCCCTCACGCGACCCGACCCGACCGAACGCGTTTCCCTGGTCGAAGGTATGCATCCCATAGTGCATCAAAATCAAGACCAGTCTCGATCTCAGTTCCTCAGTGAACCAGATACTGCAAGATCATTGTAGTATGAAGCCTCCAATGAATGAAACTCCACCATGAACTCCCACGCATCATCCTATCCAAAGCGTTGGAAAGCATACTTGTATTGCCCGCGAGTGCCACCACAAGTTGTTCTCACCCTGCAAGTCATATGAATGTGCTCGTAGGCTGCTCATCCAACCAATGTCTTGTTGCTCAAAGTGAACAACGTCTATCAGCCCATCTATAAAAGATCTCCATGTAGCACCAACAATCGATCATGCTCAGCATATTCCTTCTTGACACTCCTCCATGATGCTCATAAGTGGGCACCCAGTAAGTGCACCTACATAATGTCTCCACATAATGTCCTGCCATGCCCTCGTGTCAATGTACATGACTTTGGTTGCCCACGTGTCCATCAAGAGTAGACTCGCCTCAACCCTAGTCACCATCATGTGTATAGTGTACAGGTTAAGTGCCCTCGGTCACTTCTACCATCACCATCATGGGTACTCCCTCCAAGGCTTCTCCCCCACTAAAGGTGCACCAAGAGTTCCTTCTTGGTTGTAAGCCATGAAGAAGTCTACCCAGACAATGTGCCCTACCACCAAGGCAGTCCATGAGTCATGCCGGGCACCTAGCCAGTTTCCATGTGGCTAAGCATGACCCGTATCTATCATAGAGATCATCAAGTTCCACCCTTGTCACGGGAATTTGAACCTACTAGAGCGAGGTCACAAATTTCCCTATCAAGGCCTACAACAAGAAATGCTCTCCTTGCTTCTCCAATGTACAAGGTTCCATCATAGTCATCCGAGGAAAGGTCCTCCATGGTATTGGAAAAGAAGTCATCTTCTTTCCCATCCCTGCATACGGTCCATCTCCCAGATGCTCAATTGAAACACGAGCCATGTCTTCATGAAGAATCTCTAAGCAAGTGTCCTCCGTCCTCATCAATGTCTGCAATGCTTCCGATCCTAGTACCGCCTGCTCATAAAGTTCCTCCTCGATCATTGTCACTTCTGCAACATTTTCATGTGGTTCATCCCCCAATGCCTGCAATGTGCTTGGTCCAAGTTCAACTTGTTCCACGATTTCTTCCTCGATCAAATCCGCATCCTCAAAATCCTCCCCAGAATCATCCATCGCTGATGCTTGCGATGTGCTTGGCCCTGGTCCAACCTGTTCATCAAGTTCTTCCTCGACTTCTACCACATCTGCAACATCCTTGTGAGAATCGTCCACTATCAATGCTTGTAATGTGCTTGGTCCTGGTCCAACTTGTTCATCAGCTTCTTCCTTGACTTCAATCACATCTACAACATCCTTTGGTTCGGCCACAGTGGGCTTCATGCCACCATGCTTCATCTTTCCAAGGTCTCTAAGCTTGAGAAGCTTATCAAGTAACTTCCTTCGCTCTTCTTCCACCTTGTTCATTTCTGCTTGGAGAATTCTCACTTTCTTCATAAGTCGAAACATTTCATCTTTTCTCATGCCAGATGTCCTCCTCTTGCATAATGTATCAATGTTCCAACTCGCCTCATCAAACTCCTTTTCTACTTCCTTCGACTTCTCTTTAATTTCTTTGAATTTCATTTCCAATGAAACAAACTCATCCATCAAGCTTCAATACCACCTGCAACACTGCAACGGTATCCCTGTTCAATAATAATAATAATAAAAGCCACAAAAATGTAGCTCTGATACCAACTGTCACGCCCTTATACCTGTGGTAGTCTCCCAACCGCTCTATAGACGGGTGCGGCACTACCTTATTTTTCTCTTTTCAAATAATCAATAAGTAGACTACGCCTAACTCAACACTTGTTTAATTAATCTTCCAAAGTGCTCCTGTGCGGAAATAAAACAGCAATAAACATCAATATCAAACCACATGAACGCCCATACATTCAAGGGAGGGGAAAATCCCGTTAATAAGTCTGCCCAATATTATGCTTCAATAAATATGTACAATCTGCAATAACTATACAGCGAAGCCTCCATAAACCATTTATGCTTCTTGCCAAATGTGCTTGTACCTGGGTCTAGCCTTAACAGCCTTCCAACAGTGGCAAAACTCAAAGGAATCCTGAAATTCTCTTCAACATGTTTCGAAGTCCTGCGAATTCTCGTTCGGAAAGGCCACTGGTCACAGATACCCTGGTGAGACTCCCGAATGAGCTCGTACGCGTATTACCTGGGGTCATGGTCTACACGTTTCCCCGAACGTAACCGAATCGACCCGACCTAACCCGACCCCCGCGCTATGTCACCGTACTCAAACACCTGCTCCGCACGTCCGAACATGGGCGTCGTCGCACGAACCTCGGCTCCGAATCGAACGCGCCCCGCCCCGAACACCGTTTTTGCACACGTCTCCGCGAAAGGAACCCAACTCGACCATGCATCAAACACTCGCACCGCATGCACCCCCGCGAAGGAACCCGACTTCCTGACTCGCGGTGAACGCGCCGAATGGGTTTACCCGACTCGACCTGCACTCCATTTCCTACTATGGCTTCGCTCCACCCTCGCTTTAGGACACCTGCGTTATCTTTTAACAGATGTGTCGCCCCAGCCAAACTCCCCACCTGACAATGTCTTCCACCCGGATCGACCCGCCGAAACGTGCCTTAAGGCCAAAAACAGGGGCAGTGCCCCGTCTCCGCCCCACGGAATAAGTAAAATAACGTTAAAAGTAGTGGTATTTCACTTGCGCCGAAAACGGCTCCCACTTATTCTACACCCCTCAAGTCATTTCACAAAGTCGGACTAGAGTCAAGCTCAACAGGGTCTTCTTTCCCCGCTGATTCTGCCAAGCCCGTTCCCTTGGCTGTGGTTTCGCTAGATAGTAGATAGGGAAAGTGGGAATCTCGTTAATCCATTCATGCACGTCACTAATTATATGACGAGGCATTTGGATACCTTAAGAGAGTCATAGTTACTCCCGCCGTTTACCCGCGCTTGGTTGAATTTCGTCACTTTGACATTCAGAGCACTGGGCAGAAATTGCATTGCGTCAGCATCCGCAGGGACCATCACAATGATTTTTTTTAATTAAACAGTCGGATTCCCCTTGTCCGTACCAGTTCTGAGTTGATTGTTCGCCGCCTAGGGAAAAGCCCCCGCGAGGGGGCATTCTATGCCCGTAGCCCAATCGGCACGCGACTGCCTACCCTCGCCACGAGAGCAGCTCGGGCAGACTACCAACAGTCCACGAGCTGAGGGCGTAGACCCCTAGGCCCAGCCCTTAGAGCCAATCCTTTTCCCAAAGTTACGGATCCGTTTTGCCGACTTCCCTTACCTACATTGTTCTATTGACCAGAGGCTGTTCACCTTGGAGACCTGATGCGGTTATGAGTACGACCGAGCATGAACGGTACTCGGACCTCCAGATTTTCAAGGGCCGTTGAGGGCGCACCGGACACCGCAAGACGTGCGGTGCTCTTCCAGCTACTGGACCCTATCTCTGGGTGAACCGATTCCAGGGTGGGCAAGCTGTTAAAAAGAAAATATAACTCTTCCCGGGGCCCCCGACGACATCTCTGAATTTCCTAACGTTGCCGCCCGCCGCCATGTCCCGGTTCGGGAATATTAACCTGATTCCCTTTCGATGCTCGTGCAGAGTGCACCCTTGATACAAGGCTTCCCCACTTCAGTCTTCAAAGTTCTCATTTGAATATTTTCCGATCCACCCAAGCTCACGCCCGAGGTTTCTCAATGACCCCCGCGTCCTCCTACTCATCAAAGCCAGGCAATTGCTCCGACGGTCGAGTATAGGTTGCGCGCTTCAGCGCCATCCATTTTCGGGGCTAGTTGATTTGGCAGGTGAGTTGTTACACACTCCTTAGCGGATTTCGACTTCCATGACCACCGTCCTGCTTTCTTAATCAACCAACACCCTTTGTGGGATCTAGGTTAGCGCGCAATTCGGCACCGTAACTCAACTTTCGGTTCATCCCGCATCGCCAGTTCTGCTTACAAAAAATGGCCCACTTGGAGCTCTCGATTCCATGGCACGGCTCAATGGAGCAGTCGCACCCTCTTACCTATTTAAAGTTTGAGATTAGGTCGAGGGTGTTATGCCCTCGATGCCTCTAATCATTTGCTTTATCCGATAAAACTCGCGCGTGAGCTCCAGCTATCCTGAGGGAAACTTCAGAGGAAACCAGCTACTAGATGGTTCGATTAATCTTTCGCCTCTATACCCAAGTCAGACGAACGATTTGCACATCAGTATCGCTACGAGCCTCCACCAAAGTTTCCTCTGGCTTCGCCCTGCTCAGGCATAGTTCACCATCTTTCGGGTCCCAACAGGTGTGCTCGCACTCGAACCCTTCGCAGAAGCTCAAGGTCGGTCGACGATGAACCCCCCGCAAAGACGGGATCTCGCCCGTCAGCTTCCTTGTGCCTCGCAGGTTTTCAAACCCACCGACTCGCACACATGTTAGACTCCTTGGTTCGTGTTTCAAGACGCGCCGAATGGAAAGCCCGCTAACCAACACCACGAGCACGCAGGTGCACATGGCCCACCACAAGGGCGCGCGCTTCGTCCCTCGATCACCGCACCGGAAAACCGACAGGAAATACTCCACCCGCGCTTGTGACGATGCAGCAGCCCGTGTTGGTTTTCACCTCAAGTCGAGCGGCGGACCAGCCTGAGCCGTTCCACATCCGACCGAGACGCATCGACAGCCTCCATCCGCTTCCCTCCCGACAATTTCAAGCACTCTTTAACTCTCTTTTCAAAGTCCTTTTCATCTTTCCCTCGCGGTACTTGTTCGCTATCGGTCTCTCACCCGTATTTAGCCTTGGACAGAATTTACCACCCAATTAGGGCTGCATTCCCAAACAACCCGACTCGTCGACAACGCCTCGTGATGCGGCAGGGTCCCGGCCCGACGGGGCTGTCACCCTCTCAGGCGCCCCCTTCCAAGGGACTTGGCCCGGGTCCGCCGCTGAGGACGCTTCTACAGACTACAATTCAGGCGATGCTACCACCCGATTTTCATGCTGGGCTCTTCTCGGTTCGCTTGCCTCTACTAGGGGAATCCTTGTAAGTTTCTTTTCCTCCGCTTAATTATATGCTTAAACTCAGCGGGTGTTCTCGTCTGAGCTGAGGTCGCAAGTTGGAGCTAAATCCGCCCTACCCAATGGGAGGACAAGAGAGAGCAAAGAAAGTTCCAGGGATGCCACATAAAGCCCGCATCAGCTTACGCCGACTGCCCAACCAAGGGGACAAGATCACCACTTGCCGATGCACGCCATGAAACATCGCCTGCCACATTTCAGCCAACCGCACCGCATTAGGCACAGACGACCACCTCCGCTGCTCCCTAGCATATTGCAAGGAGCGCGTTTGATTGTGATGCGACGCCTAGACAGACGTGCCCTCGACCGAAGCCTCGGGCCCAAATTGCGTTCAAAAACTCGATGATTCACGGGATTCTGAAATTCACACTAAGTATCGCATTTCGCTACGTTCTTCATCGTAACAAGAGCTAGGATATCCGTTACCGAGAGTCGTTTCCGTGTGTTACCAAAATATCGCACCCCCATGAGCAATGGCTAAAAGCCAACCCAACGTACAATGCGTCGCAACAAGCCCCCTTCCCCCTCAAGACAACCGCACTCCATAACCCACTCACCAAAGGGGAGGGGCTCAAACAAGCAAGAAGAGTTGCTTTCCAAACCCTGTGCCTTTTCAAAAAGGGTAGAATTGTAAAGAACGATGACCGAGAAGGACTAGGGTGGCCACCCTGAAACTCGTACTTCTTTTTGTCCTTCATGAACATCAAGCCCACTACAAATCCCCCTTTTTTCTCCGTAAATATGGGGGTCGGAACGAGGAAAGTAAGAAAAACACATGAAAGAAAGAGAAAAAAAAATTTATGCCCACTCAAAGGAGGAGGCCCAAACAGATAACAAACACTTCGCGAGCCCCGCGCCCTCGCAAAAGGGGGGGAATTGCAAGGAACGACAATCGAAAAGGACTAGGGTGGCCAACCCAGGAGCTCGCACTACCTTTCATCCTTTGCGAATGCCAATCCTCAACGATTCACCCTTTTCTCCGTAAAGCTAGGGGCCGAAAGGAGGAAGAGAAAAAAGCAACCCAAAAAGAGAAAAGAAACAAGAGAACCAAAACATGGCCGAGGCTCAAACACAAAAAAGGCTTTTAAGGCCCCGTGCCCTCGCAAAAAGGCAAGAACTGCACAAATCGACGACCGAGAAGGACTAGGGCGGCCACCCCAGTAGGAACTCGCACTGCTTTTTCATCCTTTCGAAAACGTCAAAATCCACGGCAATCCCACCTTTTCTCTGTAAATCTAGGGGGAACAAAATGAATCACAAGGGGAGGCTCAAACACAGTACAATATTTTCCAAGCCCTGTGCCTTGGAAAAACAGGGGGGAACTGCAAGGAACAACGACCGAGAAGGACTAGGGTAGCCAACCCGGAAGTTTGCACTGCTTTTCATCCTTCTCCAACACCGACCCACAACAATTCTCGCTTTTATCCATAAAGTTGGGGACTGGAAGGGAAGAAAACGATGACAGGAAAGAAAGAAAAACCTAGCATTACCCACCATAACACTCGCGACAAAAATCCAATTTGAGAGAAAGGGGGCCAAATTTCAAGCAACGCTAGCTAGAAAAACAGAGGGCCACCGCCGCGTGAGGGGGCGTTGGCTTAACCAAAAAGAAGGAAAACATGGCACCCAATCAAAAGCATCCCACGTTTTCGCACCCTTCCACATACTACATTGCGACGCAACATCCTTTCTATCTACACGACATAACAAGTGACAATCAAACAACCAAGCAGAGACAAGCCACAACCTAAACTTGACCACTAGAAAATCCGAGGGCCCCGACGAGACAAATGCCTAGAGCACGTTACTACTGAGAGGTAAACGACCCCACAAGGCTTCAGACAAAAAATGCAATAATAGCAAACCCACCCCGCTATTGCACCTGTTAGAACACCTAATCCTCATGGGTAGGTGTAGAATATGAAAAGTCACAATGGAGTCCAAGTGACCTTGGAATGTGAAACCAAGAGTCACACCATTGTACTATAAATGTACATATTTGTATAATGGAAAATAAGAAAGCCTCACGCTTATCTTTCATTGTGTGTTGAGTCTTGTGTGTGTGCATTCTTCTTCCTCATACACCATGTGTGTGCTTCAACATGGTGTTTAACATGGTATAAAAGCAGGCGATTTCTGGCCCTGCTCCAAATTGAGTGAGCCATTTGTGTCTATGGCCTGTGCATATCTGCATTTTTGCAGCATTTAGAGAGTTTTTGCAGCAGTGCTTTTGCAGGATTCAGAAGTGTTTTGAAGAGGAGCAGCATTCAAATCCTTGGCAGCATTCAGAAATTGGTTTGGAGACACAGCCTTGTGCATCTGAAGGTTTTCTCACTGCTTATTTTTCCATTGAAAAATCTCTGCATTTTAAATTCTGCACCATTTTGAGCTGCTGGAAAATAGTTTAAAGAGGGTTTCTGAAGAAGTTTTTGGCTTTTATTAGAAAAATTTGTGAGTTTTTTACTGGAGAAATTATGCCACATTTCCTGAGAAATATTTCTGGGTTTTACTGTTGAAATAATCTGGAAAATTCTGCAATTTTGGATTTCTCTGCTGCTAGAAAAATTTTACTGCTGCCTTCATTCCTGCATTTTGTCCATTCTGATGTGTATTCAAAAGAAAAGTTCTGCTGCTGTTTTTAAAGTCTTGAGCTTCAAATTTCTCTACTCTGCTGTATAAAATATATATATATATATATATATAAAATAAAAAAAATAAAAAAAATCTCTGCCTCTCGGCCTCCCCAAACCTCTTCCTCAACATTCAAACCTGCGCTTCATACAACGCTGCTCTCATCTACGCCTGCATTTACGCTCTCAACGCACTCCACCATCGCTCGACATTCTCACTGTCTTACCCTCAAATCCCACTTCAGTCCCCATCGCTCCTATCCAAACACGCCCCCCTCCTATCTGCAACTCCACACGCCTCCCCCTGCAACCACCCGCCTTACAGCTTCATCACACTCCCTTACTACCGAACACGGCCTATCCACGCAGTCTCCAATACCCCGCCCTCACAAATGCTCATCTTCCTCATACACCATGTGTGTGCTTCAACATGGTGTTTAACAGCACCCCTCCGTGTACAGGACACCCGACAACCTTTCCAGCCAAAAATTCAAGGGGGCCCGAACAACCGAAACTCCAAAGAGGAGTTATCACAGGCTGACACACAATGCTGGATAAAGCCCAGGGCCACAAATATTCCGGCGGTGCAACGTCACACCCTAAAAAGAGGGAATCCCACAAAGCGCACATCACAACGCTATTGCAACAATCGACACATCCAAAACATTAACATGCTACTCATTCCCAGGTTCATTATCCTCCCGGTTGTTATACAATATTAGTGTTTCATACTACCCATTGCCAAGTTCATTATCCTCCAGTCATTACTTGCAAAGGTTCATTATCCTCCTGGTTGTTACCTACAATATTAGAGTTTCATTTGTGTTTCTTCATGTGTCACTGGAATTTAATACATATCCCCACAAACGATCTTTCATATATTTTAAATTAATGTGCCACACCATTTAAATATGTGAAAGACGCATAAATTTTAAATTTGTAAATTTGTTTTATTTATTATTATTTTTAAATACAAATATGATGTTTTCATAAAAGAGTTAAGGTCACAATGTACGTTTCCTTGGAGTTATAAAAATAATTTGCGACAGTGACACCAGCCAGTCTAGCTTAGTTAGTAGAGCGCAAGGCTCTTAACCAGTGGCGTTACCTTGATTTTTTATTTTATGCCTGGAGGCTAACCAGTGTTACATTTTTAATTTGAAAATATATATTTTTAAATTTCCTATGATTGAACCCGCAGTGGTGTTGGCTTTATCTGTGGAAAAGAAAAATCTAAAGCCTCTAAATTTAGCCTAGGTATTTTACTGTGGGCGCCATCTATCTCTACACGAAGAATCGAGCCTTCTCGATCCTATGAAAGCTATTACATGCAGTACACTTGCTTGGATAATGGGAAGAGCTTGGAGAAACTACAGGAAAACTACAGGGAAGCACGAAGAACAGAAAGAAAGTCTACAACTATGAGTCTCGAGGCCCATTAGAAACTGTTGTTACGACGCGGAAGAATCTGGCGGATTTTTTCGGCTTGGTCAGAGGCTCCAGGGTTTACAACCAAGAAGTTAGCGAGAGACTTGGTAAGAGGAATCCGCAGAGTGTCCTCCATGACTACGATTTTTGTCCAAGACGAGCACTTGAAGTACTAAGCTATTGCATCTACGAGTTTACCCAGGTAGCAAATTTTTTGACGAAAAAACCTCCTACGAATTGCAGAAAGATTGTTCGAAGAAAGTCGAAGAATTTTTTTTTGATTCGCGCGATTGTGAAGCTAAAACTAGCGCCAATGCGCCAAAACAAAGGATTGGCGCGAGAAGGCAAGCCATACCCGCGTTAAAGTTTTTTTTTTTTAGTCGCGACTGTTAAGAGTCGCGACCGCGCCAGATTGTGTTGAAGTTTTTTATGCTGCGTTTTTAATTAGTCACGACTGTTCAGAGTCGCGATCGCGCTAGTCTGCATTAAAGTTTTTTTTAATTAGTCGCGAATGTTCAGAGTCGCGACCGCGCCAGTTTGCGTTAAAGTTTTTTTTTTTTTAATTAGTCGCAACCGTGCCAGTCTGTGTTACAGTTTTTTATGCTGCATTTTTAATTAGTCGCGACTAGTCAGAGTCGGGACCACACCAGTCTACGTTAAAGTTTTTTTTAATTACTCGCGACTGTTCAGAGTCACGACCGCGCCAGTCTGATTTAAAGTTTTTTTTTTAATTAGTCGCGTATGTTCAGAGTCGCGGCGACCGCGCCGGTCTGCGTTAGAGTTTTTTGTGCTGCGTTTTTAATTAGTCGCAACTGTTCAGAGTCACGACCACGCAAGTCTGCGTTAATTTTTTTTTAATTAGTCGCGACTGTTTAGAGTCGCGACCGTGCCAGTCTGCGTTAAAGTTTTTTTTTAACTAGTCGCGACCGCGCCAGTCTGCGTTAAAGTTTTTTTTTATTTGGGCGCGACTGTTCAAAGTCGCGACAGCGCCAGTCTACGTTGAAGTTTTTTATGCTACATTTTTAATGAGTCACGACTATTCAGAGTCGCGACCGCGCCAGTCTGTGTTAAAGTTTTTTTTAATTAGTCACGACTGTTCAGAGTCGCGACCACGCCAGTCCGCTTTAAAGTTTTTTTTTTAATTAGTCGCGACTGTTCAGAGCCGCGACCACGCCAGTCTGCGTTAGAGTTTTTTAAGCTACGTTTTTAATTAGTCGTGACTGTTCAGAGTCGCGACCGTGCCAGTCTGCTTTAAAAAAATTTATGCTGCGTTTTTAATTAGTTGTGACTCATCAGAGTGGCGACCGCGCCAGTCTGCGTGAAAGTTTTTTTTAATTAGTCGCGACTGAGCAGAGTAGTGACCGCGCCAGTCTGCATTGAAGTTTTTTATGCTACCTTTTTAATTAGTCGCGACTGTTGAGAGTCGCGACCGCGCTAGTCTGCGTGAAAGTTTATTTTAATTAGTCGCGACTGATCAGATTCACGACCGCACCAATCTGTGTTAAATTTTTTTTTAATTAGTCGCGACTGTTTAGAGTCGTGAGCACGCCAGTCTGCGTTAACTTTTTTTATGCTGTGTTTTTAATTAGTCGCGACTGTTCAGATTCCCGACCGCGCCAGTCTGTGTTAAAGTTTTTTATGCTGTGTTTTTAATTAGTCGCGACTGTTCCGAGTCGTGACCACGCCAATTTGCGTTAGAGTTTCTTATGCTTCGTTTTTAATTAGTTATGATTGTTCAGAGTCGCGACCGCACCATTCTGCGTTAAAGTTTTTTTTAATTAGTCGCGACAGTTCAGAGTCGCAACCGCGCCAGTCTGCGTTAAAGTTTTTTTTTTTAATTAGTCGCGACTATTCAGATTCGTGACCGCGCCAGTCTGCGTTAGAGTTTCTTATGCTTCATTTTTAATTAGTCGCGATTGTTCAGAGTCGCGACCGCACCAGTCTGCGTTAAAGTTTTTTTTTAATTAGTCGTGACTGTTCAGAGTCGCGACCACGCCAGTCTGCGTTAAAGTTTTTTTTTTAATTAGTCGCGATTGTTCAAAGTCGCGACCGCGCATGTCTAGGTTGAATTTTTTTATGCTACGTTTTTAATTAGTTGCGATTGTTTAGAGTCCCGACCACGCCAGTTTGCATTAAAGTTTTTTTTTTCTTTTTTTTTTCTTTTTTTTTTTTTTTAATAATTCGTCGCAACTGTTCAGAGTCGCGACCGCGCCAGTCTGCGTTAAAGTTTTTTTTAATTAGTCGCGACTGTTCAGAGTCGCGACCACGCCAGTCTACGTTAGAGTTTTTTATGCTGCGTTTTTAATTAGTCGAGTCGCGACCATGCCAGTCTGTGTTAAAGTTTTTTTTTAATTAGTCGCGATAGTTCAGAGTCACGATCGCACCAGTGTGCGTTAAAGTTTTTTTTAATTAGTCGCGACCACGCCAGTCTGCGTTGAATTTTTTTATGCTGCGTTTTTAATTAACAAAAGAACATGTGAAATAGTTGAAGAAAAGGAACTACAGTTAAATAACATTTCCTTATGAATTAATTAAAAACTAATCTTACAATGTGGTTTATAACCAAGAGCTTAAAAGACCCATATTATAAATAGAACAAAAAAACAGTCGACTGAAGGCTTTCGACCTTACCCATTTTAATACTACAATCAGGTCATAAGGGTAATATTCTGAATATTTTTCCATGGTGGAAACTAAAGAAGAAACCCTGTTGTGTTTATCTTCAACGTGAGAAGAAGCTACACACATAAGAAATAGCCAGGGAGTTCAAGAGCATCTGACCTGTAAGGTGGAAAATGAACTCATTAGAGACTAGATAGTTTTGTATTGGGTATGAATAAAAACACTTTTAAACTCTAAGAAACTATGAGTACCTAAGAAATCCTCGAAAAAATGAAATATTAGTTACAAATTATCAAAAGATAAATAGTATTACATATGAAGCAAGGAAAGGTCCAAAAAATTGTCATACCTAAAGGGAAAATTAAGGATGACAGATCATAATTTCTACCTGTGACTGAGAAAATATTCGGTCAGAAATGTTTTCACAAAATACCCAAGTAACCAAATTGAATAGGGTGAAAACCCTGAGAAATGAGTGAATTTTAGCTGCAAGCTAAGCATTGGCATACACGGTTGTAGTAAAAGAATTATGCCAAGAATTACTACTGACTATACCAAACTCATGGTACATTAGGGTTTCAAAACCCTAATGAAAGAAGTAATCAAGTGACATAAATAAATTTCCGTGGGTTTTCTTTTAAAAGAAAAAGAAAAAATAAAAAAATCACCTTTGAATGTGATCCTCTGCCTAAATGACAAAGTGATTGATGCTACATTTCCATAATGGAACTGTATACAAAAAGGATCAATGGTTATTTCAAAAACCTTGTATATATATCCGACCAAAATAAGTTTCATACAAAGAAAAATTAAGAAGAAACAAGCTAGAGGCAGCTGCAGTCCCTGCCATGCAAGTGAAAGGAGATTTCTTGTGGGGCAATAATAATGATGGCAGCGGTAGTCGTTGGGCCAAATTATTCTGGTCGCTGGGACAAATTATACTTGCAGAAAGGTAACCAGTTAAAAAATTTCAATTTTTTTATAAAGTCATAATCATCATTGAAAGTAAATTCACTTATTTAATTTTTATAACATTTTTATAAATGCGTAATGATCATTGAAAGTAAATTAACTGATTGAATTTTTATAAGTAAATTAAAGATGGAATCTTTATATATAAGGAATTATCACCAAATAATTAATTTATTGATCAATTAACTATCATGTTGTGTTGTTTTGGAAACGACTATATCCACTATTAAAAAGGCTGAAATAGTTTACAATATGTAATTTGGACTGCTGCCAAATTCTAACCTGTGAATGAAATCTCTTCCAAGCTCTTCATTGAAATCTCTGCCAAGCTCTTCACTTTAGTTTGAATGAAAATTTTGACATTCAACTCTTTACATATTTAATCCAAAACATGCTACTCATTCCCAGGTTCATTATCCTCTCGGTTGTTATACAATATTAGTGTTTCATACTACCCATTGCCAGGTTCATTATCCTCCAGTCATTACTTGCAAAGGTTCATTATCCTCCCGGTTGTTACCTACAATATTAGAGTTTCATTTGTGTTTCTTCATGTGTCACTGGACTTTAATACAAATCCCCACAAACGATCTTTCATATATTTCAAATTAATGTGGGCGCCATCTATCTCTACACGAAGAATCAAGCCTTCTCGATCCTATGAAAGCTATTACATTCAGTACACTTGCTTGGCTACTGGGAAGAGCTTGGAGAAACTACAGGAAAACTACAGAGAAGCACGCAGAACATAAAGAAAGTCTGCAACTGTGAGTCTCGGGGCCCATTAGAAACTGCTGTTATGACGCGGAAGAATCTGGCGGATTTTTCCGGCTTGGTCAGAGGCTCCAAGGTCTACAACCAAGAAGTTAGCGAGAGACTTGGTAAGAGGAATCCGCAGAGTGCCCTCCATGACTACGATTTCTGTCCAAGATGAGCACTTGATGTACTAAGCTATTGCATCTACGAGTTTACCCAGGTAGCAAAATTTTTGACGAAAAAACCTCCTACGAATTTCAGAAAGATTGTTCGAAGAAAGCCGAAGAATTTTTTTTTGATTCGCGCGACTGTGAAGCTAAAACTAGCGCCAACGCACCAAAACAAAGGATTGGTGCGAGAAGGCAAGCCATACCCGCTTTAAAGTTTTTTTTAATTAGTTGCGACTGTTCAGAGTCGCGACCGCACCAGTCTGTGTTGAAGTTTTTTATGTTGCGTTTTTAATTAGTCGCGACTCTTTAGAATCACGATCGCACCAGTCTATGTTAAAGTTTTTTTTAATTAGTCGTGACTGTTCAGAGTCGCGACCGCGCCAGTTTGCGTTAAAGTTTTTTTTGTAATTAGTCACGACTGCTCAGAGTCGTGACCGCGCTAGTCTGCGTTACATTTTTTTATGCTGCATTTTTAATTAGTCGCGATTGTTCAGAGTCGCGACCGTGCCAGTCTGCGTTAATTTTTTTTTTAATTAGTCGCGACTATTCAGAGTCGCGACCGCACCAGTCTGCGTTAAAGTTTTTTTTTTTAAATTAGTCGTGTTTGTTCAGAGTCACGGCGACCACGCAAGTCTGCGTTAGAGTTTTTTGTGCTACGTTTTTAATTAGTCGCACCTGTTCAGAGTCGCAACCGCGCAAGTCTGCGTTAAAGCTTTTTTTAATTAGTCACGACTGTTCAGAGTCGTGACCGCGCTAGTCTGCGTCAAAGTTTTTTTTAACTAGTCGCGACTATTCAGAGTCGCGACTGCGCCAATCTGCGTTAAAGTTTTTTTTTTTTAATTGGGCGCGACTGTTCAGAGTCACGACAGCGCCAGTCTGCGTTGAAGTTTTTTATGCTGCATTTTTAATGAGTCGCGACTATTCAGAGTCGCGACTGTGCCAGTCTGTGTTAAATTTTTTTTTAATTAATCGTGACTGTTCAGAGTCATGACCACGCCAGTCCACGTTAAAGTTTTTTATTAATTAGTCGTGACTGTTCAGAGCTGCGACCATGCTAGTCTGCGTTGGAGTTTTTTATGCTACGTTTTTAATTAGTCGCGACTGTTGAGAGTCGTGACCGCGCCAGTCTGCGTTAAAAAATTTTATGCTGTGTTTTTAATTAGTCGCGACTGTTCAGAGTCGCGACCGCGCCAGTCTGCGTGAAAGTTTTTTTTAATTAGTCGCGACTGAGCAGAGTAGCGACCGCGCCAGTCTGCATTGAAGTTTTTTATGCTATGTTTTTAATTAGTCGCGACTGTTCAAAGTCGCGACCGCGCCAGTCTGCGTGAAATTTTTTTTTAATTAGTCGCGACTGATCAGAGTCGCTACCGCGCTAGTCTGCGTTAAAGTTTTTCTTAATTAGTTGTGACTGTTGAGAGTCATGAGCGCGCCAGTCTGCGTTAAATTTTTTTATGCTGCGTTATTAATTAGTCACGATTGTTCAGAGTCGCGATCGCGCCAGTATGCGTTAAAGTTTTTTTTTAATTACTCGCGACTGTTCAGAGTCGTGACCGCGCCAGTCTGCGTTAGAGTTTCTTATGCTTCGTTTTTAATTAGTCGCGACTGTTCAGAGTCGCAACCGCACCATTCTACGTTAAAGTTTTTTCTAATTAGTTGCGACTGTTCAGAGTCGCGACCACGCCAGTCTGCGTTAAAGTTTTTTTTAATTAGTCGCGACTGTTCAGAGTCGTGACCGCGCCAGTCTGCGTTAGAGTTTCTTATGCTTCGTTTTTAATTAGTCGCGACTGTTCAGAGTCGCGACCGCACCAGTCTACGTTAAAGTTTTTTTAATTAGTCGCGGCTGTTCAGAGTCACGACCGCGCCAGTCTGCGTTAAAGTTTTTTTTAATTAATCGCGACTGTTCAAAGTTGCGACCACACCAGTCTGCGTTGAATTTTTTTATGCTGCGTTTTGAATTAGTCGCGATTGTTCATAGTCACGACCACACCAGTCTGCATTAAAGTTTTTTTTTTTTTAATTCATCACAATTGTTCAGAGTCGCGACCATGGCAGTCTGCGTTAAAGTTTTTTTTTTTAATTAGTCGTGATTGTTTAGAGTCGCGACCGTGCCAGTCTGTGTTAGAGTTTTTTATGCTGCGTTTTTAATTAGTCAGGACTGTTCAGAGTCGCGACCTCGCCAGTCTGCGTTAAATTTTTTTTCAATTAGTCGCGACTGTTCAGAGTCACGATCACGCCAGTGTGCGTTAAATTTTTTTTTAATTAGTCGCGACTGTTCAGAGCCGCGACCACGCCAGTCTGCATTAGAGTTTTTTTTTTTTAATTAGTCGCGACTGCGCTAGTCTGCGTTAGTGTATTTTATGTTGCGTTTTTAATTAGTCGTGACTGTTCAGAGTCGCGACCGCACCAGTCTGCATTAAAGTTTTTTTTAATTAGTCGTGACTATTCAGAGTCGCGATCGCGCCAGTGTGCGTTAAAAATTTTTTTAATTAGTCGCGACCACGCAAGTCCGCGTGAAAGTTTTTTTTTTTTTTAAATTAGAGTTTTTTATGCTGCGTTTTTAATTAGTCGTGATTGTTCAAAGTCGCGACCGCACCAGTCTGCGTTAAAGTTTTTTTTAATTAGTCGCGACTGTTCAGAGTCGTGATCGCGCCAGTGTGCGTTAAAGTTTTTTTAATTAGTCGCGACCACGCCAGTCCGCGTGAATTTTTTTTTTAATTATTCACGATTGTTCAGAGCCGCGACCACGCCAGTCTGCGTTAGAGTTTTTTATGCTGCGTTTTTAATTAGTCGCAACTGTTTAGAGTCGCGACCGCGCCAGTCTGTATTAGAGTTTTTTTTAATTAGTCGCGACAGTTTAGAGTCGCGACCGCGCCAGTCTGCGTTAAATTTTTTTTTAATATGTCGCGACTGTTCAGAGTCGCGACCGCGCCAGTCTGCGTTAAAGTTTTTTTTTAATTAGTCGTGACTGTTCAGAGTAGCGACCGTGCCAGTCTGCATTGAATTTTTTTATGCTACATTTTGAATTAGTCGCGACTGTTCAGAGTCGCGACCGCGCTAGTCTGTGTGAAAGTTTTTTTTAATTAGTCGCGACTGCTTAGAGTCGCGGTAATGACAGTCTGCCTTCGAGTTTTTTTTTTTTAATTAGTCGCGACTGTTCAAAATCACGACCGCGCCAGTCTGCGTTAGATTTTTTTATGCTGCGTTTTTAATTAGTCGCGACTGATCAGAGTCGCGACCTCGCCAGTCTGCGTTAAAGTTTTTTTTAATTAGTCGCGACTGTTCAGAGTCGTGACCGCACCAGTCTGCGTTAAAGTTTTTTTTTATTAGTCACGACTGTTCAAAGTGGTGACCACGCCAGTCTGCGTTGAAGTTTTTTATGCTACTTTTTTAATTAGTCACGATTGTTCAGAGTCGCGACCGTGCCAGTCTGTATTAAAGTTTTTTTTTTAATTAGTCGCGACATAGTCGACCGGCCAGTTGTCTCAAGGAGCCACACAGAGCGACCCCATCCAACTCTGAGAACACAGAGCGAAAGGGTAACTCTTTTCACATATGCCTCCCAGGACAAGCATGGCCAACATTATCGCTCATGTGCTACCGAGTGGGGATGGAGAGAATATGAATGTTGACCACCCTACAAATGACCCAATGCCATTCTTCAGGCACACCCGAACAACGAACTCAATTTACCAACCCACCTTTCACACGAAAATCCAACCCCTCCCCCCACCAAAAGGGGAGGAGGTGAACAATATAGCGAGGAGCCGATTTCACGAAGCCAACGACACAAAAGCCCACCTCTCCAACCCACCAAAAAGGGAGGAGGTGAACAATATATCGAAGAGCCAACATCGACGGAGCCAACGAGCGAGCAAGGGGCACGAGAGCGACATAGGCGACCGGCCAGTTGCCTCAAGGAGCCACACAGAGCAACCTCATCCAACTTTGAGAACACGGAGCGAAAGGGTAACTCTTTTCACATATGCCTCCCAGGACAAGCATGGCCAACATTACCGCTCATGTGCTACCAAGTGGAGATGGAGAGAATATGAGAGTCGACGACCCTACAAATGACCCAAGGCCACTCTTCAGGCACACCCGAACAAGCAACTCAGTTACCAACCCACCTTTCACACGAAAATCCAACCCCTCCCCCAACCGAAAGGGGAGGAGGTGAACAATATACCGAGGAGCCGATTTTACGAAGCCAACGAGACAAAAGCCCACCTCTCCAACCCACCAAAAAGGGAGGAGGTGAACAATATGGCGAAGAGCCAACATCGACGGAGCCAACGAGCGAGCAAGGGGCACGAAAGCGACATAGGCGACCGGCCAGTTGTCTCAAGGAGCCACACAGAGCGACCTCGTCCAACTCTGAGAACACAGAGCGGAAGGGTAACTCTTTTCACATCTGCCTCCCAGGACAAGCATGGCCAACATTACCGCTCATGCGCTACCGAGTGGGGATGGAGAGAAGACGAGAGTCGACGACCCTAAAAATGACCCAAGGCCACTCTTCAGGCACACCCGAACAAGCAACTCAGTTACCAACCCACCTTTCACACGAAAATCCAACCCCTCTCCCCACCAAAAGGGGAGGAGGTGAACAATATAGCGAGGAGCCGATTTCACGAAGCCAACGAGACAAAAGCCCACCTCTCCAACCCACCAAAAAGGGAGGAGGTGAACAATATAGTGAAGAGCCAACATCGACGGAGCCAACGAGCGAGCAAGGGGCACGAGAGCTACATAGGCGACTGGCCAGTTGTCTCAAGGAGCCACATAGAGCGACCTCATCCAACTCTGAGAACACACAACGAAAGGGTAACTCTTTTCACATATGCCTCCCATGACAAGCATGGCCAACATTACCGCTCATGTGCTACCGAGTGGGGATGGAGAGAATATGAATGTTGACCACCCTACAAATGACCCAAGGCTATTCTTTAGGCACACCCGAACAAGCAACTCAATTACCAACCCACCTTTCACATGAAAATCCAACCCCTCCCCCCACCGAAAGGGGAGGAGGTGAAAAATATAGCGAGGAGCCAATTTCACAAAGCCAACGAGACAAAAGCACACCTCTCCAACCCACCAAAAATGGAGGAGGTGAACAATATAGCGAAGAGCCAACATCGAGGGAGCCAACGAGTGAGCAAGGGGCACGAGAGCGATATAGGCGACCAGCCAGTTGTCTCAAGGAGCCACACAGAGCGACCTCATCCAACTCTGAGAACATAGAGCGTAAGGGTAACTCTTTTCACATATGCCTCCCAAGACAAGCATGGCCAACATTACTGCTCATATGCCACCGAGTGCTGATGGAAAGAAGAAAGTCGACGACCCTAAAAATGACCCAAGGCCATTCTTTAGGCACAACTGAACAAAACAACTCAATTACCAACCCACCTTTCACACGAAAATAAAATCTGATAAGCGCACCCTCGGACAAAACGGGGCGACCCGAACGCCCTCATCCGTGCGCCCTCACTCGGGGCGACACGGAGCGCTCGCCCGAACGGACGCACATGGGAGAAAATGGCAAACGGGCTGCCCGGACGTGCAAAAGGCACCCGGGCGGTCACAGCTTAGCAAATATGGCACGGGCGCCCTCGACCCAAACGACCTGACCCGAACGGACGACCTCACCTGGCACGACCAAACGACCCGACCCGAATGGACGCCCTCACCCGGCACGAGACGGCGAGCCCACCTGAACGGACGCACATGGGAGAAAATGGCAAACGGGCCGCCCAGACGTGCACAAGGCACCCGGGCGGTCACAACTTAGCAAATCTGCCACAGGCGCCCTCGGGCCAAACGACCCGACCCAAATGGACGCCCTCACCCGGCACGCCCACCCGAACAAACGCCATCACCCGGCGCGACACGGCACGCCTGACCCGAACGGATGCACATGGGAGCAAACGACACACGGACCGCCCGGACGTGCACAAGGCACCCGGGCGGTCACAACTTAGCAAATCTGACACGGGCACCCTCGGGCTAAACGACCCGATCCGAACGGACGCCCTCACCCGGCGCGACACGACGTGCCCACCCGAATGGACGCACATGGGAGCAAATGGCAAACAGGCTACCCAGACGTGCATAAGGCACCCGGGCAGTCACAACTGAGCAAATCTGACACGGGCGCCTTCGGGCCAAAGGATCCGACCCGAACGGACGACCTCACCTGGCACGACCAAACGACCCGACCCGAACGGACGCCCTCACCCGGCACGACACGGCACGCCGACCCGAACGTACGCACATGGGAGAAAACAACAAATCGGCCGTTCGGACGTGCACAAGGCACCTGGGCGGTCACAACTTAGCAAATCTGACAAGGGTGCCCTCGGGCCAAACGACCCAACCCGAACGGACGCCCTCACCTGGCACGACATGGCGCGCCAACCCGAACGGACGCCCTCACCTGGCACGACATGGCGCGCCAACCCGAACGGACGCACATGGGAGAAAACGACAAACGGGCCGCTCGGACCGTCACAAGGCACCCGGGCGGTCACAACTTAGCAAATCTTACACGGGCGCCCTCGAGCCAAACGACTCGACCCGAACGGACGACCTCACCCGGCACGACCAAACGACCCGGCCTGAACGGACGCCCTCACCCGGCATGACCAAACGACCCGACCCGAACGGACGCACATGGGAGCAAACGGCAAACGAGCTGCCCGGACGTGCACAAGGCACCGGGGCGGTCACAACTTAGAAAATCTGACACGGGTGCCCTAGGACCAAACGACCCGACCCGAACGGACGCCCTCACCCGGCATGACATGGCGCGCCCACCCGAACGAATGCACATGGGAGCAAACGGCAAATGTGCCGCCCGGACGTGCACAAAGCACCCGGGCGGTCACAACTTAGCAAATCTGACACGGGCGCTCTTGGGCCAAACCACCTGACTCGAACGGATGCCCTCACCTGACATGCCCACCCGAACGGACACCCTCACCCAGTGCGACACGGCACGCCCGACCAAAGGGACGCACATGGGAGAAAATGACAAACGGGCCGCCCGGACGTGCACAAAGCACCCGGGCGGTCACAACTTAGCAAATCTAACACGGGCGCCCTCGGGCCAAACGACCGGACCCGACCCAAACGGATGCCCGCGCCCGGCACACCCACCCGAACGGACGCCTTCGTGCTGCACAACCAAACGACCCGACGCGAACGGCCGCCCTCACCCGGCACGACCAAACGACCCGACCCGAACGGACGCCCTCACCCGGCACGACCAAACGACCCGACCCGAACGGACTCACATGGGAGCAAACGGCAAACGGGCCGTCCAGACGTGCACAAGGCACCCGGGCGGTCACAACTTAGCAAATCTGACACGGGTGCCCTCAGGTCAAACGACCCGACCCCACCCGAACGGATGCCCTCACCCAGCACGACCGAACGACCCAACCCGAACGGATGCCCTTACCCAGCATGACCGAACGACCCGACCCGAAAGGACGCCCTCACCCGGCACAACCGAACAACCCGACCCGAATGGACGCCCTCAACCAGCATGACCGAACGACCCGACCAAACGGACGCACATGGGAGCAAACGGCAAACGGGCCGCCCGGACGTGCACAGGGCACCCGAGCGGTCACGACTTAGCAAATCTGACACGGGCGCCCTCGTGCCAAACGACCCGACCCGACCCGAATGGACGCCCTCACCCGACACGACCGAACGACCCGACCCGAACGAACGCCCTCACCCGGCACAACCGAACGACCCAACCCGAACGGACGCCCTCACCCGGCCCGACCGAACGACCTGACTCGAACGGACGCCCTCACCTGGCATGACCGAACGACCCGACCAAACAGACGCACATGGGAGCAAACGGAAAATGGGCCACCCGGACGTGCAAAAGGCACCCGAGCGGTCACAACTTAGCAAATCTGACACGGGTGCCCTCCGACCAAACGGCCCGACCCGAACGAACGCCCTCACCCGGCACGACCGAACGACCCGACCCGAATGGACGCCCTCACCCGGCACAACCAAACGACCCAACCAAATGGACGCACATGGGAGCAAACGGCAAACGGGCCGCCCGGACGTGCACAAGGCACCTGGGCGGTCACGACTTAGCAAATCTGACACGGGCGCCCTGGGGCCAAATGACCCGACCGGACCCGAACGGATGCCCTCACTCGACACGACCGAACGACCCGACCTAAACGGACGCCCTCACCCGGCACGACCGAACGACCAGACTCGAACGGACACCCTCACTCGGCACGATCGAGCGACTCGACCCGAACGGACGCCCTCACCCAGCACGACCAAACGACCCGACCAAATGGACACACATGGGAGCAAACGGTAAACGGGCCGCCTGGACGTGCACAAGGCACCCGGGCGGTCAGAACTTAGCAAATCTGACACCGGCGCCCTCGGGCCAAACAACCCGACCCGACTCGAACGGATGCCCTCACCCTGCACGCCCACCCGAACGGATGCCTTCGGGACAAACAACCCGACCCGACCCGAACAGACGTCCTCACCTGGTACGACCAAACGAACCGACCCGAATGGACGCCCTCACCCGGTGCGGCCGACCAAACGGACGCACATGGGAGTAAACGGCAAACAGGCCGCCCGGACGTGCACAAGGCACCCGAGCAGTCACAACTTAGCAAATCTGACACGGGCGCCCTCGGGCCAAACAACCCGACCCGACCCGAACGGACGCCCTCACCTGGCACGCCCACCTGAACGGACGCCCTCGTACCAAACGACCTGAACCGACCCGAACAGACGCCCTCACCCAGCACGACCAAACGACTCTACCCGAACGGACGCCCTCATACGGCACGCCCACCCGAACGGATGCCCTCTGGCCAAACGACCCGACCCGACCCGAACGGACGCCCTCACCCGGCACGCCAACCTGAACGGACGCTCTCGGGCCAAACGACCCGACCTGACCCAACCCGAACGGATGCCCTCACCCGGCACGACCAAACGACCCGACCCGAATGGACGCACTCACCCGGCACGACCAAACAACCTAACGAAACGGACGCACATGGGAGCAAACGGCAAGCGGGCTGCCTGGACGTGCATAAGGCACCCGGGCGGTCACAACTTAGCAAATCTGACACGGGCGCCCTCCGCCCGGCACGACTGAATGACCCGACCCGAACGGACGCCCTCACCCGACACGACCGAACGACCCGACCAAACGAACGCACAAGGGAGCAAACGGAAAACGGGCTGCCCGGACGTGCACAAGGCACCCGGGCGGTCACAACCTAGCAAATCTGACACGGGCGCCCTCTGACCAAACGTCCTAACCCGAACGGATGCCCTCACCCGGCACGACCGAATGACCCGACCCAAACGGACGCCCTCACCCGGCACGACCAAACGACCCGACCAAACGGACGCACATGGGAGCGAACGGCAAACGGGCCGCCCAGATGTGCACAAGGAACCTGGGCGGTCACGACTTAGCAAATCTGACACGAGAGCCCTCGAGCCAAACGACCCGACCCGACCCGAACGGATGCCCTCACTCAACATAACCGAACGACCCGACCCGAACGGACGCCCTCACCCTGCACGACCGAACGACCCGACCCGAACAGACACCCTCGCCCGGCACGATTGAGCGACCCGACCCGAACGGACGCCCTCACCCGGCACGACCAATCGACCCGACCAAACGGACGCACATGGGAGCAAACGGTAAACGGGCCGCCCGGACGTGCACAAGGCACCCGGGCGGTCACAACTTAGCAAATCTAACATGGGCGCCCTCGGGCCAAACGACCCGACCCGACCCGAATGGACGCCCTCACCCTACACGCCCACCCAAACAGACGCCTTCGGGCCAAATGACCCGACCCGACCCGAACGAATGCCCTCACCCGGCACGACCAAACGACCCAACTCGAACGGACGCCCTCACCCTGTGCGCCCGACCAAACGGACGCACATGGGAGAAAACAGAAAACGGGCCACTCAGATGTGCACAAGGCACCCAGGCGGTCACAACTTAACAAATCTGACATGGGCGCCCTCGGGCCAAATGACCCGACCTGACCCAAACGGACACCGTCACCCGGCACACCCACCCGAACGGATGCCCTCGTGCCAAATGACCCGACTCGACCCGAACGGACGCCCTCACCCGGCACGACCAAACAACCCGACCTGAACGGACGCCCTCACACGGCACGCCCACCCGAACGGACGCCCTCTGGCCAAACGACCCGACCCGACCCGAACGGACGCCCTCACCCAGCACGCCCACCCGAACGGACGCTCTCGGGCCAAACGACCCAACCCAACCCGAACGGATGCCCTCGGGCCAAATGACCCGACCCAACCCGAACAACCGAATGAATGCCCTCACCCGGCACGACCAAACGACCCGACCCGAACGGACGCCCTCACCCGGCACACCCACCCGAACGGACGCCCTCGGGCCAAATGACCCGACCCGACCCGAACGACCGAACGGATGCCCTCGCCCGGCATGACCAAACGACCTGACCCAAACGGACGCCCTCGGGCCAAACGACCCGACCCGACATGAACGACCGAACAGACGCCCTCACCCGGCATGACCAAACGATCTGACCCAAACAGACGCCCTCACCCGGCACTCCCACCCGAACGGACGCCCTCGGGCCAAACGACCCGAACGGACGCCCTCACCCGGCACAACCAAACGACCCGACCCGAATAGACGCCCTTGGGCCAAACGACCCGACCCGACCCGAACGGACGCCCTTGGGCCAAACGACCCGACCCAACCCGAACGGACGCCCTCACCCGGCATGACCAAACGACCCGACCCGAACGGACACCCTCACCCGGCACGACCAAACGACCCGACCAAACAGACGCACATGGGAGCAAACGGCAAAGGGGCCACCCGGACGTGCACAAAGCACCCGGGCAGTCATAACTTAGCAAATCTGACACAGGCGCCCTCCAACCAAATGGCCCTACCCGAACGGACGTCCTCACCCTGTGCCACACGGCCCGCCCGACCGAACGGACGCACATGGGAGCAAATGGCAAACGGTCCGCTCGGACGTGCACAAGGCACCCGGGTGGTCACAACTTAGCAAATCTGATACGGGCGCCCTCGGCCCAAACGACCCGACCCGAACGCATTTGGCTAGGCGCCCTCACCCCGCGCGACAGGGCGCGCCCGACCCAACCCGAACGCATTTGGCCCGGCACCCTCACTCGGCGCGCCCGACCCGACCCGAACGCGTTTGGCCCAGCACCCTCACTCGGCGCGCCCGACCCGACCCCGACGCGTTTGGCCCGATGCGCCTGACTCGACCCAAACACCTTTGGCCGGGCGCCCTCACCCAGCACGCCCGACCCGACCCGAACGCGTTTGGCTAGGCGAGTCGGGTGACCCACGACAGGGCGCCTCTACACGAACTGCACGACAGTGCGGAAGCCATTCCGGGAGCGTCCGGAGTCGGAATTGAGTGCCGTAAATTGCAGAATGTGCGTATTGACCGGCTGCATCTAACCGTATAGTTGGGAAGCAGATTGGACACATAGGGAGCTCGAGGGATGGTCTAAACTGATTTTTAGTGTCGATTTGAGTGACCCGGCAGCACTTGGGCAGTGTTGTGTAGGATATTCCTAAGGTGAATTCTGATGATTGTAAATGATTGATGTAGGCTAGTTTGATGGTTGACAAGCCTTAGAGCTTGGTCAAAAGGCTAACTTGCCTTGCCAAGGAGCAGAAGTGGCTTCTGCTGGATTGGAGCTTATTATTTCATATTTATGAAACGTATTATCGGTCGGACTCATTATTAACAGGGAATTGCCCCTCCCTTGTATGTATGAGTGTACTTGTGGATTGATAATGATGTTTATGTTTATTTCCGCATATCGAGAGAACCTTTGGTTAATAACTAACAAGTGTTGCTAAAGGCGTAGTCTATATACTTGAGTATTTGGAAAAAGAAAAAAGTACGGTAGTGCCGCACCCGTCTATAGCGTGGTTGAAAGACACCGAAGGTATAGGGGCATGACAACTAGGCACATGGGCGGTCACAACTTAGCATTTTTGATACGGCCTCCCTCACACGACCCGACCCGAACGCGTTTCCTTGGGCGCCCTCACACGGCACGACCTGACCCGCCCTAACGAGGGCACAAAGGAGCAAACGGCAATCGGGTCGCACGAACGTGCACAAGGCACAGGGGCGGTCACAACTTAGTATTTTTTATACGGCCTCCTTCACACGACCCGACCCGAACACGTTTCCTTGGGCGCCCTCACACGGCACGACCCGACCCGCCCGAACGAAGGCACAAGGGAGCAAACGGAAAACGGGTCGCACGAACGTACACAAGGCACACGAGCAGTCACGACTTAGCATTTTTTATACGGCCCCCCCTCGCACGGCACGACCCGACCCGACCCGCCCGAACGAAGGCACAAGGGAGCAAATCGGAAACTGGTCGCGCGAACGTGCACAAGGCACGCGGGCGGTCACAACTTAGCATTTTTTATACGGCCGCCCTCACACGACCCGACCCGAACGCGTTTCCCTGGGCGCCCTCACGCGACCCGACCCGACCGAACGCGTTTCCCTGCTCGAAGGTATGCATCCCATAGTGCATCAAAATCAAGACCAGTCTCGATCTCAGTTCCTCAGTGAACCAGATACTGCAAGATCATTGTAGTATGAAGCCTCCAATGAATGAAACTCCATCATGAACTCCCATGCATCATCCTATCCAAAGCGTTGGAAAGCATACTTGTATTGCCCACGAGTGCCACCACAAGTTGTTCTCACCCTGCAAGTCATATGAATGTGCTCGTAGGCTGCTCATCCAACCAATGTCTTGTTGCTCAAAGTGAACAACATCCATCAGCCCATCTATAAAAGATCTCCATGTAGCACCAACAATCGATCATGCTCAGCATATTCCTTCTTGACACTCCTCCATGATGCTCATAAGTGGGCACCCAGTAAGTGCACCTACATAATGTCTCCACATAATGTCCTGCCATGCCCTCATGTCAATGTACATGACTTTGGTTGCCCATGTGTCCATCAAGAGTAGACTCGCCTCAACCCTAGTCACCATCATGTGTATAGTGTACAGGTTAAGTGCCCTCGGTCACTTCTACCATCATCATCATGGGTACTTCCTCCAAGGCTTCTCCCCCACTAAAGGTGCACCAAGAGTTCCTTCTTGGTTGTAATCCATGAAGAAGTCTACCCAGACAATGTGCCTTGCCACCAAGGCAGTCCATGACTCATGTCGAGCACCTAACTAGTTTCGATGTGGCTAAGCATGACCCGTATCTATCATAGAGATCATCAAGTTCCACCCTTGTCACGGGAATTTGAACCTACTAGAGCGAGGTCACAAATTTCCCTATCAAGGCCTACAACAAGAAATGCTCTCCTTGCTTCTCCAATGTACAAGGTTCCATCATAGTCATCCGAGGAAAGGTCCTCCATGGTATTGGAAAAGAAGTCATCTTCTTTCCCATCCCTGCATACGGTCCATCTCCCAGATGCTCAATTGAAACACGAGCCATGTCTTCATGAAGAATCTCTAAGCAAGTGTCCTCCGTCCTCATCAATGTCTGCAATGCTTCCGATCCTAGTACCGCCTGCTCATAAAGTTCCTCCTCGATCATTGTCACTTCTGCAACATTTTCATGTGGTTCATCCCCCAATGCCTGCAATGTGCTTGGTCCAAGTTCAACTTGTTCCACGATTTCTTCCTCGATCAAATCCGCATCCTCAAAATCCTCCCCAGAATCATCCATCGCTGATGCTTGCGATGTGCTTGGCCCTGGTCCAACCTGTTCATCAAGTTCTTCCTCGACTTCTACCACATCTGCAACATCCTTGTGAGAATCGTCCACTATCAATGCTTGTAATGTGCTTGGTCCTGGTCCAACTTGTTCATCAGCTTCTTCCTTGACTTCAATCACATCTACAACATCCTTTGGTTCGGCCACAGTGGGCTTCATGCCACCATGCTTCATCTTTCCAAGGTCTCTAAGCTTGAGAAGCTTATCAAGTAACTTCCTTCGCTCTTCTTCCACCTTGTTCATTTCTGCTTGGAGAATTCTCACTTTCTTCATAAGTCGAAACATTTCATCTTTTCTCATGCCAGATGTCCTCCTCTTGCATAATGTATCAATGTTCCAACTCGCCTCATCAAACTCCTTTTCTACTTCCTTCGACTTCTCTTTAATTTCTTTGAATTTCATTTCCAATGAAACAAACTCATCCATCAAGCTTCAATACCACCTGCAACACTGCAACGGTATCCCTGTTCAATAATAATAATAATAAAAGCCACAAAAATGTAGCTCTGATACCAACTGTCACGCCCTTATACCTGTGGTAGTCTCCCAACTGCTCTATAGACGGGTGCGGCACTACCTTATTTTTCGCTTTTCAAATACTCAATAAGTAGACTACGCCTAACTCAACACTTGCTTAATTAATCTTCCAAAGTGCTCCTGTGCGGAAATAAAACAGCAATAAGCATCAATATCAAACCACATGAGCGCCCATACATTCAAGGGAGGGGAAAATCCCGTTAATAAGTCTGCCCAGTATTATGCTTCAATAAATATGTACAGTCTGCAATAAATATACAACCAAGCCTCCATAAACCATTTATGCTTCTTTACAAATGTGCTTGTACCTGGGTCTAGCCTTAACAGCTTCCCAACAGTGCAAAAAATCCAAAGGAACCCCAAAATTCCCTTTCAGAACATGTTTCTGAAGTCTGCGCGAATTCTGGTTCGAGTGCGTCACTCGGGTCACAGACACCCTCGGCACCCTGAACGTGTTTCTGCATGCGTGTCATCGGGGTCATGGTCTACACGCGTTTCCTGAACGTGTTCAAATCGACCCGACCCAACCCGACCCTGCTGAACAATCTTCGCACCTTCAAACACTGTTCCGCACGTCCGGAACATGGGCGCGCTGCACGAACCTGGCTCGAACTGAACGCGCCCGCCCTGAACACTGTTTTGCACACGTCCTGCGAAAGGAACCCAACTCGACCATGCACTAAACACTGCACCGCATGCACCCTGCGGAAGGAACCCGACTTGACCTGCGGGTGAACGCCGAATGGGTTTTTACGCGACTCGACCCAGACTCCATTTCCCTACTATGGATTCGCCCTCCACCCTCGTCTTAGGACACCTGCATTATCTTTTAACAAATGTGCTGCCCCAGCCAAACTCCCCACCTGACAATGTCTTCCACCTGGATCGACCCGCCGAAACGTGCCTTAAGGCCAAAAACAGGGGCAGTGCCCCATATCCACCCCACAGAATAAGTAAAATAACGTTAAAAGTAGTGGTATTTCACTTGCACCGAAAACAGCTCCCACTTATTCTACACCTCTCAAGTCATTTCACAAAGTCGGACTAGAGTCAAGCTCAACAGGGTCTTCTTTCCCCGCTGATTCTGCCAAGCCCGTTCCCTTGGCTGTGGTTTCGCTAGATAGTAGATAGGGAAAGTGGGAATCTCGTTAATCCATTCATGCACGTCACTAATTATATGACGAGGCATTTGGATACCTTAAGAGAGTCATAGTTACTCCCGCCGTTTACCCGCGCTTGGTTGAATTTCGTCACTTTGACATTCAGAGCACTGGGCAGAAATTGCATTGCGTCAGCATCCGCAGGGACCATCACAATGATTTTTTTTAATTAAACAGTCGGATTCCCCTTGTCCGTACCAGTTCTGAGTTGATTGTTCGCCGCCTAGGGAAAAGCCCCCGCGAGGGGGCATTCTATGCCCGTAGCCCAATCGGCACGCGACTGCCTACCCTCGCCACGAGAGCAGCTCGGGCAGACTACCAACAGTCCACGAGCTGAGGGCGTAGACCCCTAGGCCCAGCCCTTAGAGCCAATCCTTTTCCCAAAGTTACGGATCCGTTTTGCCGACTTCCCTTACCTACATTGTTCTATTGACCAGAGGCTGTTCACCTTGGAGACCTGATGCGGTTATGAGTACGACCGAGCATGAACGGTACTCGGACCTCCAGATTTTCAAGGGCCGTTGAGGGCGCACCGGACACCGCAAGACGTGCGGTGCTCTTCCAGCTACTGGACCCTATCTCTGGGTGAACCGATTCCAGGGTGGGCAAGCTGTTAAAAAGAAAATATAACTCTTCCCGGGGCCCCCGACGACATCTCTGAATTTCCTAACGTTGCCGCCCGCCGCCATGTCCCGGTTCGGGAATATTAACCTGATTCCCTTTCGATGCTCGTGCAGAGTGCACCCTTGATACAAGGCTTCCCCACTTCAGTCTTCAAAGTTCTCATTTGAATATTTTCCGATCCACCCAAGCTCACGCCCGAGGTTTCTCAATGACCCCCGCGTCCTCCTACTCATCAAAGCCAGGCAATTGCTCCGACGGTCGAGTATAGGTTGCGCGCTTCAGCGCCATCCATTTTCGGGGCTAGTTGATTTGGCAGGTGAGTTGTTACACACTCCTTAGCGGATTTCGACTTCCATGACCACCGTCCTGCTTTCTTAATCAACCAACACCCTTTGTGGGATCTAGGTTAGCGCGCAATTCGGCACCGTAACTCAACTTTCGGTTCATCCCGCATCGCCAGTTCTGCTTACAAAAAATGGCCCACTTGGAGCTCTCGATTCCATGGCACGGCTCAATGGAGCAGTCGCACCCTCTTACCTATTTAAAGTTTGAGATTAGGTCGAGGGTGTTATGCCCTCGATGCCTCTAATCATTTGCTTTATCCGATAAAACTCGCGCGTGAGCTCCAGCTATCCTGAGGGAAACTTCAGAGGAAACCAGCTACTAGATGGTTCGATTAATCTTTCGCCTCTATACCCAAGTCAGACGAACGATTTGCACATCAGTATCGCTACGAGCCTCCACCAAAGTTTCCTCTGGCTTCGCCCTGCTCAGGCATAGTTCACCATCTTTCGGGTCCCAACAGGTGTGCTCGCACTCGAACCCTTCGCAGAAGCTCAAGGTCGGTCGACGATGAACCCCCCGCAAAGACGGGATCTCGCCCGTCAGCTTCCTTGTGCCTCGCAGGTTTTCAAACCCACCGACTCGCACACATGTTAGACTCCTTGGTTCGTGTTTCAAGACGCGCCGAATGGAAAGCCCGCTAACCAACACCACGAGCACGCAGGTGCACATGGCCCACCACAAGGGCGCGCGCTTCGTCCCTCGATCACCGCACCGGAAAACCGACAGGAAATACTCCACCCGCGCTTGTGACGATGCAGCAGCCCGTGTTGGTTTTCACCTCAAGTCGAGCGGCGGACCAGCCTGAGCCGTTCCACATCCGACCGAGACGCATCGACAGCCTCCATCCGCTTCCCTCCCGACAATTTCAAGCACTCTTTAACTCTCTTTTCAAAGTCCTTTTCATCTTTCCCTCGCGGTACTTGTTCGCTATCGATCTCTCACCCGTATTTAGCCTTGGACAGAATTTACCACCCAATTAGGGCTGCATTCCCAAACAACCCGACTCGTCGACAACGCCTCGTGATGCGGCAGGGTCCCGGCCCGACGGGGCTGTCACCCTCTCAGGCGCCCCCTTCCAAGGGACTTGGCCCGGGTCCGCCGCTGAGGACGCTTCTACAGACTACAATTCAGGCGATGCTACCACCCGATTTTCATGCTGGGCTCTTCTCGGTTCGCTTGCCTCTACTAGGGGAATCCTTGTAAGTTTCTTTTCCTCCGCTTAATTATATGCTTAAACTCAGCGGGTGTTCTCGTCTGAGCTGAGGTCGCAAGTTGGAGCTAAATCCGCCCTACCCAATGGGAGGACAAGAGAGAGCAAAGAAAGTTCCAGGGATGCCACATAAAGCCCGCATCAGCTTACGCCGACTGCCCAACCAAGGGGACAAGATCACCACTTGCCGATGCACGCCATGAAACATCGCCTGCCACATTTCAGCCAACCGCACCGCATTAGGCACAGACGACCACCTCCGCTGCTCCCTAGCATATTGCAAGGAGCGCGTTTGATTGTGATGCGACGCCTAGACAGACGTGCCCTCGACCGAAGCCTCGGGCCCAAATTGCGTTCAAAAACTCGATGATTCACGGGATTCTGAAATTCACACTAAGTATCGCATTTCGCTACGTTCTTCATCGTAACAAGAGCTAGGATATCCGTTACCGAGAGTCGTTTCCGTGTGTTACCAAAATATCGCACCCCCATGAGCAATGGCTAAAAGCCAACCCAACGTACAATGCGTCGCAACAAGCCCCCTTCCCCCTCAAGACAACCGCACTCCATAACCCACTCACCAAAGGGGAGGGGCTCAAACAAGCAAGAAGAGTTGCTTTCCAAACCCTGTGCCTTTTCAAAAAGGGTAGAATTGTAAAGAACGATGACCGAGAAGGACTAGGGTGGCCACCCTGAAACTCGTACTTCTTTTTGTCCTTCATGAACATCAAGCCCACTACAAATCCCCCTTTTTTCTCCGTAAATATGGGGGTCGGAACGAGGAAAGTAAGAAAAACACATGAAAGAAAGAGAAAAAAAAATTTATGCCCACTCAAAGGAGGAGGCCCAAACAGATAACAAACACTTCGCGAGCCCCGCGCCCTCGCAAAAGGGGGGGAATTGCAAGGAACGACAATCGAAAAGGACTAGGGTGGCCAACCCAGGAGCTCGCACTACCTTTCATCCTTTGCGAATGCCAATCCTCAACGATTCACCCTTTTCTCCGTAAAGCTAGGGGCCGAAAGGAGGAAGAGAAAAAAGCAACCCAAAAAGAGAAAAGAAACAAGAGAACCAAAACATGGCCGAGGCTCAAACACAAAAAAGGCTTTTAAGGCCCCGTGCCCTCGCAAAAAGGCAAGAACTGCACAAATCGACGACCGAGAAGGACTAGGGCGGCCACCCCAGTAGGAACTCGCACTGCTTTTTCATCCTTTCGAAAACGTCAAAATCCACGGCAATCCCACCTTTTCTCTGTAAATCTAGGGGGAACAAAATGAATCACAAGGGGAGGCTCAAACACAGTACAATATTTTCCAAGCCCTGTGCCTTGGAAAAACAGGGGGGAACTGCAAGGAACAACGACCGAGAAGGACTAGGGTAGCCAACCCGGAAGTTTGCACTGCTTTTCATCCTTCTCCAACACCGACCCACAACAATTCTCGCTTTTATCCATAAAGTTGGGGACTGGAAGGGAAGAAAACGATGACAGGAAAGAAAGAAAAACCTAGCATTACCCACCATAACACTCGCGACAAAAATCCAATTTGAGAGAAAGGGGGCCAAATTTCAAGCAACGCTAGCTAGAAAAACAGAGGGCCACCGCCGCGTGAGGGGGCGTTGGCTTAACCAAAAAGAAGGAAAACATGGCACCCAATCAAAAGCATCCCACGTTTTCGCACCCTTCCACATACTACATTGCGACGCAACATCCTTTCTATCTACACGACATAACAAGTGACAATCAAACAACCAAGCAGAGACAAGCCACAACCTAAACTTGACCACTAGAAAATCCGAGGGCCCCGACGAGACAAATGCCTAGAGCACGTTACTACTGAGAGGTAAACGACCCCACAAGGCTTCAGACAAAAAATGCAATAATAGCAAACCCACCCCGCTATTGCACCTGTTAGAACACCTAATCCTCATGGGTAGGTGTAGAATATGAAAAGTCACAATGGAGTCCAAGTGACCTTGGAATGTGAAACCAAGAGTCACACCATTGTACTATAAATGTACATATTTGTATAATGGAAAATAAGAAAGCCTCACGCTTATCTTTCATTGTGTGTTGAGTCTTGTGTGTGTGCATTCTTCTTCCTCATACACCATGTGTGTGCTTCAACATGGTGTTTAACATGGTATAAAAGCAGGCGATTTCTGGCCCTGCTCCAAATTGAGTGAGCCATTTGTGTCTATGGCCTGTGCATATCTGCATTTTTGCAGCATTTAGAGAGTTTTTGCAGCAGTGCTTTTGCAGGATTCAGAAGTGTTTTGAAGAGGAGCAGCATTCAAATCCTTGGCAGCATTCAGAAATTGGTTTGGAGACACAGCCTTGTGCATCTGAAGGTTTTCTCACTGCTTATTTTTCCATTGAAAAATCTCTGCATTTTAAATTCTGCACCATTTTGAGCTGCTGGAAAATAGTTTAAAGAGGGTTTCTGAAGAAGTTTTTGGCTTTTATTAGAAAAATTTGTGAGTTTTTTACTGGAGAAATTATGCCACATTTCCTGAGAAATATTTCTGGGTTTTACTGTTGAAATAATCTGGAAAATTCTGCAATTTTGGATTTCTCTGCTGCTAGAAAAATTTTACTGCTGCCTTCATTCCTGCATTTTGTCCATTCTGATGTGTATTCAAAAGAAAAGTTCTGCTGCTGTTTTTAAAGTCTTGAGCTTCAAATTTCTCTACTCTGCTGTATAAAATATATATATATATATATATATAAAATAAAAAAAATAAAAAAAATCTCTGCCTCTCGGCCTCCCCAAACCTCTTCCTCAACATTCAAACCTGCGCTTCATACAACGCTGCTCTCATCTACGCCTGCATTTACGCTCTCAACGCACTCCACCATCGCTCGACATTCTCACTGTCTTACCCTCAAATCCCACTTCAGTCCCCATCGCTCCTATCCAAACACGCCCCCCTCCTATCTGCAACTCCACACGCCTCCCCCTGCAACCACCCGCCTTACAGCTTCATCACACTCCCTTACTACCGAACACGGCCTATCCACGCAGTCTCCAATACCCCGCCCTCACAAATGCTCATCTTCCTCATACACCATGTGTGTGCTTCAACATGGTGTTTAACAGCACCCCTCCGTGTACAGGACACCCGACAACCTTTCCAGCCAAAAATTCAAGGGGGCCCGAACAACCGAAACTCCAAAGAGGAGTTATCACAGGCTGACACACAATGCTGGATAAAGCCCAGGGCCACAAATATTCCGGCGGTGCAACGTCACACCCTAAAAAGAGGGAATCCCACAAAGCGCACATCACAACGCTATTGCAACAATCGACACATCCAGGAAATGACCAAGTCGCGCAAAAAAACCCACAATCCAAATGGTGAGGACTAGGACATAACCTGCTTCCTACTTTTACTTGGAAGGGGGAGTGGCTCAATAAAGGACG